>PKML01050628.1:806217-983029 GCA_002933935.1 Eutrema yunnanense
TTTTTTTTTTTTTTTTTTTAAGAAAGAAAACACATATTCATGATTAAAATTAATAAGAAAATAATCAATAAACGATTTTTTGGCCGTAAAACTAAATCGATGGGGTTGTTGAAACCTATTTTTTATTCATATACTATTTGTTAAGGTTTAATATGGCAAAGTTGGTGAAAACACAAGTGGGACTATCTAACATTGTACCTAAGCATGTTGAATTGATTCTTTCTACATTTCTTTTCATCTCTCTTTAGTCTTGATTAACGTTTTAAAATCTTTGTTAACTTTGTTTTCAAATATGACTTTTTACCTTTTTAATTAGTATGATCCATCTCGTTCTAAAATGCCACCAATTAATTAGCGAAATGATAGGAATATATATGCGAAAATATAAAAAAAATGGCAAACTTCTTTTTACCAATTTACTGCCATACCAAAAAGAGAACGGCAAGTTTGTCTAAATTTACCAATCACATCTATTGTTTCTCTAAACCTTCTAATTACGTGTTTACTTTTAACGTTATAACATAACACCATGATCAGAGAGAACAAAAAAGGAGTAGGTGGGAATTATTAAATCAGCTTGGATAACAAAGAAAAACTGTTCCGTTTTACAGAAAAAGAGTTATACAAATTCATGTATTTTCAGCATATAACTTGTTGTATATGTAAAACATCGATATGGAAGAACTATAGACAGGCCATAAAATATGATCAACACCGATCGAATCCAAGCAAAAGGAATCGTACTTGTCTAAAGGCTTTTGATTTCATTAATGCTATTTATTAAACCATAGGGTTTATATAGGTTCGCTTTGGTTTCAAAATTTAAACCGAACAACAAAATAAAAACAAAACACTTTTCTTTATACATTCTATTTTGATCAGATTTTACATTTTTCTCTATTTTTGCCAAAGTCATCCATTTTGTTGAAAATATATATATTGTTCACCACAGACCAAACCAAACAGAACCAAAGTCAAATCATAGTCCCATTTGGTATGATTTTGTTTTCCAAACCTCTAAACAAACCAAACTGAAGTCAAACGAACCGAAACATATAAAAATAGATGTGTTACTTTTGACTTTCTTTATTTTGTTGACAAAATTGACTTCACATTAAGAAGAAGAGGCACGTGTTACATGTTCACGTTAGTATTGAAGATTCTACGTCTTTTCATAATCAAGAAAGTAAAAACACTACGTAGTTTGTATTTTATGGAGTTTAAATCGAATATGTACTTTGGATATGAAATAATTTACTTTTCGACCAACCTCTATACCAAAAAAACATTTTCACAGTTGGTAATTTATTTAGGGCTGGGAATTCGGTTACTTTGAGTAATTTAGTTCGGGTAGTTCGATTTTTTGGTTAGTTCGGTTTTTAAAAATTATGCCGAAAATAACTGAATAAAATATTGGTTCGGTTCGGTTATCGGGTAGTTCAATTATTTTTTTTATAACCGAAAAATTGGTAAATTCAGTTTAATTCGGATATATTTTGTTATTTTCAGATAATTCGGTTCGGATAGTTCGATTTTTTTGAGTATTTTCGATTTTTTCGGTTATTTTCGATTTTTTCGGATATTTTCAGTTATTTACAAAAAAAAACAAAAAAAACTTAATTTTAAATATTATCAAAAATAACTGAATCATAACCGAATTTACAAAACTTTGGTTCGGTTCGATTCTATTAGCTCGGTTCGATTAATAATTCCACGGCTAGTTGGTATATATTTGTGTTTGTTGTGATTATTATTGGTTTTCAGATAAACCGCTAGCCATTCGCGCGAAAACGAGATATTAAATTATTAGAAAATTTAGTTCATATTCCCTTATTTCTTCAACAAATTAAAAAAAAAAAAAAAAATGATATCTGTACCACACACTAGAGGGATTTTACCCAACCGGTGTCTCCTCCACCTGACTAACCGGCCGTATTCTACTCGCCGCCGCTGCTTCTGGACTCGATCATCATCGAGATCGAGCCAACATGACCAAGGCAACGAGAAGACGACGAAGCGAGTGGTTCTCGTGAGGCATGGGCAGAGCACCTGGAATGAAGAAGGGAGGATTCAAGGTAGCTCCGATTTCTCCGTCTTGACCAAGAAAGGCGAGACTCAGGCCGACATTTCTCGCCAGATGCTCATCGACGACTCCTTCGATGTCTGCTTCGCCAGGTCCTGCAATTTTTCACAAGTCTCTTGGATTTGGATTTTAGATCGATTTGAGTGATTTTCTCGCATTGGTGTTGGATCGATTTAGAGAAAGATGTTTTTGAATTTGAAGAATCAGAGATACATATATTGTCAGTTTTTCGTTTTGTTGAAGCATTTTGTAAACTGGTTGCATTTGCTATACATTGGTTCAGTCCATTGAAGAGATCAAAGAAAACAGCTGAGATCATACTGGGCAGTCGAGAAACTGAGATGATCTTTGACTACGATCTCAGAGAAATTGATCTATACTCTTTTCAAGTAAGTATTACTGTGATGGGAACACATAGGAGGTTTCATGCTTTCTCTAAATTCTTTCTCTAGCCGATGGTTATATTAGGGTCTACTTAAGAAAGAGGGGAAAGCAAAGTTTGGTGAAGCCTTTAGGCAATGGCAAGAAGATCCGGCAAACTTCAACATCGATGGCCACTATCCAGTAAGAGAGTTATGGTCTCGTGCTAGAAGCTGCTGGACCGGTATTCTTTCTCACGAGAGCAACTCTGTTCTTGTTGTTGCTCATAATGCTGTTAACCAGGCCCTTGTGGCAACAGCAATTGGTACTTCTTCTTCTCTTCTTTCAGCAACTATCCGATTTTTTCATTTCTCTGTTAAGTTTTTTTGTTCCGTCTGCGGTTTTTGGTTATATGACAGGTCTGGGAACAGAATATTTTAGGAGTTTGTTGCAGAGCAACTGCGGTGTAAGCGTACTGGACTTCACACCAAGAGCTGACGGTGGATCTCCTCACGTACGTCTTAATCGACTAAATCAGGCAAGCTAACTTTTTTTCGATGAAACACTAAAGTTCTTCTTTCATTACAACATATATATGGCTTTGACATGGACTCATAATTATCTTAGTTATATGAAATTTTTCATGTTGCAAGATTCCTGGGTTGGGCTTAAAATGTTGTAGGTAGTCTTACTGAATTTGTAGTACAAATGCAGACACCTAATTCGCCTCTAGCTGGTGGAAGTTTAGGTGGCCGGGAAGCTTGTAAGCAGATCATACTTGTCTGCCATGGTCACGGGGATTATGAGGTAAAGTTGTATGAGTTGCTTACGTTGATCTCTTAATTCATCTTTCTCTGCCAGAATTAACCTCCATGGATGCGCGTGGAAGATGTTTTGCTCTTTACACTAAGTTCTGAGCTAAGAAAAGTTGGAGGCTTTGGATAAGATTTTACCGGATTTTCTTCGTTTTAAAGACCACTTGCTTTTTTGAGTTTTCCCATTCTTTTACACATCCGGTTTTCTGCAGTTATTAACCAAGCATTCACTTTGACCAACAGGCTAGTACTAATGATCAGCCAATGAACATGCTTGGGGTGATACAGGTAACAGACAACATATGACTTTTTGAAGGGCAATTGTAAAAAGTTCTTAATCCTTCACTTAGTTATTCTCTGATCATATATACTTCTTGACTGCTGCAGTCGCAGAAAACCGCAGAGCTTCTTCTTGATCTAATGGTTACTTCAATAGTTTGTAGCTCTACAACAGCCTCCATTGATACTGCTGGAGTAATATCCCGGGTAAGTTATAGAACCCTCTACCTACCTAACTTTAATTTCTTAACAAACTTAAAACTTTTAGAAATGTATTTTGTGGAATCTTGTTCTTTTAACAGTTTAAAGAGTTAACAGGTGCAAGAAGCTGCGGGTTGTTTGGGTGTAGATTGTGTGCCTCGCTATGTGAATACGAAACAAATGAATGAGCTTGATGTTGAGGACATTCTCCGCAAACCCAATAAGGCAAGATTATTTATCACCATGTGATCGTAAAGTGAACACTAATTTGGTATTTCTGATCCCCAAATTCTGCAGGACGAAGCTGTGATTGCATCGATCCAACATGGTTGGCTAAGTCAGTTGGACGAAGAAACGGTTTCAGCTCTATGGAACAGATCCGGGAAAGCCTGGGAATCACTCATAGACGAACTATCGGACGAGGATAAGCCAAACCCAGGAGATGCCATGGTGGTGGTTGGTCACCCAATGGCTCACATCTCGCTCATAGCACAATGCCTTAACCTCAATAAAGAATGGACCGGGTTGTTCCACCTAGACGCAGGCAGCATTAGCGTCATAGATTTTCCTGATGGTCCTAGCGGAAGAGGAGTCATCCGTTGCACAAACTACACGGCTCATTTAGGAAGATGGTCCGTCCCCATCACAAGACCTGGCTGAAGAAGAGTTTTTAAAACAAAATCACTCGATATTTAGTCACATATTTAATGTGAGATCCTATGTTTTTTAGTCACACGGCTCGATATTTAGTCATTTGTATCTTCCAGTTTTAGAGTCACATATTTAATGAGTGAGATCCTACACAATAAGTAAAGTGAATGAATATACTCCCTCCGTTTCTTATTATAATTAGTTTTAGAGATTTTGTTTTGTTTCACAATATAAGTTGTTTTCATGTTTCTATGCAACTTTTACCTTTATCGAATACTGTGTGGCCAATAATATTCTGCAGTTTTTTTTATGATTGGCTGGATTATTTTTAATTTATATATTAAATGATATTTTTTAGTAAAATATGAGTTTCTTAATTATCCGTGCTTTTAGCTAAAATTACCTATAAAAAGAAACGGAGGGAGTACTAGATAACATTTCCCAAAATGAATAATTATATGTTAAAACTCTAAGGTTGGTGCAAGTTATCACCAAGACGATGGATTTTAGATTCGGACAGCTTCCAAGAAGCGTTGGCAGGATTTTCACGCGTCTTAAACAAACTCTCTGTTATCTTAATTTTTCAAGTTTTCATTCTTTTATTTGGGCCAAAGGCCCATTATCGTTTTTAGACACTTATTATTATTTATTATTTTTGGGTTCAGTTTAATAACTTAACTCTAATGTGTAATTAGCAATTCTTCTTCCAACTTTTGATTTAAAATTTGTATTTTATATGGGATTTTTATTTTCTTTAATAAATCCCACATAAATAATCAGATTTACTCACATGAAAAACTCCACTTAACACAGCTTTTCGTTTTTTTTGTTTTTAAACACTTATGCAAAAAATATCAAACTTCCAAGTTCCAACCAAACCAGGTTCTTATTAGCGCCTTTGTGGATACCGGAAATAAACGAATCAAACCAAAACATACTTAACCAACCGAGTTACACAACAACCGAAACAACTTAAAATCTCCTCGATTATAGAAAGAGATATATATTAATCAAGAAACAAGTTTGATATAATCACAAGATTCATGGTGATGCTTCAACGGGAGATTTGACGGCGGCGACGGTGAAATCCAGGAGCACGATCTTGTCGATAGCGGCGGTGAAAGCGGCTGAGAAATCAACGTGAAGAGGGTGGCTTGTGAAAGAAACGTAAGCATCTTTGTTCTCAAAGGTCATCGAGAATGCGTGAGTGAATCCTTGTCTAAGCATCTCGTGACTCTCTTTATCTTCTCCCCTAATTATCATCAAATTTTTACAGATTCTCAAAAAATATATATATTTGTTGATTACTTGAAAAATAAGAAAATAAATGACGAACCATTCAAAGGATTTGACAGAAGCAATTTGAGAAACAAGATTTTCCAAGCCCTTCAAGATCTCATCAACCTTTGCATCTTCCTTGAACTTCACAACCACCAAATGCTTAAACCCTGAAGTCGCCATTAATATTTAATTACTCTTTAGCGTCACACACTTGCATACACTTATGTTGAAGCACCTTAATTCTTATATAGAGGTGGAGATTCCTATGGGAATATGTGCACGTGTGAACGCGTACGTGTGTATGTGTTTCTGTGTGTATGTGTTTCTGTGTGCATGTGTGTGAACAATAGTGCTTTTTGCTGTGCTAGATTTCAATGTACAATCTTCTGACATTACCTATATGACTATTTGTCTCTGAAATAAAACATTTTTCTTTGTTTGGTTTTTTTCAAACTGGTCTTTGACAACTTGCATTTTTGTCAGGTTACAATTTGTATACGAATTTTTAGTACGATTTTTTAGGGTCTGAATAGTTTTGACGTTAACTGCGTTTGGTCCAATGTCTGTGTTCTCAATCACTAAATATATATATATATATAGTACGGTTTTTTGGGATTTATTTTTTTTTATTTTCTTTTTGTTTTTCTTCAACTCAATCAAACTCATTTTACTAATTGAATAATTAGTCACATACATCATGTTTCTCCTTTTCCACATATGGAATTAATAACCACATATGACTACTACACTCTAGAGTCGCAAAGTAAAGAACACAAAAGGAAGCTTTGTTTGGCTATAAGATCGGCACATACATTGGCTTGCCTTCCTTTAAATGTAAAGATAAATTGCAAAAAAAAGTCCGCTCCAAAGATTTCGTTTGTATAACTCTTTAGTCTCGGCCAAAGATGATGATCTTTCACAGCCTGGATGAGTGTCCTAGAACCACTTAAAAAAAAAAAACACTTCTCCTACACACAAATTATCCAAGCAAGACATTTGCCCAATTAAGGGTTGTTGCTTCCGCCTCAAAACACGACTAAAGTTGAGGTACGTTTTGGCTCTCCACACCACATCACCATATGTTGTTAGTAGGTAACTTAAAATCTATAGATAGACTGCAATGAGGTCTTTGTAGAACGAGAGTATAGGAATGCAGCGGGTCTTCGGTACGAAAGGAGAAACATGATGTGATAAAGAAAATTATTCAATTTTATATTTCTACTGGTATAGAATTTTTGGGGCTATAAATATAGGGTTAAGAATTTGTAAATTAATTATTCACACATTAATGAAAAAAATTATAGACGTATATTTACCTCAATTCGTTCTTTTTAAAGGTTTTGATTTCTTCTTTTTCTTTTCTCGCGAATTTACAACACCTTCCTTTATCATTTCTGAGAATCCATCCATTTTCTCAACAATTTTATCCTTTTTGTTGTTGTGAAATTGGATGGATTATCAGAGATTATAGATTTTTTTTTTTGTTTAAAAATGTAAATGTGTTAATATACTAATTTAAATTGAAATTCTGAGAGGAACAAATGAGACATTGGTTTACACCACCTCTGTTGCCATCTCACCGATCATGTTTGAACTTGTGTAGTCCTCTAGCGAGAGGTTAAAAGTGGCCAATATGATACGGTGACAAAAAAAAGAAAAAAATTCTAAAAAATTATGTGATGAATATGGTATACTATTTTTTTTTTTACGTTTTGAAAATGTAATCTCGTTATTTTTTTATCATTCATAACATTTATCAAAGTTTCACGTTTAAAAAAAATGATTCGTTATATATATTCTTCATGCATATTATAAATCTAGCTACAAAGGCAAACATCATGCATTAACTCTACTAAAACAATTTTTTAGCGTTTTGCAAAAAACTTTAGTTAGCTCAAATGTTTTCGTTATTGGATTATTTTTTACTATCTATTCTATTATTCCTGAAACATACTAGTAAAAATATTGTGCTAGAATTAATAACCTTATATTCATAGTGTTAAAGACGATGCTTTTTATTTGTGATTTTTGTTTTTGAAACACTAATGTTAGAAATAGAAGTTTATCAGCATGGTTTAGTTATTGCGTTTGGTTTTACTTGTAAAAAAAAAATCTTTCAATCGAGATTTCCTTGATATTCAGATATCATCTCTTCCCAATAATCTTATCATGATCTCCTACCTTTTATTAGAGTGACAACAACAATAATGTGTTAACCTTTCTCATCGATGGTGACAAAAGGCGCGTGATAGGTTGGTTGAGGTTCCATCGTTATCTATTGCCATATAATGTTAGTTTTTATTTGGAACAATATAAAAGATTAAGCGACACATAAATATTAGACGCGGTGATGTTATATATTTTCTTGTACGTATGTATATAACAAGAAATGATTCCTTCTAGTACTCTCAAGTCTCATTTGAGATACCCTACAATGCGTACCCACAGCCACAAGTTCTGAAAATAGCCACACATTTTTGTTTGTTTGTAATTTTCTCCATATTCATGCATGTATTCGATCAACTCTATATGATTATACATGCATGTATATGGTCTAGACAAAGAGGAAAACTATATTTCGATTATTTTGGTATGGCTGAATTATTTCGATCACAATTCCATATTATTAGGTCTAGACAAAGAGGAAAACTATTTTTAAAAAAGGATTGGTTATAAAACCGTTATAACCGGATAGATTGAACAAAAAGAAATTTGTTATTTTGGATTGAAAGGCTTTTCATTTATTTGAATCTGAATTAAACAAAACTGAATCGAAATGGACATTGATGCAACATAAAAAGAACCAAACCAAAAGGAAAAATCATACCAAAGCTAGGTAATTTCTCCCATTAGAACTTGAATTTGAATATCATATATAATCTAATAAAAGGTAACAAAGTTCTTTTCTTTTTTTGGGAGCAAGATCTGAGAGAAATCGAAAATCCAATGAAAAGAGAAACATGGTGCATGGATTTGTGTCAGCTCAATGTCTTTTGTGAACCCCTTTAACAATAAAGTTTGATTCAGCCATACCATTTTGCTATAATATCTTGCTTACGCTTTTTTACTTCATATTCTCATCCAGTCACATGAAACTTGGACCCATCAATTGTATTTCCTTCATAAAGATATGATTAAAGCAGCATGTGGACATGCTCTTAAATCAATTCCCACTGAAAATGACATTATTTCGGCCGTTGCTTAACATTATTGGTACTATTTTAAGAGGAACAAAATATGGAAGATGATTTTTTTTTTTTTGGAAAACTATATATGGAGGAGGATTTCAAATGGAAGTAATTTTAGTTAGAAATTTATCTTTCTCAAAAACATTTTTATATGCTTAAGTGAGATGTGAGATATGTGATATGTATAGCTATTGTTTTGTAGAGCACCGGTGTAAACATATATGATTTATTCAAGGGTAAACGATCTATTTCCCCACGAACTATACCCATATCACACCAGATCCCCACGGAACTATGACCTCTGTATATCACCCCACAAAATGAAAGTTAAAGACGTAAATCCCCCCGAAAAAAAAGTTCGAATCTTAAATCCCCACATATGTTGGTTTAGATGGTTTGTGCTCTAAACCATCAAACCAAAAAACTAAACCGAGCAAAAAAACCCTGATTTCCTAAAACCCGACCCGCCTAATATATCCAATTCCCCAAAATTATTTTGTTTTTATTTCTTTAATATAATAATAATTAAAAAAAATAATTTATTTCCTTCTCGACGCAGTGACTCATCCATCTCCGTCGTCTTCTTCCTCGGTAAATCGTGGAACATCAGAGACGTCAACGGCGAAGAAGAATCATTGCCACATAATTTTATCACCTACACCCAGATTTGGGGTATAGAATCTGGAATTTCGAATTCACGATTTGATTCTAGAATCGGAAACCTCGTTACCCTGATAATGTAAGCAAAACTCGATTTGAATCTAGAATCTGGAATTTCGAATTCTCAAACAATATCTCTTAGGCCGTAGGCGAATCTAATGAAGATGATTCAGAGAATCAAGAAGTTACAGGAAGATGAATGTCCTCAAAAACCAATGCCTTGAGCTATTGTCCGCTAAACAGTTTCGTATCTGGAAATGGCTAATTGATTTCTTGATGAAATCGTAATACAGATTCGTGTCTTCATAAGGAGCCTTCCCTGTATCAGCTTTGAAATCGATCATACCGCGAAGCACAGTGATTTCATCTTCTTCAGTCCATAGTCTCTAAAAAGCAGGTTTCTTTGAATCCTCCCCGATCTTCTTCTCATCGTCTCCTGAATTAACCTTCTTCTCTTCGGAATCGGTCTCAGTCTCGGATCCAGCATCTGAATCGGAGGCTTCCTTCGCGGCGGAGGCAACAATGGTTTTGCCTGGAACAACGATTGTAACAGCGGCGGCGGAAGGAGGTTTGACGGGAAACAGGAGCTCGTCATCTTCTTCCGATGAAGAACCATCATCTTCTTCTTCCTCTTCTCCAGCCGAAGTCTCGACTTCATCGTCGTCGCTTGAAGATGTCGTTGGTGGCTCTTCCAAAGGATTGAGCTTCTTCGACATCGGGAATTTCAAAGAGGGGAATTTGGATTCTTCTGAGAGAGAGAGGAATTGAGATCGAAGGGAAAAGGGAGGAGAAGGGAAAAAAATTGTTTTTAAAATTATTATTAATTCTCGGGTCGTAAACGGGTCATAATCGGTTAATTTTTGGGTTTTAGATGGTTAACTACAATTACAAAACAGTAAACCGTTTTAAACCGACCTGTATGGGGATTTTAGTTTTCAACTTTCGTTCTGTGTGGATTTAAGTTTCGAACTTTTTTGGGGGGGGGATTTAGATCTTTAACTTTCATTTTGTAGGGATATATACAAAGGTCATAGTTCCGTGGGAATCTGGTGTGATATGGGTATAGTTCGTGGGGAAATAGATCGTCTATCCTTTATTCAATTACTTACAGTTTCTTACTCCATTAATTAAGAGGTTTTTTGGTTGAGGCTTTTATCTTTTGTTGGGCTTTTCCTACTTATTTCTATCGTGTAATATGATACATACCCTTTCGGCCCAATGTTTTGCAGCTTTGCTCCTTTGCTTTAGGAAATAAGTAGGTATGCCAGATTTTTCTTTCGTGAAATATATTTATTTAGTTTTAACTATTTATTAAGGTATCTTGACTGTTTATTTTAATTAAAAAATAGTATTGATTCTATGTTTAGATTATGTTTATATATGGGAATACTATTTTAATGACAAATAGTATTGATACTAGCTATAAACCATGATGCCCCTCACTAGAAGAGGATATCCACACACTTCCCCTACAACTGTGGATCCGACTTAACATTAGAGTTCACCTACTATATATGTGCTTCACAATTGGTGAACCCGACCCGAATGCCAGTATATCCGAACTCTCGGGTCAGGTAAAATATATGAAAACTTCTCATTTCGGACGATAAGAGGTTCCAAAACCTTTATATTCGACACTTCCAACACATTTTCAAAGTATTTATGTCAGTTTTAGCTCTAAATACTTGAACAGTTGAACTTTTGATCCAACTGCACTCTAAAAACTCATGAAATATGTGTGTTAAACTTTTTTTCACTTTCAAATGCTCACAAAACAAACGGCTAATATTAAAACTGCAAACTGTCTTTAACATGATGTAGATCTCGACGATATTTGCATATTTTATTTGATTTTTTTTTAAAAAATTGTTTTTGACCAGTTATATGATCTTGTTTTCTTACTTAGACTTCGGGATCTCCTAGAATATATACTTCACAAATATCCTAGGCAGTCTTGACCGTTTTCTTGATAAGCGCATGTTTCGGTTTGCTCTTCAAAAGTTGTCAGACTCTTCAAAGACACAACCCTACATCTAAAAACCCGTATAACAAAATTAGGAACACGTACAAAATCCACCCGAACATTTTCTATATTAAATAATTAGTTAAACTTCATTAATAATCTGGATTCTTGCTTATATTTTGAAAGTTTATAAACAATATTTATATATATATTACTATATACACTAAATAAGTTTATTTTCTATTTTACCAACCTAATAGTAGTTTTTTCTGTATCTTCCTAAACTAATAATTTTTGAATAATTTTTCTCTACGATGCAAACTAAATCCAGGATTTGGTGGTTGAAAGAAGGCAACTCGAACATGTGATTCTTCT
Source organism: Eutrema yunnanense (assembly GCA_002933935.1). NCBI lineage: Eukaryota > Viridiplantae > Streptophyta > Magnoliopsida > Brassicales > Brassicaceae > Eutrema > Eutrema yunnanense. The sequence continues at coordinate 818,074 of PKML01050628.1, forward strand.
ACAAGCCTGTTTTTACTCGGAAATCTCAAAATATGGTAAGATACAATATAGTCCACTAGTTTTTCTCAGTAACGTGCTCATCACTAGACGTGAGGTTTCATTTTGCCAAATTTGATTATCTAAAACCATACTTCGGATAACTACAAAAAAAAATTCTTTCATTTCAAAAGGTTTTTGTCTACTAGTATAAAATAATAGCGTTACAGTCATTGCTTTTTTTTCCATCGTTTTGGTCTAGTTAAATCCATAATTAAAGAAAACAAAAATTAACTGTAAATGATGTCTCAAAATTGTGGCTAATTGTTTGGTCTTTCTAGAATGTCGTTATAAAGCAAGCTTGGTTTTTCTGCATGCAATTATGCGTTTCTTAAGAACTAATGGATTGTAGAACTTGGATTGGTTTTCTGCATGCAATTAAGGATTTGTTTTGGAGTTCTGTGGGATTATTGATATTGGGGAAACTTGGTCCGTCCCATACTCGAGAACATGGATGGAAGTTATAATCCAACTACTTTTTTTTTTCTTTTTGTGTGTCCGTCCCAACTACTTTGGTTTAATATAGCTAGTAAATAAAATTATTAAAAAATGTTTTCAATAAATTTCATTGAAGTCGTGTTCACATTCAGATCAGATTCACACTCGCTCGCAACATAAAATAATATGACTTGACCCATAGCTTTGCTTGACTTGAACATATGTGACCCCTTTCTCAATATAGTATTACCCAAAAAAAATCTAACCAAAAAACATTACAATAGCTAATCGAGGTCCAGCAGTAATTAAGGAAGTCGCTTATAACAAATACAAATATACATGTGGGCAACGAGTTCCACAGATGAGATCAACGTCGCATGCTAAAGAAAGTCTAGAATATTTATTATTCTTCTATGGATAAATCAATTAACATTATTTACCCGCAGAAGAAATTTAAATCCTTTCAATATCGTACAGTTCAAGATCCCTAAACGTTCAAGAGTTTGTTATTTTTAAAAAATTGTTTTGAAATTTAAGAAAATTTTTTTTATCTAAAATTTACAATATAACTAAATAATGATTATAGATAAAACTGTCAATTTGTAATAATTTGTCTATTTAACCCGTTTTGTAGTGAACTAAAATATTATTCGGGGTAAACCGCAAAAACTTATAATATTGAAAACATAACTCTAATATGCACTGTTAAATGATTCTAGTTTTTGTCGTTAGTCTACGAACTTTTTTTAAAAATAGTTTTCTTGTGTCTAACTTTTTATAAAATTAGTAAAATATTTTTCAATTTTGTTTTGATATATATTCAAATAAAATATAATAATTATAGTGAAAAATATAGCAAAAATTTGAATAGATTTTTTTCTTTTGAATATATATGAAATGACTATTATTTTAAAATATATAGTATTACAAATAATTAAGAAATTAAATAATAAATAACCTCTTTAATGCAAAATATATAATTTATATATTATAATCAATAATTTTAAAAGACTATTATATCCTTTCCTATTTCAATTAATCTTTGTTATTTGTAATAACATTTCATGTAATAACTTACAAAACAAAATTCATTTTTAAAAATATCTTCTTAAATAATATTATAAGAATATTCTAATTTAATTTAATTGTAATTGACGTATAGAAAAACTTATCTTTCTAAACCAGTTGTGAATATTGTTTTTTTTCCAACATGTCACGGTAGGATTTAGTTTTTTTAATTAAAACAATAAAAACGTGTAACGAGTAGCCAAAAGATGAATCCGGCACCAGAGTTGACTAGTTGTTGTCTTTTGTGTAAAATCTCTACATTGCCCTTTCGTTGATGACGTCATCCTGCTGAAGACAGCATCGTCGACACAACTATATGTCATTTGCTGTTGAGTGCTGACGTCGGATGTCTGACGGAATTAACGCCGTTGTTTCCGTCGGCGCAATAGCCAACTATATCGCAATTATTTCTCTCTTAACAAAAAAAAAATTGTAGGGATAATTAAGAAATAGTCAAAACTACACTAATTAATTAGCTAAACTGGAGTATAATTTGTTTTAATAGGTCAATATCTTCTAATGGATCGAATGAAAATACATATATATTGTTGATGGTTGAAAAAGGTAGAAATCGATCGAACTACGGTTTAGTTTCAGTTTGATTTTTATTTCTGGTTTATTGGTTTTGTACAAATTTAAACCACCGTATGTAATTGGGTTTAGCTTGGTTTAGTCTTTTGGTTGCCGGTTTATCTTTTCTTAAAAAAAGAAAGAAAAAAACTGAAACTATAGAAAATTATATGCAATTAGTTTGGTTTGGTTTCAGTTTATTTTCTCCAGTTTTTTCTGTTGATTTTTTAAAAAGTATGCATGCTAATTTTGCTGCATAACATACAAGAGACATTTATTACAAACCAACAAAGAACCTCACTGTCTTTTAGTTATAAACAAGCTTTTTTAAAAAATAACAACGAAAACAATCCAATCTAATTAATCAATCTCTTACGACTTTTCTTCTGTCACATTGTCCTAGGAGCATGTAAATTCCAAAACATACCACCTAGATCATCAACATATAATTTAATAGGGCCATATCTCATCGTAATATGAATTATAAACATCACATATTTTTTAAAAACCTCACATTTTACTAAACTGAAAATATATTGAAATTGAGAGCTTATATACTGAGTAAGGCTGCGAAAGAGGATGCAAGGAAATGCTGCAGATTCAATTCAACAAAAACAAGCGAAAGACGATAAGATGAAAATTGAGAGTCTTTACACTAGAAAAAAGGGAAATTCGCATAATTTTTTTTTTAAAAGTGGTACGTATTGACACTTTAAGCATCCGAAGTATTTCACAAGTACTTTAAACTCTCAACTTAAAATTTTTAACTGAAAAATCCTCGGAATGGATCCCGAGTACGCATCGTCATAATTTACAAATAAAAATTAAGCTTAATTAGATAATTAGTAAAGTGATTAGTATCATGGAAGTGGATTAGTTATATTTGTGAGTTTCATGTTTTAGGATGGTATTTAATTTAATATTTGGCATCATTGTTTGATTGTTAGTTCATTCTTATGATAGTTAAACTCATGTATTTCTTAGTTTATAAACAAAACAAAAACTCAAAAACATTTGCTCTAGATTAGTTTGTGTCTTGCATCTTTATTATTTGTGGGATCGATCCCTAAATACTATTTTTGCATAACCGTGCACTTGTGATTGTGGTTGTTTAGAGCTATATAAAATGTAAAGTTTAGGAATCATATTAAGAAATGAATTTCGAGCTCATTAATAAATTAGAGTGTAATGGATAATTAAGCCTACATATTTTTTTATTACTTACTTTTAATATCAACATAACGATAAATTTTGTTTTGTATTCTGTTAATTAATCAGTTTCAATGACCCAACTAAAACCAAACCAAATTAAATTGAACCAAAACAATCTTAAATTTGATTTTTGTTAAAAATTTATCAAATCAACCGAAACCAAAGATAAACCGAAATACCCACCCATAATTTAACATTGTTTGCCTAATTTTCTATGTCAAAATGTAGGAGATTATTGGGCTTCCTCCAGTGGCTTGGGTCGAAGAATTCATGGCTATCCAGTTTTGGAATTTTCGTTTTCGTAACAATAAAACATCAAATGGTATAGTTGACCATCTTTTTTTGGTCAAGAAGATATTTAATTAATTAGAAACCTGGAACAGATGTTACAGGGGCCAAAAGTGCCCGTTTGGCTATAGAATCAGGATCAGCCAGAGAGTTGTGTTGACGTGGGACAAAACTAGGAAATGGTAGTACAAATAGCTGCAAATCATATGGTTTTTTGGTGTGTAATATAATCTATATAGTAAATCCAAATATACATAGATTTTCGATGCAAAGGTTTATGATATGAATAATCAGACAAATACAAAACCTGCGACATGTGCTCCATCTCTGAAGTAGCTCGCTAATCAATGATTAGGTAGAAAGAAAAGACAGTAGTTGACTTTACCATGATCCATCGTTTATATATTAAAAAAACGGATTCATTCATCGATTGATATGCTTGATTAGTCTCATCTACTCGGTTCACTCTTTTATATATATAAAAGAAAAACCTACCGATCGTTTCACTGTAATCAATTGTTTGGCTATATTAGTCTGTTAATAAATTAAAGACGTTTTGCCATCTGTAAAAACGAAATAAGAGAAAAATATATGTTGCTGAGAAAAAAAATTGCTGAGAAAAAAAATTACAAAAAATGACTAGTTGTTTATATGGCATTTGCATCCAAATGCTCCATTTGAATAATATATTTGAATGATGTTCGTTTTCATTTTTGGTTATTCATCTAGATAATGCATCAGAACGAACATTTGTTTTTTTGTTTTTATTTATTTATTCATCTGATGTTGATAATACGAAAAACAGAGTCTGATGCAGAGCAACCCAACAAAATAAAAAGAGACAAGTAGATACCTATAACATCAAAGCCTAATAATAAAGACTAAACGATGTTATAACGGTCTATCAAAAATCACCAAATTGCAATCCATTCTTCACTCTCTTCGTGAGCTGAAATTAGATGCTTCCCCTCGCGTCTCGCTGTATGCGATCGTGTAGCCAGGCAGGGCCACCAATAGATAAGTAAGATTGAAATCTTCCGTCTCTGGTAACACTCTTCGACAGTTCTCGAGCGATGTGATTAGATTTTAGTGTTTCAAGATGGAATACGCACCTATCAAAACTCCGACTTAGGATCTGAATCTGCTCCGTGAATACAAGGAATCTGGGCCATTCTACAGGTTTCGATATCGCCGTAAACGCAGCTTTACAGTCCGTGACAATCACCACCTGCTTTATCCTCAGGTCACATGTGCTTTGGAGAGCCCAGATGATGCCTCGCAATTCTCCAATTGTGCGGTTTGGGAAAACGAACATTTGTTTGTTTGTCTAAATTTATATCTTCATCTAAATGATCTTAATAAGAAAATGACTAAAATGTTCATTTCTCATCATAATATGAATTATAAATATCACTTATTTTAAAAAACCTCACATTTTACTAAACTAAAAATATACTGAAATTGAGAGCTGTTATACTCAATAAGGCTGCAAAAGAGGATGCAAGGAAATGCTGCAGATTTTTTACACTAAAAAAAGGGAAATCCCATTAAAAAACCTTCAAAATGGAACGTACTGACCACATGTGATTTGATTTCTAATGAGCCCAGAAAAATGCATGCTAGAACCTCACTGTCTTTTAGTTATAAACAAGCTTTTAAAAAAACAACAATGAAAACAATCCAATCTAATTAATCTCTTTCGACTTTTCTTCTGTCACATTGTCTCAGGAGCATGTAATTAAATTCCAAAACAGACCAGCTAGACCATCAACATATAATTTAATAGGGCCATATTTCACCATAATATGAATTATAAACATCACTTTATTTTAGACGATAAGATGAAAATTGAGAGTCTTTACACTAGAAAAAAACTGAGTATATGTTTTAAAAATGAAAACGACTTCACAAAGAAACATTTTGGTTTTGAAACTTGAAATAATTAAAGAAATCTTGCTAACTATATATAAACAAAAACATTCAAATTATTTGAAAAACAGAAAAACCTGTTCGATCTTATGGTTTTTCAAACGAAACCAAATCGAAACGAAAACCTTTCTAAAAATGCTAACCATATGAGGTTTAAAACCATAATTTTTGAAAAATAATCCAGATTTATCCAATCTATTTTACTTTTTGTGAAATTCATTTTTCTGTTAGATTCCTCCCGTCTTTTAGATATAGCAAAACCTTAAGTATTCTAAATTTTTAATAGACATTAGACATTAGCGTAGATTAGTGTAATCAAAAATGTAAAATTTAACAATAGAAAGATACATTTATAATTGATTTATAATTTTAAAAGATAAAATTATTAGACAAAAAAGAAAAATAAAAATGTAAATTTATGTTAAAAGCCAAAATTAATTAAAAAAGAAAAATTAATAATTAATAATGGAAAAAATTAAAATCGATTAATAAAAAAAACTTAAAAATTCAGAAATTTTAATAACCGATTCATAATCTTAAAATGTAAAGTTAGTAAAAAATATATATATAAAAATATTAAATTTATCCTAAAAAGCAAAATTAATATAAAAACAAAAAAATCCTTAGTTTTCCATTTATATTAAGGAAACAATTAATTATTAATCATAAAAATAAAAAACTCTACCATAATTTGGTAGTATGTCAATTACATACCAAAAAATTAAAAGATCAATAGTCGTATCCAAAGCTATTTACTGCATATGATTCTTTTTTCTTCATGGTATATATTTATTTTATCGAAAATTTTGTTTCTAATATATTTATATATTTTCACGGTTTATCTAATTTTGTTTTCTATTTTTTGTTTTTAGTTTTTTTTTTCACGAATTAAAAAATATTAAATTACTAACCCACGTATATACGGATACTTATCTAGTATATATATAAAAAATAAAATAAAAAACAAACTCTGTTATCTATACATGACAGATCATATGGTAAAGTCAACACCTAATTTTCCTTTCTATTTCTCTTTATTTAACTACTCCCATTGGAGCACATGTCCTAAATCCTAATTATTATTTTTCTTATTTTATATTAAACTATACCCTAGTGTGTATATAAATATAAATATATCGTGATTAGGAAACCAACAATTGGTCTATAATTTGGTAGAGTCAAATTGGTATTATTGCATACTTTTTTATGTAAAAATATTTTTGCATACTTCCCGTTAAACTAATATCAAGTTGCAATTTCCTATTACCTTCTTATCAATATTTATTACTCTAACCTCTATAATATTATTTAAGAAGTTTTTTTTAAATGAATTTTGTTTTGTAAGTTATTACATGAAATGTCATTACAAATAAAAAAAATAATTGAAATAAGAAAGAATATAATTGTTTTTAAAATTATTGATGAGAATATGAAAATATTTATTTCCTATTAAAAAGGTTATTTACTATTTAGTTTCTTAATTATTATGATATTATTAAATAATAATCAATTCATACATATTCAAATAAAATATATTCGAGATCTTACAATATTTTTCACTATGATTATTATATTTTATTAGAATATATATCAAAAGAAAAGTTTGAAAAAATATGTTACTAATTTTATAAAAAGTTAGACACAAAAAATTGATTTTTTAAGAGTTTATGGACTGACCACAAAAATCATATATAGTCATTAAACGGTGCATATTATAGTTATGTTTTCAAGATTATAGGTTTTCGCGGATAATTCCGAATAATATTTTAGTTCATTGCAAAACGGGTTAAATAGATATGTTAGTCCGGATTGACATTCTATATATAATCATTAGTTAGACATATTATAAAATTCAGATAAATATATTTTTTCTTAAATTTTTAAACAATTTTTAAGAAAAAATAATCCCTCGCTTTATATTTAGCGCGGGTTGAATCTTAATATTCTTACATTTGGTAAAGTGTGTGTACCACTTGCCCTATATATGTATGATCTCCCCCATCCATAAAAAATTTATAGCATAGAGAAGAGACCTGAGAGAAAGAAAACAGCCGAGAAACTCATAGAGGTTCACTCTACTATATAAAAATGAGCTCCCCCCACGAAAAGGCGGTGCAAGCTATCCTTTATGGCCATAGCTGCGCCATGCAGTTGAAGCTGCAGCTCAAAGATCCAAAGGCTGACTACGGATCAGTCTCAAGTTATGATCTTGCTAAATCGATCGTCGAATGTTTTTCCAATGCCATCTCAATCTTATCTGATAAACCAAAATCCGAGGAAGACCAAATTTCTGATCAATCTTCAAGGGATTCCTCTCCTCTCCTTCCCCAGAGAAGCCACTCCAAGAAAAGGTATTGATAACTAGCATTTAGCCCTCGGTAGTTTTTCTTGCTTTTTTCTTTTTAACTTCAAATAAAACTACAAATTTTATATTAACGCAATGCCATCACATAAATATGTGACTAGCTATGGAATGGGATATGTGATAATTTGTATGCTAATATTTTGATACCACCACCATGTTTGCAGAAAAATTCAAAGTACAAATTCAAGCGAGAACTGGAGGGACGATTCACCGGATCCGATCTACTACGACGGGTTTCTTTGGAGGAAATACGGCCAAAAGACTATAAAAAAGTCTGATCACCAAAGGTAATATTAAAAATAGCCTAATAAGATTTGATTAAGTTTAATTATTTTTGTTCCAATCAGTAATATTGGTGTATGCATTAATGTTGATACAGGAGCTACTATAGATGTTCTTACAACATAGATCATGACTGCGGAGCAAGAAAGCATGAACAGAAGATCAAAGACAATCCTCCGGTTTATCGAACCACTTACTTCGGCCACCACACTTGCAAAATCAATCATAATCAAGATCCCATTTTTACTGCTGTTCAAGAACCGGTCGATGATTTGAATAGTGCCCGGATGATCCGATTCGGTCAGGAGAAGGAAAGCCACTCCAGCGGATTCTCCTCATCGGTTAAGCATGAAGAAGATATCATCAAAGAGGAAACCATGGATCCGTATCGTGAGATAACCGGTGATGGTCAAGATTATCAACATGTGATGGAATCATCACCATCAAGTTCTTATCCTGATCCTCCGTCGACGTCATCTGGCACTGAAAGTGTCTTCTTTGATTCGGATTTGTTTTTTGACAACTTAGATTCGTGGGATCGTTATGATCAATTTGACTTTGGATTACGCTAGATTTTGCTGCTAAGACTATTTAAGAAGTTATTTTAATGACCAGAATATATATATTTAAGAACTACGACTTTTTTGTTGTGACAACATAACTACGACTATTTTATGTTACGAAAAATGTAATATCTACCACACAAACGAATTATATTATTTTTTTGGTTGCCTCGCCTGATCAAAGGAAACTTCAAGCATGTCATCATCCTTTTTTCTTCGATATTTGAAATGATGCCTCTCTAGATCCTCCATTTGTTTTGTTGCGTATTTCTCACATTTGCAAAGGAATTAGACTAGATGACCACATAATTCAATTTTAGAGATTAAATCACAATTTGATTAAGTTGAAAGGAATTTTATCCTAAATACAAAGAATGACGTAATGTGATTAAGTTAGAGAGACCGCGTTTATACTATAGTGCCCCCCTATTTTTTTAGCACGAGAAATCTGACTCGCTTGAATCACTTCTTAGTGAATCAGCGGTATGATTCCACATCCTTTTTTTTTTTTTTTGCAAAATTGTGCTCAATTTCATATGTGGCAATTCCACTAAGATAAGGATTTTCAAAGAAATAGCAACATTATAGAGCTATAACTTATGGTATCGGTCGATGCTGATCGCATGAAAAGAAAGATCGCGACTTTTTAAAAGTTTGAAGATTTTACACTTTGGTCCAAAAGACTTTAATAATTACAAGAAGCCACAAAACATGTTTTAACATTATAATTAGGTTTTTCAGCCACCTTGGTTGGCGACGCTTTATTCTACTTTTGGTTTTTGGTTGAGAGAGCTTTGAGGGAGACAAGTCTGAAACTTTGTTCGTCCGAGAGAAGATTTCGAACCCTTGTTTTCTTTCTCATTTATCATTAATTTCAGAGATTTATTCAATCATGTTGTTTGTTTCAGTCTCCATGTCTGAGTAGATCTCATGTTAGGTTTATGATTTTCAATAAAGGATCTCTTTGAATGTTAGGTTAATTGGTTAGTTAGGGTTCATAATCTGAATTAGTTTTTCACCATATGTTGTTCTTAAAGCTAATTCTGGATTGATCACCTGAAACTTAGATCTTAGGTTAGTCGATTTGGCACGACAGTGCAATTGATGATCTGATATAACCTAGGGTGAGCAAAATAACTATCTGCAAAGAGATTTGGTTTAGTTGTTTTGTAAACATATCGAACTTGGACTTAAGGCTAGTTTAGTCTTTATGATTTGCAAAAAAAATTGGAATTATGAGATTTAGACTTAGATAATTCTCGCAACGACAGTTGGTTAATTATAGCTTAGTGATTTGAGTTCAAGAATCATGGTTAACATGAATCCTAACTAATTAGTTTATCTGCATTCTCTGATTTTCTGAGAAATACCATGAACCTATCTTCTCTCCATTGAATTTACAACTCTTTGATTTACGCTACTACTTTCTTATTTCATTGATTTACTTAGCTTAATTCGAACCTATATAATCTATTGTGTGATTCTTGAGTCTTTGTGGATTCGACCCTTAAATACTACAATCGACAAAGCTGTTAATACTTTAAAATATTACATTTGAGCTTATCAGCTAGGACAAAAGGATGGTTTATCAGAAGCAGTCTCAGACTCTCAGCCCACTTGTCGCTCCAACCAATCTTTTTCAAAGAGATTAAGAAAACAAATTATAATATGCAGAAATGATGCGGACACACTATATCTATGTGGTTGAAAACCATAAAATTATACTTATGAAAGTCAATGTTAGTTTCTTCGTTTTATTATAATTTCCACATAAAAGTCAATGTTAGTTTCTTGGTTTTATTATAATTTCCACATAAATATCAAAAACGAGTATTGAATCTATATTTTGTATAAGAAGGTCTACTCTCTAAATAGTTTAATTAATCAATCAAGCCTATATTTTTTTTTTGTCATCATTTTGGATCATAATAGGTCGGTCCAATAGCCAAATACTCTCACACATGGAGGACATGTGGAGTCAAACTCGACACCGGTAAGATGGCAGCAGAGGTGTGACAACCACTGACACACTTGCTCCTTCTTAATCAAGCCTACATAAACACCTTATTTTATAGTATAAAAGTAAACCTAGTATTTTTTAAACAACATGGGTGTAATCTAAACACCTTATTTTATATAAAAAGTCTGAAAACTCTAAAAAAAATAAACTTATTATTTTTTGGGGTTTTTTTTCAAAGTTTTATGAAAACTTTAGCATTTTCTGAATTTAATTGGGAAAGTAACATTTACTTTATTATTCATGATAATTTCACATCTGTACAGTACTGTATGTACGATCGTATGCCGTACACGTAGCTACAAGAGGAGGGATAAAATAGTCATTCCAACGCAAAACAACAAAAATGCCAAAATCGTAAGAAAAGTTAAAATAAATGGTTTCTAGTGTAAATATCTCTTTTTTTTCAAAACAACATGGGTGTAATCAAGTGGTTCGTCCAGTCCATATTGGTCACCACTAGGTAATTTTTAAAAATAAACCTATCAAACTTCTTTACTTTATTAAAGAGGATATTAAGGTGGAAACAATTATTGGTGAGACATCGCGGTGGAGGCAACCCCATGGTCTCCAATGTCCAATAAACAATTGATTTCAAATATGTATGAATTTTCAGTCTTTACCAACAGATGTTAGTTTTAGCAGATTGTTATAAGCGTGTGACCAAGTCAACGCAGTGAAAACTTGTGGCCATTTCGAGTTCGTCTAAGAATTCAGTTGGTAGAAAGGGTACGAGTCCCTAGAGAGAAAAGTTAGGAGCCAAGAAATACTACTAGCTTAATTAGCTTATGTGGTGAAAACACAAGTTTATGATCTGGATTGCTTGAAATGCAATTTTTGCTAAGCCAGAAAAGAGATTTTTTTTTTCTAGGCAGAATCATTTTTCTGAAAGAGAAAACGTTTTCAGTTTTTCATAAATGCAAACGTAGTGTTTAACAAAAGTATAAATTTTTCTTTGTTAAAAGAGAAAATTACACAGAATAACACTAATCTTTAATGTAATTACTAGAATAATGTTTTTCCTAACAAGCGAAAATAAAGGTAAAATGGGCCAAAAACAGACTTTTTCCTTCCCAGTTATTATGTGTTATTCTAGTCCTTAGCCAATTTATAAGTGTCATTCTAGTTTTTTTCCCTTGTTAAAATTACAAAAGTATTTTATTTAATATACATAAGGTTTGTGGGTTTATTTAGACATAAATACACATTAATATCCAGGTCTATGAGCACAGAAAGCTTTTTTCGAAAATAAAAAGAAAATCATCTGCAACACACACCACACTCTTCTTTTCTTTCATTCCCCGTAGTCTTTGTCACTCCTCCCAAAACAAACGTTTTCACTTTGTTGAAAGCATTTTTTTCGGCGAAGAAGAGACTTTTTCCGGCCATGCATAACCTTGCAACTGATATTCGAAAACGTAGTGTTGTTTCTTACTCTGCTTCTTGCTAAAACATATATTTTTGAAAAACCAAAAAACAAAAAAAACATAGTATAAAATTGGTTAACAAAGAAATATGAAATAAGAAATAAGAACTTTCTCGGTAGAATCCGACTCCTTACAATTGGTTAGAGCCATCATCTCAGGTTTTTGTGTTCCTGAACTTTTTAGTATTCTTGAGGACATCACAATCCTCACCAAAAGTTTAGTTTTCACTACTCTCAAGTTTATCCTATCGACGCATTCGAGCCTAGTTTTGGATTCGGTGTCTTCTGATCACACTCTATATGTTTCAAGCTTTATTGTTTTTAATTTGTATTATCATTATCAAAGAGGATGGATAATTATCTTTAGTTGTATTATGGAAACTTAAGTAATGAGAAGAACTTGTTTGACAAAAAAAAAAAAAAGAATAAAACTCTTTCAATGAGCTATTTCTATTTCTACTTTTGTTTTCTATCTCAATAAAGCTTTATGAGCATAAATCTACTCTTGTTTTGAACAAAAACTAGAAAGTGGTGTGAATAAAATCCATAAATCCCATAGATCGACTGAGCTATTTCTATGTCGTGATGCGTTGTGCCAAGCAAGCTTTGAATGTGTGATTGTGTAAAGATAACTTTGGCCCAAGCCCAATGTTATTCCAACAAAAAGAAATGAAAGTCCATTAGGGTTTCATTCCAAGTTTAGACTATTATAAATATGGTTTTTATGTAATCCAAGGATGGTTAACTAAGGTTGCCGATTGTGCAGCATTCTCAATCCTTTTCATGATAAACAATCTAAAACACCTTTTTGATATTGGTGACAACTTAATTCATTCCTCTTTTCTTTTTCATTTATGCACTTGAATAAAGTTTTTTTATGAGATATTTTATTATCCATCTTTTATCTTTCTCAACAAAGCTCTTAGGAGCTTGAATCTATGGTTGATTTGAAACTTGCTATCAGACTGTTCTTCCATTGTTAATCTCATTTCAGCCTTGGTTGCATATGAATATGGACTTCCTTGTATAAAGTAAGGTAAAGATTCAATCTTAGAAAAACGACTTTCATTACTGTTCAGTTTATTCTATTCAATTTTGATGATGAATATCTTTGCTCTACGATTCCTTGTGAGGAATAAATTTGGAGAAATGGAATACAAGACAAAAAAAAAAAAAAAATTTTTTTTTTTGAAATAGTGTAATTTCTGAGGAATGAGAGGACTATTATATTCTTCTACTCATTCTTTTTTTCTCCAAATGGGTCACCGATTGAAGTGAGTATGTAACAAAAATTCAAACTGTCCAGATCTCAACTATTAGAATCTGTTTCCATAATTAAGTTTAGCATTCACTGTTTCAGCCACTTGTGTATAAACTTAACAAAAATGTAATAAGTTACTATTGAAGTCAAAAGAAAAAAAAATATAATATGTAAAAGATGACAAACTCAGCTTGCTAAGTCAGCGCCGGAAAGGTTGCCACTTGTCACTTAAAAAAAAAAAAAAAACCCTCCTCTTCTCCAAACTCCTTTACTCCTCGACTTTTCTAAGAAACGTTTATGTGTCGAAACATCTAAACGATAATCTCTCATATTCTAGAGATAAAGAGAAAGAGAAGAGTCGAGGAGAAGAAACTTCAAGCACCTCGCCGTGAATTTGACCGGTAATCTCTTGATTCTCGAGTCATGACAGCTCTGAGAAGCGAAGAGGCAAAAAAGACGATCGAGCGGCATGTTATCACCGTGAATTGTCCCGATCGATATGGTTTAGGGTGTGATATTTGTAGAATCATCCTCCAATTCGGGGTAAAGTTCGTTACTTTCTCTTTTAGTTTCTGGGATTTGGTATAATGTAGTGGGTTTGACTTCTCTCTTTGACAGAGTTTTCAAAACTATATATGATCAGTTCGTTTAAGTTGTTTCGTTTACACAAGATGGGATCGTTTACACACGAAACAACTCCAAAGCGAGACACTGGAGCAATTTCGTTCTGTCTTAGGAGAATCATTTTTAAACTGTGAACTCCAATTGGGTGGTCCTGAGTATGAATATCATCAGAATATTCCATCCCTTTCTTCAGCTGTGGCCGAGGAGTTGTTTACGTCTGAGCAGCTCACCCATGAAGATAGTCCCGCACAGGTTCTTAGCCCGGCTCACACGTTACTCCAAATACGTAATACGTATGCCATTAAGGTAATGGCAAAACCGACATACATATTTTGTCGGATTATAGTACACTACCTTTTTTGTGAGATCTCAGTTTATGATAGCTTAAACACATCCATATTTAAGCTAGAGGAACAACCAACTTGCAAAAATGTTAACAGGCAGCTTTAAACTCACCAAGTAGCATCACTTAGTTCAGTGCCTTCAAATTCTTGTTTTTGTTGCACTTTACTGGTGCTTCTTGGAACTTAGACTCTAAAGTATTGACTGATTTGATTTATGCTAAAACCAGGTTTGAGCACATATCCTATTGATCCCCGACAAGCAGAAGCTTCTGAGCCCCGTGAGCTGCTTCCGAAGACACATGTTAGAGTTGGGGTATGGAAATGAATTCTTTGCACGATTAGATAATTGCAGCTATTTCATATCGTCGAATTTGGATTAGAAATGAGAATTTACAACGATTTCTTGATTGTATTTGAGTATATGAAGATGCAGGAGTAATATCTCATTTTTTTCTTGATGAGATTTTGTGGAATATGATGATTTTTGATTCATTTTCTTTTTAACTTGGCAGAACTAATATTATGAAAGAGAAGCATTTTTTTTTTGTGTGTGTAGAAGAGAACTTTAGAAGCTAAATATCAAAAGTTATATCAGCGTACACTTATCAAGGTTTGAAAATACTCTCCCATTCTGATTACTAATACTGTTTTTTAACTTCGATTGTGTCAAAAATAATCATATGGTTGAGAACTTGAGATTCAATAATATATATTTATGTTTTCTCGTTTTGGTCGAAAATCAAAATAATTATGTTTAATGTTTGATTTATTATTCCAAGATGTTTGAATGGCTTGACAAATAATAATAATTTGGCATATACCAAAATATGAGAAGAAGACAAAAAAATCTCAAATGCTATAAAGATGGACACAAAAATGAGGCATGCATATTAGTTCAAAATTTCTATTTAAACTAATAAAAATTGTTACCGCACAATGATAAATGTTTTTACAAAAAAAAATTGGACGGAGCCAGTTATCATGTTTTTGGATATATACTAAAACAACGTATTTATTTATTTAGTATTTGATCATTTGAGAAAATTCAGACCTAAAACATTTTAAACGAAAACAACAATGGGATTGATTTAAAAAAAAAACATTGGGATTCATATTCGCAAAAAGAAAATATGATTTGACAAAATCACAAAAAAGGAGTTCACTGTAAGTTGTTATGCAATGCATTAATTAGATGGTAGTAAAAAAAAACTGCATTTGATTGTTTTACCGGTTCACGGTTTTTTAACACCATATAATGTAAAGTCAGTTCTGAGACATTTTTAAGTTTGAAAAAACGGAACATGAATGAAAAATTCACTATTTACTTTATGTATGTTAGTATATCATAATTCGTAATATTAAAAAAAATTATTAGCATGTTGCCATTAATATATTATATAAAATTTGATTGAGATGAAATTAAAAAAAAATTGAAAAATAGTTAAATACATAAGCGCGGGTAATCACCTGGTAAAAATAATACCTTACCATTTCCCACAGCAAAACAAAACATGTAGTGTTATTTTCCTATGTCTTATATATATACTTAGCTACATAAAAAATTGTTCAAAACAATCCAGTCCTTTAACTCCTCTCACGATGATGAATCTCTCTACTTCTCTCTTCGTCGTGTTCATATGTTCTGGTATTTACCTCTGATATATGGTTTCGAGTGATATCATAATTATGACAAAAAAACTAAATTTCATAACTAACTAATAAATACTTGATCAAACAAAAAAAACTAACTAAGAAATTACCAATAACACATATGACGAACATCAAAGAGATATGTTATAAGGAACTTAATATATTTGCTTTTATTCGTATTTTTCATCGTTTGTTCTGCTTTTTACATATCAACCATTTATTCTACACTGCTTGTTTGGCATCAACCGCAATTGTTCTTTTCATATTAATTGATTGTTTTTTGTACTAACCAAACTTATTCTTGCCGTTTTGCAAGAATCGCATGTTGTTTAACGCTCGTTTTTACCCACTCCACCAAACACATCATTTGGTTGTTGATTCATTACCATAACCCCTATTAGTGTGCGTGGAACTGTTTCACTTCTCATTATCCGTTAATACCTTTTGGTAAACGATAATATGGATTGAATAAAGTTTATTCCAGCGTTAAACAAAAAAATGTTTAGAGTTTAAACACGTCGTCGTTTCACACGCGTTAAACTAGTGGTTGATGGGAGAAAGTGTGTGACCTAAGCGGATTTTGTCGCTCTCTTTCTTGAGGATTGAGTTTTGCCTCTCTTTCCCGAATTTTTATCCTTTGATTCGAAATCTCTCTTGGAAGCTGAATCTGGATCATCTAAGTAAGTCCCTATCGTTTATCTCTTTGCGACGATGTTCTAACCTCATTTACATTGATACTATTTTGGTTTTGCAATCTAACAAAAACAAATTGGCTGGAATTCAATGATGGAGAAATGAAATTTAGCAAAAATTACGGAAACAAAACTTATAGGTTATCTGTGTGTTGCGGAGTCTGATTCATTCATTTCTCGCATGTTTATTTTGATGATTACATAACTTGATGTTGATTCAAGCTTTACTGAAACTCTGTTGAGTTTAGATTTTTGAGAATGAATGTTTCAGGTATATTCTGCTCATTTTGGAGTCCTAGTATAGTCTTATTATGCACTTAGATCTTTTGAAAATCATATTGGGTAATTTGGGTATTGAAAATTTTCATTTTTTGAAGATGTTCATGCTATCTCTAGATGTAAAGTTTGTTCTTTTCTGCTGGATTCTCATGTCGTCTTATTCGTTGTTCTTTGCAGGTATCATTTTGAAGTTTTATCAGTCATTCTAGCCATTCTTCTGGGGTGATAAAAATGGCTGCTTTAGAAACAGTTCTACGGGTTCCGTTGGGATCTTTATCTCCATCTTGTTATCTGGCTTCTTTCTTCGTTAACTCGACTCCAATCCTATCGCTTAAACCCGCTGGTAGAAAACGAAGGGGCTTAAGGTGTACAAATTCGCATGTTTCAAGAGCTTCAAAGACCGTGGCGAGAGGAAATTTGTTTCATGGTCCAAACTGTGTTTTGAAGGGTAAGAAATTGCAGTCCATGAGATGCAAATGCCAAAGACATGATGTTGAGGAGAACATCAGATCCACGTCGCTTCCTTCTGACGGCTTGGGCAGCGAATTGAAAAGCGACTTGGACGAAATGCCTCTACCTGTAAATGGAAGTCTTTCATCTAATGGTAACGTACAATCAGGTGGACCAAAATCTATTGAGGATGAAGCATGGGATCTATTGAGGCAGTCCATTGTTTACTATTGTGGCAGTCCTATTGGAACTATTGCTGCTAATGACCCGAACTCTACCAGTGTCCTGAATTATGATCAGGTCTTTATTCGTGATTTCATACCCTCGGGGATTGCCTTTCTTCTTAAAGGAGAGTATGACATTGTTCGGAATTTCATCCTTTACACCCTCCAATTACAGGTGATACAATCTTTCTTTGTTTTTCTGTTTTAACTGTGATCTAAAGGCAGAATATTTCTACTTGGTTGAATGACTTTGTATCAAAAATCTCCTCACTATGATTAGTATATACCAAGCATTATATTGTCTAATGTTTTTGTGCTTTTAAGGACACATTATTGTAATCTGCATCTTTAGTGACCTTGTTTTTTTTCCGAAACTGATTGTTATGTTGAAGTTATTTGGTTTTGTTTTTCGTTAAAATAATGCTTATTCTTGACTAGAGTTGGGAGAAAACCATGGATTGCCATAGCCCCGGTCAAGGATTGATGCCTGCTAGTTTCAAGGTGAAAACTGTTCCCCTTGACGGTGATGATTCAATGACAGAGGAGGTGTTAGATCCTGATTTTGGTGAAGCAGCAATTGGACGTGTTGCCCCGGTTGATTCTGGTAAGAAAAGCTTAAATATTGTAGTTCTGTTCTGTCTTACAACTATGTCAAAAGAATATATACAAATTTGTTCTACTTCACTTTTCATTTTGTTTTGGAATCTCAGGCTTGTGGTGGATTATATTGCTGAGAGCATATGGAAAATGCACAGGCGACCTTTCCGTGCAGGAAAGAGTTGATGTGCAGACCGGAATCAAGATGATCTTAAAGCTCTGTCTTGCTGATGGTTTCGATATGTTCCCTACTCTATTAGTCACTGATGGCTCCTGCATGATAGACCGTCGAATGGGAATCCATGGTCATCCACTGGAGATTCAGGTGAGCATTTCCCATCGCAGTTGTGTAACTTCAATCTGAATTTGCAGCCATTTATTTGTTTTACTTTCTCAGGCACTGTTTTATTCAGCGTTGGTCTGTGCACGTGAGATGCTTACACCAGAGGATGGATCAGCTGATCTAATCCGAGCTCTCAACAATCGTCTTGTTGCATTATCTTTCCACATCAGGGAGTACTACTGGTTGGACCTGAAAAAAATAAACGAAATATACCGTTACCAGACTGAAGAATACTCTTTCGACGCAGTTAATAAATTCAACATATATCCAGATCAGATCCCTTCATGGTTAGTGGACTTTATGCCCAACAGAGGAGGATATTTGATTGGAAACCTTCAGCCCGCTCACATGGATTTCAGATTCTTTTCTTTGGGGAACCTTTGGTCTATAGTCAGCAGTTTGGCTACAAATGATCAGTCACATGCAATTCTTGACTTCGTTGAAGCAAAATGGGCAGAACTTGTAGCAGACATGCCATTCAAGATCTGTTACCCTGCTATGGAAGGTGAAGAATGGCGAATTATAACCGGAAGTGATCCAAAGAACACGTAATTTTTCTCTTACATATGATTTCCAATAGATGATGTCTTATATTTTCAATACAGTTTTTCCCCATCCAAGTTGTCATCTTAAGCATCTTGATTTTGTTGCAGTCCTTGGTCTTATCACAATGGAGGTGCCTGGCCAACTTTGTTATGGCAGGTTAGTTCAGATTCTTTTCTTCCCCTTTTCTTAGACCTCATAAATTAGGCATTCAGGTTAGTTCAACTTTGTTCGGTTGCACTAACTTCGTTCTCAGTTCATTTTATTTGGTATTAAACAATGTTACTGTTCGTTTTTTTATATAAAAATATCCGTTTGTTTTGGTTTATATCCGAACTCCTGAGCTGAGTCAGTTCTTTATGAATATCATTTGAAAGTACAGCCAATGAGCAATTGGATTTGAAATTGTTAGAGTCAGGATTGAATCCTTAAGCGTGAAGAAAATGTTAGATTCTGTGCAAAATCATATTCAACTCATACATATATGTATTGCACACCGATATAATTGGTTTGGTTTATCAATGTGAATTTTTCGAAGCCCTTTTGTGTTAATTTTAAAATCCTGGTCCCTTCTTGATATTTTTCAGCTGACAGTAGCAAGCATCAAAATGGGTAGACCAGAGATTGCAGAAAAAGCGGTTGAGTTAGCCGAGAGACGGATTGCTAAAGACAAATGGCCCGAGTACTACGATACCAAAAGGGGAAGATTCATCGGTAAACAGGCACGGCTTTACCAGACTTGGTCCATCGCGGGTTACCTCGTGGCCAAGCTCCTCTTGGCAAATCCAGCTGCAGCGAAGTTCCTCACTAGCGAAGAGGATTCGGATTTGAGAAACGCATTCTCTTGCATGATCAGTGCTAACCCGAGAAGAACACGGGGACGCAAAAAGACTCAACAACCATTTATTGTTTGAAAAAGCTCAGAAATCTTTTTGTCAAAGTGAGCCATGGACTGTCGACTCGTCCAGTCCCTTCAACAGAATGATACGAAATTGTTGTGTAAATAGTCTCTCTTAGAAACTTATTAGATAAAAAGAGAATGGTATTTCCTACTAAAAGTGGTTTGGGCTCAAAAGTACTTTGATTTTGTTGCAGTGGTCCAACAAGTTGGGCTTAACCGGAATTAATACGTAGAAACATCCAAACTTTCTTGTGTACCATTCACTTATCTTTCGTCCGATCGAACTAAATTCAACTGACAAGGCTATGATTTTGCCTCGATGACATTTATCTCCATCATATGGTGGTTGCAGGTATTTTAATCGTAAATTTTTAGTGTTGTCAGAGAGTATTATTCATAGTAAATAGCCAAATATGGTTCACATTTGTTGAGATGATATTATTATTATTATTAGAAAAATACTCTCAAGTGAATGAGAGTGAGATTACACTTGCACCTTTTAACCAAATACTAACATGTATTTTGTTTCGACTTCCGATAACACGTTATTTGATTGGCCAACGCGGCATTCTTATTTCACAATGACAGTAAAATAGCAACAAATATGCGCGCACCAAAAATATATTATGATCAAATAGTGCAAAAATAAGATTTCCATACGTATTTTAGTCGACAAAAAAAAAAAAAAAACTTTGTCATTTATCCAAATATTCCCTCCGTATCTTTATATAAGATGTTTTAGAGGTTTTTTTTTGTTTCAAAATATAAGATGTTCTCATATTTCAATCAGAGGCGGATCTAGGTAAGGGATGGGTGGGGCACGTGCCCCATGCTAATCATAAAATAAGTTTTATTTTCATCAGTTACAATGACAAACTTTGTAGCTCAATGGTATAAACATTTTATTTTGTCCAGATAAACCAAGGTTCGATCCCATTTCGGTTTAATTTTATTTTTTTCCTTTTTATGTTTGGTCAATTTTTGAGTATTTGCTTACTCAAATGGTGGCATTCTTTATCTATAACTTCTATTTTATTTTATTGTATTAATTAGCTTGCTTCATTTTCCTTTTTTGGACTTTATGCTTGCGTTTTTTAAACAAAATGTTTCTTCTGAAAATGTAACTTTTTGGTTTTTTTTTATGTGTTTTTATGTTTTTCTCCTTATAACTTTTTAAATAATTAATGCGTTAAGTATAAAAATATTAAAAGTATAGTGAACATTATGAAGGATTTTAAAAAATCACTATCTTTCAGTATTTAAAAAAACAAACAAAATTAGTATAAGATATAGAAAAAATATTAATGTAACAACAGTTAAAAAATTTTTTTAATAAAATTATATTTAGATCAATAAAAGTTGTTTGTATTGTGCCTCATATTAAAAAACTTTCTGGATCCGCCACTGATTTCAATGCAACTTTTACAGTTATTAAAAACCGTGTGACCAATTATATTCTGCAGATTTTTTTTTAATTGGCTAAATTATTTTTAATTTGTATATTAAACGATATTTTTTAAAGAAAAATAAGTTTCTTAATCTTTGTGCTTTTAGCCAAAACATCTTATATAAAGAAACGGAGGGAGTAGTTGAAAGAGTAAAGTCATTTGCTAAATTTAATATTTATCCATTATGTTAACTCAAAAAAAAAAATCGGTTAGGAAGTTGACAGAAATGAATTCGGTAGACAATGAGTACTCTTTGTCGGCAGAGACTCAGAGTACTATTTGTCATTTCTATGCGAG
Organism: Eutrema yunnanense; assembly: GCA_002933935.1. Taxonomy (NCBI): domain Eukaryota; kingdom Viridiplantae; phylum Streptophyta; class Magnoliopsida; order Brassicales; family Brassicaceae; genus Eutrema; species Eutrema yunnanense. The sequence goes on from PKML01050628.1 coordinate 839,921, forward strand.
AGTTTAAGGGTTTAATTAATTCTTTTTACACATAAATATTATATTTTGACTTTGCTACCCAAAAAAATGAGTTAAAAATAATATATTCTTTTAAATTCATTTTCTTTGAGTTTAGTACAATATTTTTTAAGATGTAATTAATATTTAATGAAACCAGGAAATAGAATTATAATGACATAATCATATTCTTTGAATACTTAGATATACATAATGATATTTCACACGAGTATTACACACAAGATTCAAACTCATTTCAATAGTTCACAATAAAATATTACTAATAGAAATTATTGTTTAAGCACATAGGTGACGAGGCCAGGAATGTGTGTGTTTGCCATATAATCGTCCCAATTGATGGACTTGGGATCAAACTCGAACGATCCATCCAACTCTTTGATGTTCTCCTTTCTTTTCATTCGCAGTCTTTCGGTATTTAAATCATCAAATCTGCACAAAACAATAATATATAATGTCAGGACTTAATTAAGCTGTGATTACGACATAAATAACTCATATGTGTAGTATGACGATGATTAATGTTTGTTCTCTATCCTTAGCTAGAGATAAAGATGTTAGAGCATCCACAGTCGAGACATATGTCTCGGGCGAGACATATGTCTCGGGCGAGACATATGTCTCGGCCAAAAACTGCACACATAAAAAAAACAATTTTTTTTTTTTTTTTTTTTTTTTTTAAAAACGGGAAGACCCAAAATGTGGGTCTCTAATGGGGATGGTCTTAGTGTCTTAATCTTGATGAAAGTTTATGAGTAATATACATACATGCCCTTGAAGAGTAAGTAAGGCTGGTAAAGCTCAACTAGTCGCATAGCTATCTTGATTTTGCGGCTGTCTTCATTGTATTTATCTCCTTGACTCCATGGGTAGATTATATTAATCAATCGAAGAATCTGAAATGAGCAAACAAAACAACAACAAATGCTCTTAGCAACAAAAACAAAAACAAAAAAAAACTAAATTCTAACCGAACCAAACTGAAAAACCCGTAATTTCCGACGGATTAAGACAGTTTTAGTTTTAGCCGAGAGAATGCTCATGCATAAATTTAGGGTTTTTTTACAACTTGAGAATTAAAATGAGAATAGAAGATATAAGTTGTGGGGCTTTCACCTAAACTCCAAAAACCTAAATCATAGAGTTGAGGTAAAGTACCAGTAGAGGAAGCTTGTAACGTAGAGTGATGTAGAGGCTGAATTGACCCATAGTGGACAAAAGCGTTCCTTTGGACACAATGATGGGTGAGCCATTGCGAGCAATCAGAGGTTTTTTAGTGAAGTAACGAGCCGTGGTCTCGTGGAGTTGTCCAAACGTGACCGGATTCTGAAAAGAAGAACCGATTTGGTATATCTTCTGAATCCCGGTTTCTCCCGAGTGAGCTGTCGCTGTTGCAATCATCGCGTTTACCACCATGTCTGCTGGTATCTGAAAATGATAGTGTATATTTTCCATTCCATAAATAGAATATAAAAGGATTGTATGTCATATATATATATATATATATATGCTATAAATTGATTTATGTGATTAGACTTGTGATTTTAAAGACTTTGTACTTGTACGAGTTGGATTGGACTTACAAGGTCAAAGACTGAGTTTGGATCCGCAAGAAAACATTTAAGCCTTCCTTTACCATATGTAACAATCACACTATCTATAGTTCTGCAAATACAGAAAAATAAATAGATTAAAATATGAATCTTGCGTTATAACACATTTTATATATAACTTGTGGTATATAGTACATCATTCGATTTATAAAACTATAATGAATTTTGATATAAATCGACACTCACCTCAATCCTTCGATCCAACCGGGAAATGGTTCGGCGAGAGTACTAGTAATCATTGTTGGGCGTATGATAACAAGTGGCAAATTTTCTCTATAGTTTCCCATCATCATCTCTCCCATTGCTTTGGTGAATACATATGTATTTGGCCATCCATGAAGTTTTGCCCTATATAAATACCGTTTTGTTTCAAGAATATTAACGGATGATCAAAGTAAAGCTTAAGAACATATATATATATATATAGGGTGTGATTATGCCGCAAACCTTTCCATTCCAAGATCTTTCATCGACTGCGTGATCTCTTTTTCGGAAAGATCTTGATGCTCGAGCTCTTTCAATTTCTGTTTCATCAGTTCGAGTTCTGCATTGATGTCTAGTTTCTTATTTCCGCTGAGAGTCTCCCCCATCTCGAATGGTTTCTCTTGTAATAACCCTGATTTTTCTCCGGAGACATATGCTAAAAAGAATGCAAATGTACGTACGTAATAAGCCTCAGTCGATACCTATATAATGGTGGGTTTTTGCATATGAGAAACATGAAAACTCACCGGTTGAGACATGGAGAAGCAACTGTCCTTTAGCACACTTTTTGGCGAAGTTGAGAACATTGAGAGCTCCAAATGTATTGATGCCAAGACCAATATCATATCTATGGTTTTCATTATAAACAGAGAAAAACGGATATATATGAAGTTAAATTTCAACATCTTCGTCAAGAATCACAAGTTAACATTAAACATTTTATAAAGGAATATAACTATCACAATTTTTTTGTTTGGTAATACCGTTCATCGAAATTCGTCGTGGCTGCGATATTGATGATGATATCAATCTCACTCCACATACGTTGTAGGAGATCAGAGTCCTTCAATCCCAAATTGTGGACCGATATATCACCGGGAACCGGCACGATTTTTTCACGCACCAAGGCATTCAGATTTTCTTCACCTAGATCGTTCCTCAACACCCTAAAAAGGTCGATCTCCACAACCTGTTGTATCATTGTAAATAAAGCAAACATATTGTTAATATCATTGAGTTAATTAATGGCTCACCTCTAGATTTATGTGAAGAAGTGTTTTGGTTATAGGATTTAATTTATGTCATACCTCACTACGTAAGCGTTGCATGGCTGCTTTATCGTCGGAAGCTCTCAGCAGAAGGTACATCTTCTTCACATTTGGTTGCAACCTCAGAATTTTCTCTACCAGAACTAAGAAAAAAAAATACAATATGTTTTAACTAACTCTTTTAGTAAACTACAAATGAATGGACTGAAATTATGCTTTTCAAAATGTATCTAAGATACTCCACTTTCACGATAATAATTTTTTTTTTTTTGTAGTTTTATTTTGTTTTATGAAGATTTTTTTTTTTGCTTTTCTATATATGTACTATAAATTGCTTTTTTTTTAATATAATTTTGTCCGTATACAACTCACATTCGCACATTCCTAGATTTTTTTAATAGCGTGAAAATTCTAAAACTACAATTTTAATTTGAGTGTAAACATATATTAAAATATATACAAAAAATGACTTTTGGAATTTATGTATTTAATTTGGAAACACGGAATCTAGGAAGCATATTTCACCATGGAGTATTATATTAGAAGTACTAAGTTTTTCTCATATTAAATTTACGCCGAACTCATTGAATATGTTTAAGATACATTTATCATGTATGGACCACAAAAATCTAATGTATGACAGTAAATAAAATGGATAATTATATGTAAACAAAAATCATCAGTATAACTTCCAATTAAAGATAACATGAAGCTTATCAATCGATTACGAAATTTTCATTACGTAATGAAATCATAAGACTCGAAGTGAACCAAAAAAGATGTAGAAAGAACGTACCCTTGGCAAGAAAGCCAGGTGCACCGGTGATGAGAATCGTCTTGTTCCCAAGAAATTGAACACAATTGGATTCCATATCGAAATAAGATACACTCAACCGAATTAAGAGAAAATCTAAAAGTACTTGATTGTATTGGGTGACTTAAAGCCTTGGGAAGTCGAGGTTACTATATATAGTCTCGATCGTAAACATAGAGACCATATTGTTGGCCATCGTATTTACAATTTCTTCATCTACCCACCTACCCATTAATTACAAAAAAATATGAGATGAAATTTTAATTAGTAAATAAATGTTTTTTCCGTTTTTTTTTTTTTGACGTTTTCGGAAAATTAAATATCACCTCTTACCATTTAAGAAACGTAGCTACTTGTCGGCCCATGATCTCAGTCCTCCCGTTGAAATCATTAACTACTTTTCGGGATGAGCATAGTTGTACAATGACATAACAAGTATAACTAATACTCCATCCACTTCATAAAAACTATCATTTTAAGATTTTATTTTTGTTTAGTGTCATTTTATGTTTTTAATGTATAATAGTATTAAACAAAAATCCAGTTTTACTATTATTATTTTAGTGTATTAATTAGAAAATGAAAAATTATTTAATGTATTAATAATGAGTAATATTGAATTTTTAATAGTTTTTTTAAAATATGTGTGAAATTTGTCAAAATAACATTTTTTATAAAACGGAGATAGTGGAACTCATTAAACAAATTAGGTTTTAGTGTCTCATCCGTGAAACATGTTCGCACAAATTTATATCGGACGTTTAAGGATCAGGTCAACCGACTTGAACGCACCCCCACATAGTTTTTTTTTCAAAAGTAATTTTGTTGTTTATGATTGTGTGTCTTAGGCAGAGAATCATATGTTTATGGATAAAAAATGTTTTTTTTTTTAACTATAGAAAATGTTTTCTTCTAAATAAAGAAAAATAATTATGAAAGTTACTGTGGCTACATTTTATGAATAATTTTTTTCGGCCATATGCATGCTACAGTTGATACGCAACCTGTTTACTGTGTTTGTTTTTTTTGACCAATTGTTTACTGTGTTTGTGATGATACCGTAAACAATTGGTCAGATTTGTTTACTGTGGCTGTGGCTACATTTTATCATCATCATTTACTGTGTTGGTAAAAAAGTTACTGAGGCTACATTTTATCAGATTTGTTTCTAAAAGTAAAATGATAATAAATTTGAAAGATGGAAAAAAAATCATCATCATTTACTGTGTTTGTGATGATTTTTTTTCCACCTTTCAAATTTATTATCATTTTACTTTTAGAAACAATTCTGATACTATTTTCTGAAAAACAATCGTATCTTATCGATCAATAAATTTTATATATAAAAATCATTCCAGTCATTCAAAAGGTTTTAAGAAAATTTTTTTTTGATAATTATTATATCAGAACCGTATATATATCGTATTCACCAACATTTTTTTATCTTAAATAATATTTTCAACCATTATATCTTAGTTCAGCATTTTGACTACACCACTGAAACTCTACTAATTTCATTTACTGGTTTTCTATGGCCACAACTTTTCGAAATACTATAATTTTTGTTAGGTAATAAATTGATTTCGAAACTAAATGCTCAGATAGCTTTTAACCACTAGTTCAATTATTTAAAGTTAATTATCCGATGATTAATCTTGTAAAACGTGAGGAGGATGATACCTAATAACATTTGGGAGTTGGAAAGTGGAAGCTGCCGAGATTTTCTCTTTCCTTTGCCGTCCATTTATAAGGGTTTGCGATGATTAATCTTGGTAGTTATATATACTCTTTAATTGTCAATAAAGTTTGGTAGAAACTAAAACGGTATGCCCACGTACGTACTAAGCTCTATTTTTGGACTTACGTACTCGACAGTGATATAATTGATTTCCATGATCTTTGAATTTTCAGCTCAGTAATCTAAGACTAGATAATGTTGCTCCAAGCAAGTTGGGTGTTTTATCGCTCCGGTCAGGTTAGCTTTTTTGTTTTTATATGGTATTCAAATAAAATAATTATTCAATATAATTAAAAAACAAACAAAACAAGTTTGGCAATATTAACTATTTGCGTCTCTCTGACATTTTCCAAAGATAAGAGTCTGACATTTTGAGTTGCGAGCCGTTCTATTTTCACATTAGAAAATGAACATATAATTGTTAAGTTTCCTAGGTTTCCAACTCAAAAGCAATTGGCAATGAGTGGATTGGCCCAAGTCCCTTATATATTAGTCAATGTCTCTTCCCACTTCCGATGTGGGATAATCTTCACACACTCCCTAGAGATTAAGGCCCATGGCCCATTAATCTCTACAAATCCCAATACCTCCCCTCGAGATAATGGCTCTTCTAGCCATTAATCTCGACAGACCATCAATCCTCGGATCGGGGCGGTCGAGCCTTCTTCTGGGCCGGATTACGGGCAGTGTGTGTTCGGGCTCTTATACCATGTTAAGTTTCCTAGGCTTCCAACTCAAAACCAATTGGCAATGAGTGGATTGGCCCAAGTCCCTTATATATTAGTCAATGTCTCTTCCCACTTCCGATGTGGGATAATCTTCACACACTCCCTAGAGATTAAGGCCCATGGCCCATTAATCTCTACAAATCCCAATAATAATCAATAGATTTATTATCATTTCACTTTCATCTATGACGATATGGATCATGCATGTATATCTTTCTTCCTTTTGATAACACACCTTTATAGCTAAGTTACAATATAGGGTTGGACTAGTTTTGAACTTATTTTGACAATGGTTTTCACATCCTAAATTAAGTCTAGGAAAAGTTAAAATTGTCAATCTCAAAAAAAAAAGGTTCAAATTGTCAGAACAAAAGTCTGTAGAATGGTTTTTGTGTATTGATATTAAATAACTTTGGCCTTAGATTTATACAAAACTGTTCAAAATTTAACCTATGAGAATATCTTTAATTTACATAAATAAACAAAAGAATATATATTCACATAATCGTGTAAATATTTCCATATTGTTATACTCTTTTTAATTTTGAGTATGTAAACCAATTCACCCTAAAAATAAGCAAGAATGAAGACACAAAGAAATGGGCAAAGAGAAGAATATTTATTTGCTTTCATCTAGATACCTTGTTTAGCTATTCTTCGCTAGAATCTTATTATCAGAAGCAAGTTATGGATCCAGTTCCTAATACCGTTGAAAGATAATTCATACAATTAACTTAAAGAGATAGGCGTATATAATAAGTGCATCAAATCACTGATCTTAGCCTATTAAAAAACATAAATATCTATCTAGTTATTTTGAGATACTTTTAATATTTTGTTAAAGGTTTTTTTTACGTAAACTTATAGTTAAAAAGGTTAGTTTTCTAAGTTTTTAAAAAGTGATTAAAAAAAAAAAAAAATTAAACTCTATCTTATCAAGCCCTCTACATAAGGGTATCAATCGATTTCCATACCAAATATGCAAGAGTATTTGCTCATCTCTTCTTAACTCACCTGTCCTTTTTTAACAGAGTATTCACGCGGGTGATCCCCTCTCCACTGGTCCCCGAGTACATAACTTCCATAGCAATCAACCTTATGGACACCATGCGAATCAATGAAATACTTCAATTGTAGATAAACATGGACCAATGTAACTAATCTATTTGAGGTTTTCTCATTAGCAAGAGTACCTTTGAGATAACTAATCTGTTTGGTTTAGTAACCATGATGTACATTACATCATCTTCCCCACTAGCTAATGTTCGATAAGGCTCAGCATCTGGTTGAATAGGTCTGTCATCTCTCGAGAGTGTAAGCTTGGCTCCTTATTGGCATAAGAGATGGCTTTACAACAAAATAATCTTGCATTACTCAACAAAAATTTCCATTAACAAATTACTTAATCTGTGAGAAATATTTTTATAAACGACACTTGTTATAAAACTCAAGGAATACTATATAGAAAATTTATGTAAATTCGAGAGCAAGGTTGTTGTATGGTTTCTTATGGTTAGCCAGCTTATGTAAACTTGAAGCGAGGTTGTTGTATTGTTTTAGGCTCCTAGGGTTGTTGTATAAAACATTAAACACCGTATCAACTGTAAATAAAATTCTAAAACTAAAATCAAATGTTGCTCTATATATTTATATATATAACACAAAGAAATCCACATCACAATCCACACTTATAGAGGAAATTTCCACAAGCAAAGAAGAAACCAAGACTACCGCGTAAAAATACGCGTACCGCACGACAGCTATTATGTAGTTCATAAATGAATTCAGTAGTAGCTAGCGGAAACAAATCTTTCGAAACTAAGTAATATTGGAAATTATAAGTATAAATGAATTACATATGTTTTATAGAACTTTCACTAAAGAAAATTAAAAAGAAGAAGAAGCAACTAAAGTAATAATAGATAGGTATGGAACCGGTGCAGTGGACTATACGGAGACATTAGATTGATAGAGTGACAGGTGAGAGAGATTAAGACACTTATGATACCTGTATAGTATAGCCACATGTACGATGTCTAGTTCAATGGATTTTTGCCATTTTTTTGTAAGTTTAGATATGGGTGTCATGTGGGGTTTGAATTTTAGGAACACACTCTTAAAACTTCTGAACCCATACCCTTAAAACTTCTAAACCCATTCCCACCATTACGCTGAAACATACACATTTTATCACTTCAATATAATTTACCTATCGCTGGTCATGTAACTTATTAGAAACTGGCCTTACAAAACCATTATTTTTAGCTTATTACATACCCAAAAAAAAACAAAAAATCCATAAGACTCTGAAGCCCATGAACTCTGTTTTATTCCAAACAGATATGCTTTGCTTCTTCCTTTAGATTTTCCGCAAAAAGTTAATGAAATCATTTTAAAATAGAAAACTATGGACTTACTACATCGTAATTATCGGCATTGTCTGACCAAAATCATATCATCAACACTGTAGAGACAAAAAAAAATAGTAATTAAGATGATTGAATTTTTTATCAACATTATCATTTGTCATTTTACAATTTTATAGAACTATTTTCGAAATCACTTATTCTGATAAGGATGTTTTTATATTATAAATAAGAAGTATGCTTAGTCAAAATAATATGGTGAAATTTCTTTGATTGGGCAAAAAAACATCTCTATAATATTATTTAAGAAGACATTTTTAAAAATGAATTTTGTTTTGTAAGTTATTACATGAAATGCCATTACAAATAACAAAAGTAATTGAAATAGGAAAGGATATAATAGTATTATAAAATTATTGATTAAAATATGGAAAGTATATATTTTGCATTAAAGAAATTATTTTTTAATTATTTTTAATACAATATATTTTAAAATAATAATTAATTCATATATATTCAAAGAAAAAAATCTATTCAAAATCTTGCTATATTTTTTACTATAATTTATTATATTTTATATTATTTGAATATATATCAAAACAAAAGTTGAAAAATATTTTACTAATTTTATAAAAAGCAAGACACAAGAAAACTATTTTTTTAAGAGTTCGTAGGCTAACCACAAAAACTAGAGTAATTTAATAGTGCATATTAGAGTTATGTTTTTGAGATTATAAGTTTTTGCGGGTTACCCCAAATAATATTTTATTCACTGCAAAACGGATTAAATAAATTATTACAAATTAACATATTTATCTATAATCATTAGTTAACTATATTGTAAAATTCAAATAAAAACAATTTTCTTAAATTTTAAAACAATTTTTATTAAAAAAAATTGTTCCGCGCTATAATTAGCGCGGGTTAAATCCTAGTGTGTTTGTGTTTCGCATGTTTAAACTTGAAAAGAGTCGGTGGTCAATAATCTGGTGGCTATGACTGTAGACCGACCAACCCTCGGCACTCATAAGGTTAGAAGGCTCGCTTTTTATGTGGTTAAAAAAGGTGAAAAAATAATTATATATCCGCTTAAACGCCGTCGTTTGGGAAAGCTAGTTTAGTTGAAAACACACTGTATGTATCACCGTCGTTTAACTCCAACCCATATAGAAGCCTGCCTAAGACCAGGGCCGGCTCAACAAATACCTTTATGGTATAAATTTTTTTTTTCTTGGGATCCAAAAAAAAAATTTAATGTAAAAAAAAAAAAAAAATTGGTGGGCCCTGGGGCGTGGGCCCCTTTGCCCCTGCCCTTAAGCCGGCACTGCCTAAGACCAGCTTCTCAATACCCAAGCAAAAATTTCAGACTTTTGAGTCGAAGAGAAGAAGACGATGGAGACCCAAAAAGGTCGAAATTATCCAGACTGTATGCCGTTTGAATGAAAACGATCTGCCGTTTTCGTTTGATTACATTAACGCCTTGCCGTTTTTTTTTGCAATCTCGTAAAAATTAGTATAAAACCTAATTTACCTTTGATCTCTCCCGGTACTTCTCTAATCTCCGTCGCTCCGATCTCGCGTTTCGCCCATTAAGCTTATTGAAAGTGGGAGACTTTTCGATTTCAATCATGCGCTGCAAGAGATGCAATGGCAGCAACTTTCAACGCGACGACGTCACAGGGAATTCGTCTTGCGGTGGATGTGGGACATTACAAGAGTACGATAACTATGAGGCTCAACAGGGCAGCATAAGAGGAGGACATGAAGGTACATATATCCGATTAGGCACCACTGGTGAAGGCTCTGTTCTCCCTTATAAAGAGAAGAAGATCTTTGAAGCCAACAATTCGATTGAGGCCATCACTGAGAGATTGAATCTGGGTTACAAAGCTGAAGAGATTAAGCGAATGATCAATAAAATCACCGAGGGGAAGTTTGGGCTAGGTGAGTGGTTCTCGATTTTGATTGGGGCGTGTTGTTATGCTGTGGTAAGAAAAGAAGGCAAGTGTGTTTTGTCTATGGAGGAGATTGCTACTGCTGTTGGATGTGATTTGCATCAATTAGGGAGTATGTCTAAGCGTGTTGTTGAGCATTTAGGGTTGGAATTGCGAGAGTTTGATCTTGTGGGTTTGTTCACCAAGACGACGAGTAATTCGCCGAGATTGAGTGATGTGGAAAGTGAAAAGAAAGAGAGGATAACAAAGCAAGGAGCTTTTCTGATGAATTGTTCATTGAAGTGGTTTTTGTCGACGGGGAGGAGACCAATGCCTTTAGTTGTGGCTGTTTTGGCGTTTGTCTGTCAAGTGAATGGTGTCAAGGTAAAGATTGACGATTTGGCGAGAGATGCTCAAGTTTCGTTGGCTACTTGCAAAACGCGGTATAAAGAGTTATCTGAGATGCTTGTGAAGGTTGCTCAAGATTTGCCTTGGGCCAAAGATGTTACCATGAAGAATGTTGTGAAACATTCAGGGGCTTTGCTTGTTCAAATGGAAGTCAAGTCCATGAGAAAGACAATAGAAGGGAAAAGGGATGAATTGGTTAGAAGTGATGGATTTTGTTTAAAGGATATAGTGAGGGATTGCTTAAGCAAAGAAGCTATGTATGGTTATGATGATAATTTGTCTCGGTATTTTGATGTAGGAGGTGAAAGTCAGCTTACTTTATGTAACAAGGATGATAATATGTCTCGGTATCTTGATGTAGGAGGTGAAAGTCAGCTTAGTTCATTTAACAACGATGATAATATATCGGTACAACAGTTAACTACAATGAATAAAGAATTCGAAGATGGAGTTTGCAGTGGGACTCTTGCGAGAAGAAGTCAGGAAGATAATAATAGTCTATGGCAAAGGAGAAGGGTTTTTAAGATGGTTTCGTGTGAAGATTGGTGGAAAGGGAAATCAAAGTTGAGTCAAAGGCTTTCGCTCAAGGAAGTGTTGGAGAAAGATGTAGGGCTTGATGCTTTGCCTCCTTCTTACATAAAAGGTTGCGCTGCAGTCGAAAGACGAAGAGAAAAGATTAAATCGGCTAAGTTACGGATTAATGCGATACAACATCCTTCTGACATAGTTAGTGGAAGTGAGTTGTCTTTGGAGCTTGAACATATCAAGAAGAAAAGGAAGATAGGATCTGAAATTGATTGGGAGGATTTGGTTATACAGACTTTGGTCCTACACGATATGAACGATGAAGAAATCGAGAAGGGGCATTACAAAACTTTGCTAGACTTGCATGTTTTCAATTCTGGGGAGAATTGAATTGAAATGCTTTTCTTGGTATTGGAACTTGCGGTAGAGACAAGAAATTGTTTTTTTTTTTTTTTTGAACTTCAAATTATAATTAAGGAGATAGGAATCGTTCTGAATGCAGAAAACATCAAAGCAAGCATCACAAGCTCTAAGACAATTCAACATTCCATGTAAATAGTTGTCTAAAACTGCTTATGACTGACTACGGAATCCATTTCTTTAATCTCTGATAATTAGAAGTTTTCTCAGCTTGTATCAATCAGCCTGACATGCCATACTATTCAACACCTGATCATAAAGGTTGTAGCTTTCAGACAAATCCCATCTTTCCCACAAGATGCTCATCCCCTGCAAACACCAATCACAACAAACTCACAAGCTTTCTCTATAAAGCCAATGTCTTTTTTTTGTTACTTACTTGGGTTTGATAGAACTCCTAGCAAGTGAAGATCTGAGCTCATCTCAGGGCTCTGGAAGCAAAGATCTTCAGGCCTAGGACTAGTAGGTGTTGTCCCAATGGCATTGTTGTTGTTGTTGTTTCCATCAGGAAGAACAAGAAGACCCTCTGGCCTCTTTCTCTTCTCATTCAATGACTCAATACCTCAGACTCACCATTGTTGTTGCTAGAAGAACCACCGCCGTGTTGGAACGAGCACGCCGGTTCTGGAACCAATTGTAGACATTTTGTCCAGCAATCTGGCCGTGCTGGCTCAGCTCTTGGGTGATCTTTTGCTTGGTGGGTGTTACCGTGCCTTGATCGAATAAACGCTCCAGAATCTGAAGCTGCACAGGCGTAGGAGTCCACCTCTGTCTAGCAGTCATCTTGTGACCAATAGACATCATTAGGTCTGCATATAGACCTCCCAATTTTCCTCCTGCAAAGAAAATGAAGCAGAGTTGTTGAAGTTGGAGTACATAAAAACTCAAACTTTATATATCTTAAGAACAAGCATCACCATTTTATTTGGCTCTTTATATATTGCTCCGAAGATCTTTTGGATTCACGAGTTAAAACCGCAAGCTGACCAACCAAAGAAGACGAAGAAACACCATTTTATTTGGCTCTTTTTCTCTTTCCTGATTTTTTTTTCAACTTCTTACGTAATAATCCTCTTCTCATTTTATTTGGCTCTTTCTCTTCACAAAAACACAATCATTTTATTATTTCTAACAAACAAAAAAAACGAATATAATATGATTTGAATTTTAGAAAACAAACAAAACTTAGTTGAGAAATTGATTTGAATTATGATTCTAAGTGAGAACATGACATAACATGTTATATCAATACAACATAATAGAAAGCTCTCCGCAATACTAACCATGACGATTGGCTCTACTTTGCATCACTTTAAAACATCCGATAAATTTTGCAACTATCGATCATTAGAAACTATATTCTTTTTCTCATATCTAGTGTGACGTCTTTTTGAATTAATTTTTACGGTTTACAAAAAAAAATAACTTGTTTCAATTCATTTGATATTTGTTTCGAAACAAATGAAATGACGTCGTTTAGAAGAAAATAAACGAACCACGAAGGGTTCTGTAAACAAACCCTAAATCGCGAGCAGCAGAGCCGAGAAACCCTAATCCTCGTCTGAATCCTTATTCGCTACTCTCTGGCTCTATCTCGTTTCTCTCCCGGCGACGTGAGCTCTCTCCCTCTCTCTCTGTTCCATTCCGTACCTGCTCGAGGTACAAAGCTCTCTATGTTCCTTGTTCTGTTTCGTGTCTCTGCTCCTAGCTCTCTTCTCTTTCGAGACTCTCTTATCTCTGCTTTGTATTATATGGTTTAGTCTTTATGTATCTCTGGGACCTTTGCAGCAGCAGATTTGGTGTTTATGTTTGGAACCAAACTTCTATTAAGGAAAAGTGCAGGAAATTTGACACTATCTATATGCTTTTCCTGGAAATTGCAAAAAATCATCAACGAAATTTTGCTTTGCTAGATCTTCTTCAACTTCAAATATGAATTCGACCCTTGTAGATTCTTAGTGTAGGGATTGTTTTTGGAACCCTGATAATCATTCTCCCTTAGAAAATGAAAAAAAAAGCTGTTGATTGGCACAAAGTTTCGTGCTTTTAGCTTTTTTTTCTTTCTTTTTTCTTTCCTAATGTGTTGCTCGCAAACCAACCTAGGTCTTCGTCTTTTCAAAATCACTGACTTCGCGGCTAATCGGATTTCCTGGGAATGTCTGGAGAAACTTCGGAGATGATGGACAACGGAAATGATCAACAAATCGATGTTAGATCGGTGGTTGAAGCTGTTTCCGCCGATCACTCCTTCGGTGCTCCTCTCTACGTGGTTGAGAGCATGTGCATGCGCTGCAGTGAAAATGTACCTCTCCCTCTCTCTTTCTCTCACACACACACACACTTATTTAGTTTCTTTGCGATTCCTGATGTTGGTTACGTAGTCCTTATCCTTTGTTATAGGAAGACAGAGTTATACTTGATGAAACCTTTGTTAACTAATATAGGGTCTAGGAAACAGGCTAGTTTCTCTTTAGCCTTTTCAGCTTGTTTCCAATAGTGTACTACTGTAATTGCACATAGCTGTAATGTACTTCAGCAATATCATTAGTTCTTTCTGCATTCCAGTGGTTCTTGAGATTGTTATTGAAATGCAGCTGGGATGAATACAACTTTTGGCTATATTTTGGTGATGGAGTGAGAAATTTGAGGCGAGATATATTGATACTTGTGGGTTCAGTGGCAATCAATTGAAAAATCTTTATATGGTGAACTTTCAGCTACTAGTGTATTATTACCGAATTATTTACTTCAGTTGTAATGAGGTTTTCTTGGTCTTTCTACTGATCGTTCTTCTGTGCATAAAATAGCTTCTTGTTTCTTTTCCAGGGAACAACTAGATTTCTATTGACCTTAATTCCTCACTTCAGAAAGGTATGTCGTACTCTGTTTTGTTTTGAGGAGGACCAATTTTTGTTCATTTTCCAAATTCATATACTCACTGTAAATTGGCCACATTCTCGAGCGCTAAAAATTTACAGTTTTATTATTTGGAAGATACTTGTTTATCTTGGTCGTATGTTCTATTTGTACCTTTTATCTACCTTCTCTTACCTGAAAATCTTACCCCTAAACTACCGCTGGTTACAGGTCTTAATATCTGCATTTGAATGTCCACATTGCGGAGAAAGGTACAACTTTTAATGATTTTGAGACGCTTTTAAAAATTTAATATGAGGAGGGTTTAAATAAATTTATCACTAACTATTTTCTGTTTTTCTCAATTGAAAAGATAAAGCCTTCAATTTTAACTCTTATCTATGTTATAGGAATAATGAAGTTCAGTTTGCGGGCGAGATTCAACCCCGAGGATGCTGTTACCATCTAGAGGTTCTATCGGGTGATGTGAAGGTAAATACATTGATTCCAATATAAATTTCTGCTCATTTTCGTTTATTTTCATTTGGAGATGCACTTACCATGTGGTAGATCGTAGCAATCCATGCTTATTATAAGAAACGTGAATATCTGTTTTTAGTTGTCTCTCATTCCTTAAGCTAATATTACCTTCTTGTTTCTGTCTGAATGCAGATATTTGACCGGCAAGTAGTGAAATCTGAATCAGCCACTATTAAGGTCAGTTGTCTTGCCGATTCTGGGATGCCATTGCTTCTTTGGAATAAAAATACTCTGATTTTGCAAACTCAGGCTGCGTCCTGCATATTTATAGGAATTGCTTCCCCTAATCTTACTGAAAATTGTGAACTAGTCTGCTTCTCATATCATGAAAATTGGACTGATTTGAAGCTGGAAACTGAGTAGTTTGCGAATATATGCATTCAGATTCCTGAACTGGATTTTGAGATTCCACCAGAGGCCCAACGTGGAAGTTTGTCTACTGTAAGTCCTTACTATCTTAACCATTTTTGTTATGAACAGTTCACTTTACGGGGTGTTTATTTCTTAGAACCCCCTAAAATCGTCTGGTCTACTCATGAGAACAAATTAGTGGTGCATTTAATGATGATATAAGCATCAACTTGTCACTTAAGCAAAGATTATTGGGAAGATCGCCTGCCCTATCTGTGTTAATTTGTAGCTTTAACCTGGTGTTAGCAGTTGGGAAAACCTCTTGTTGATGTTATCTCTTTCTTAGTGGGATCTTATAGACCTATGTAATTTCGTTTCAGATTTTGAGTATTCCTATTTTCAGGTTCCTTGTCTCCCTCTTTTTTTGTTAAATTTGTTTTTGTCTAATGTACAGGTGGAAGGGATATTGGCACGGGCTGCCGATGAACTGAGTGCCCTTCAAGACGAACGCAGGGTAAATTCTGACTGGGAACTGGACATTTATGTTTTATGCCCAGTTTAATTGTTTTACGGTCAAGAATCTTTAAGACTTTAATTAGATATTTTGCTGGACACAGAAAGTTGATCCTAAAACTGCTGAAGCAATAGACCAATTCTTGTCCAAACTGAGAGCTTGTGCTAAAGCAGAGACATCCTTCACCTTCATTTTGGACGATCCTGCTGGAAACAGTTTCATTGAGAACCCGTAAGGTTATCCAATTTGGAAATACTCAAAAAATAGAAGTTGTGTATCTCTTATTTGCTTATGACAAGTTTACAACATGACAGACATGCTCCTTCACCAGATCCCTCTTTAACCATCAAATTTTATGAGCGAACACCAGAGCAACAAGCAACACTTGGATATCTTGCTGACCCATCTCAGGCTGCACATTCAGAAGGGAGCCTTGGCGCACCTTCTGCTGAAACAGCTTATATACCTCATGGAACAATCGGAGCAACAGCTGGTCATCGAGTGATTGCTCAGAGTAATAGTACTGATATATCCGATAACTTGTTCAGATACACTGCGCCTGAAGAGGTAACTTCTGACTCTGTAACTTTTGGAATAGTTTTGTTGAATGTTCAAGGTTATTATCACTCAAGAAAATAAATCACTGTTAAAATTTGTATTTGTGAGAGTGAAAAATTTAGATGGTGATAAGATTTTTAATATCACGTTAAATTTGTTCTAACAGGTGATGACTTTCCCTTCAACCTGCGGAGCATGTATGAAGCTGTGTGAGACACGAATGTTCGTGACTAGTATCCTTTCAAAGTTTGGATGTCCATTCCTTGGTTTTCTGCAACAAGTTTTCCGTATATTTGTTTGTCGGTGAACTCCTAGATGTTGTTTACCTCTTGACAGAAAATAGAAATCCCGTACTTTCAGGAGGTTATTGTCATGGCATCCACATGTGAGGATTGTGGCTATCGCAATTCTGAGGTTTGGTTCCATTGGTTTGATTTAGTTAGAGATTTTACAGACATGCCTGGTCTTTAGGTTATTAACTATTCTGGGTAATCGTGTACAGTTGAAGCCTGGTGGTGCAATTCCTGAAAAGGGAAAGAAAATCACTCTCTCTGTGAGGAACATCGCTGACCTTAGCCGAGACGTTATCAAGGTTAGTTTTTCGTTTCAAGATGTTTGTATACTGTAGTAGCGCACCAGTGATCTCTGTGGAAAAATCTGGAAGAGTTGCAGATCAAGAGAGAGTTCCCCATATCATTCATTGTATCGTAAAGTAGTTGAGAATGTCGCGTTACAGTTGAAGTATATGCGCTTCCAGAAAGTCGTAAATTGAACTTCAACAGAATGTATGTAGTTTAAGTTGGGTAAAGGTTTGACAATGAATCTAGCTCACTGCTAGATTTTACTTGGTACCGTGAAAAATCTTCATACTTTTCATTCCAAGTGTATGGTATATCGTCTTGGAACAAAATAAAATATTTAGATCGTGGAAGGTGTTATGGAAGTGTCAAATAAGTGGCAAAACTTTGAGATCATATGTGAAATAGGCTTGTTTGATCTTTCTGGGCCTTTGGTATAGCTATATAACACATCTGATGGCAATATAATAGTAGACAGCGTTATGAACCACTACGTAGGCTAGGAAATGCGTTATAATATTTTATATTTTTGGACCAACACCTTCTAATATGTCATTAATGGTGAATTTTGTTTATCGTGTGTATTAGTCAGACACTGCAGGAGTGAAAATTCCAGAACTTGATCTGGAGTTAGGTGGTGGTACACTTGGTGGAATGGTAACAACAGTGGAAGGGTTGGTCACACAGATCAGAGAAAGTGAGTATGACCTTTTACGATCTCAACATTATCCTTTATCCTTGTCAAGTCTGAATCACGCGCCTTCATCATTTTTAAGTGATCTAAGTACTGTAGAACAGATATATTGAACCATGGCATAAAGTCAGTATGTCAAGCAGCTGATCCAAGTATCCTATATTCTGCCTTACAAAGCTTTCGTTGTTTGGATAATGGAAGCGTTTCGAGATTTGTTATTGCCAATGATGGATTATAGCTCTTAGCTACTGACCCAAGTGTGGTATGGGTTCTCACAGGCCTAGCGAGAGTCCACGGATTCACTTTTGGTGACAGTCTTGATGAGAATAAGAAGAACAAGTGGAGAGAATTTGGATCCAGGCTAACTAAGGTAGCATTCTTCATTGAATTTCTGTTTTAAGTATTACCCTTGTCGTGTTCTTGATGTGCAAGAAAAAGCAAAGCAATAAGGCACCATGTTTCTATAATGAAGACGTTTTCTTTTCTTGCAGCTCCTAAGCTTAGAACAGCCCTGGACTTTGATTCTTGACGATGAATTAGCGAATTCCTTTATTTCACCAGTAACAGATGATATCAAAGATGATCATCAGCTCACATGTAAGTTCCTCGTTTTCCCTGACAAGATCGAAACATATATTCATTTCTTGTTTTTCGCATGGAAGGCTTATAAATAACATTCAGAAGAGGTTGATTAGATAAATTTTGTAAACTGCACTATGAAATTGACTTAAACTAGGACTCAATATGTGAATTAGGACAGGAGTCAATGGGTTTCGAATAACATGTGTTGTTATGCTTGAACTACAGATGAAGAGTACGAGAGGTCATGGGAGCAAAACGAGGAGTTGGGTCTCAACGACATAGATACTTCTTCAGCCGATGCTGCTTATGAATCCACAGAGACGACTAAATTACCTTAAAACCTAAAAAGTCGTCTGAATAACTTCAATTTGGGGTTAGTGGTGATGATCCGAGAGATGGATCTGTATGTTTTTGTTGTATGGTAACAGATCAAAGAATCAACGAGCAAACTGCTTTATGTTTTTTAGATGTTCTTTGAGTTTTTGTTTTCTCTCACACTTCTACTATCTATAGTAATTAGCAACTAATGATATCTCGGAAATTGATACTCATAAACCCGGACTGGTTTGCTCAGTGTTAAGGAGGAATTTGATGGAATATTGTTTTAAATATTTTATGTTGGGCATTTCGCCTTACATCTCTATGGTTTAGTCATTACTGTTTTTTTTTAACTTTGTTGTTAAATCGTCGATTTACAGAAATAGTCATGAAGCAATGCTTCTCTTTGAAGCAGCTTACTACATGTTAGTTGTAACCTCAAAAAGAAGAAAAAGGTGCCCTGGTTATATAGACTTGAAATCTAAAGAAAAGAGGGATCATGAATCGTTTCATTTATCGGTTGATTAGCCGAAAAATGCTATACATAATATAATACAAAATAGCTTAACTAAACCGTGTCCGATATCAGAGTCTTGAGCTTTTAAACCGGAAAAAAAACAGACATAATTTAACAGTAGAGTAGTTAATTACTGTGTAAAATCTATTTACATAGCAAAAAGCTTTACACAGCAGAGCAGTTACGTAGTTAATAGTTTCCTGAAGAAGCCACTTAATAATACATTCGCCATTGCAACCCTGATCAAGAAAACATGAAAACACCAAAAAACCGTCTTCCCATTGGCTTCTTGCCACCCAAACCCCAAGAATCACACCGCTACTCTGGTTCAACATCGATTATCTCAGTTCCCTTCTTCTCGTACTTCACTTCCACCAAGAACCTTATACTTGTCTGTCAAGAAAAACCAATATATACTAATAAGCCAACAGCCCCAAGTGTCTTTAACTATAAACAGAATCAGTTTTGCTCTGTTTACCTGTTTCGGATCATACACAGCGTACTCATTGTACTCAAGAAGACTGTCCTTATGTTCCGAAGGAACCAGTCGTCCACAAGGAACCTTTATGTCATCTCTCCACATGAAATGCTCTGATTCTTCAGTCGTCTTCCTCCCTAGCCCTCTAACTCCATTCTTCTTCTCTTCTAATGTCTTTGTGTCCTCCGGTGGATTTGCGAATTCTGAAACTTCCTCGCCAAGGGAAGCGACGGCTAATACAAGAAACCCTTCTGGTCTATCCACAGCTGTGAAACCGTACCTTGCTGCTTCCGCAGCTGCATCTGTACACACTATAGCCCTCCCAAACTAAAGAGAAAAGTATCACAAAAAACACTTATGATCCGACCATATGGAGGAAAAGGCAAAAAGAAGAGCATATCTTTTATTACCATATAACCAGGGACCGGAAGAGAGCAGACCGCCGGTAAGAACCCCTTGTAGATATGTCTCAACAGATTCGAGCTCCGAGTCCCTATAAGAAAGAAAACACCAATAACTAACTTGACCATTCGCAAACTTGAAAGAACAGTATTCCGGATTTTGACTCCTTAGTCCTTACCACACCACAAAAGAAACTTATTCGGTAACTTCTTGATGTCATCTAATGAAGGAATTGCGTCCGATTCAACCGAAAAGACATTCTGCACTGTCGCCCCATACTCCTGAAACAAACACACCATTATAGTTACATCATCTACAATATTTGTGAAAGTCTATGCCAGGGACGGAGCTTACAACGTCCGAGACTTTCACAGGCTCATAAGTAGTCTCGAGGTACTTCACAATCATCTTGTAATCTTCGGACTCTTTGTCCACCATAGAAATCTTGCAGCCAAGTTTGTTGTACCGATCAGACAACGGATCATCTAGTGTGTCTCTTCGCATGTCCCCTATCAAACGAGAGGCTGTGTTTATGTCCCTCACCGTCTCAAAAGCAGAGGCCGCCTGCCACATTGATTCAATACTATAAAATGTCAATGTACTGACATACAACATACAACACACAACAAACACAGAAATGAGAATATTAATTTGCTTACATGGTCTGCGAGTTCATGGAAGTCATGCAATCGCATTGGCCTTGTGCTGTGCATTAAAGAGAACCACTGTGAGCTAAAATCTGCCCACATTGCTTCAGCTTTCTGACCCGTCTCCTTTGTTGTCTTGAGCTTCTCAACAAACTCCAACAACAACACCTCGCCTGAAAAAAACAGATCCACAATTCGTGAGTCAAAATATATCAGCACCAAGTAATATTTTGGTCCACCAAGCCCTACATCGTTTCAAGTGGATATCAGTCAGCATTCCCATAGGCAGATCAGGTGGATCCAAACCAATCTCCATCAATGCGTATCTGAGAGAAAACACCGAAGATCAGAACATTCGCAGGTAGAGAAAGGTTCTTGATAGAAATGAAGAAGTGCTAAGAACAGTACTTGTAGATCTCTTGACCACACAGAACTTTAATGAAGTTTGCAACAAACGAATCAAGCTTGCAATGAGCAGCAGAAACACCGAGCTGCCTTAGACCCAGTGCTCCACTTCTCACTTCGATTCCATAATCCTGCAGAATACAGAACATTTACCCGATACATAAACCATCCAACGAGGTGACTTGAGATGCAAGGTACAACGGTAATACCATGTCAATTGGGAAAAATTTATGAGGTTTCTTCTGAATTTTCTTCTCACGTTCCCATGGCTCGAATTCACTCCCTGTTATCTCCTCAAAGAGCCTCGCAAACTCTTTGATCGCATCTTCTTCATCCTCCCACTCCTCAAGCCGCTCTTCTGCATTAGGGTCATCTCCTGCTTTTCCTTTCTTGAAGTACATATTCAGGTTGCTCTCAGGCACCGTGACTAGCTGCATAATACAATACCTGCAAAAACCAGCAGATAAAAAAATCCCTTCCCACCTAAGAAAAACAGAGAGAAAACTTGAGGGTTTGGTGGTATCATACTCATTACGCCCTTTTCCCAAATCGCATATGGAGAAGGCGCAGTTATACAAAAGCCCGTCTTTTTCAAGTATCTTTCCACCTCTCTCCTGAAGTTTCGTGTCCTTGTAGACTCCTCTTTTTCCATACATTTTTAGCTGGAAACATCAAACACAAATCAGATTCTCCAAACTATTCCATTTGAAACTAACATTAACTAGATGTGCTAATCAACACCTCGGCTGATAAGGATTCAATTGCTTCCTCGCTTGGATCTTGCTTTTCCCATGGAATTCCTTTCCCTTCCACTGAAAGATCACTGACAACCTCATAAGCTTCGAGAGGCTGAGCTTCTTGTTTATCCACGCTATCGATCAACCACGCTTCGCTCACAACTGATAGACCTTGTTCCCTTGAGGCACAAGTGACAACACCGAGTTAAATATTTGAAATACATGAACAAACAAATTGTATTACAAACCTCTAAACCCTTACATTGCTTCCACCAGTTTCGAGGAACCACCTCGTTCTCTTTCAACCGGCGAAATCACCAAACATGTTACACCTTGAACAGAATTGGATACTTTCCCACCGTGTCTCTCAATCTTCTTCTTCCAATATTGCTGCAACAACAGGGAGAGTAAGACAACGCTATGATATCAAAATAAAGGAATCAAAGTAAAAATCTCAACAAAGTCAGGCTACGTTACATACTTACATGTGTTCTCGTGAGACGTCCCATGAGAGAGATCATCATTCCCGTGAAGGGTTTATCAGCAGAGGTCAACTCTCTTTTAGGTCGGCTTTTCGGGTCCTGGTGTTTCTTGATTAACTATTGCCAAATCAATCAATATGACAAATAAAATGAGAACAAAAAAAAATGAAAAACAGAGTTTTGATGGATTGCATCCTTCAATTTGGGAACTTACATCAGATATAGCAGAGTTCATGATGGAATCAGGGAGTTTGATTGGCTCCTCTTTTCTAGGGGGATTTTTCGTGGTGAACACGCAACTGCACCATTCACTAATCTCACCTCCACAGATGAATCTCTTCTCGTTGTCACAAATCAAATTTCCTCCGCATAAAGGACAATTAGCTAAAGCCCCATAAAACAGCAAATCTTGGCTGCTCAAGAAAAAAAGTTTAAACTTTAAAATATGAAAATCGTTACAAACAAAAAGACTTGTCCTAACTTGTAACGATCGATGAGACTAACCATTGAGCTAGTAAGGTCTCCTCCGGAGCAGAACAATCCCGACCGTTGGTTTCAAGAACTTCTTTAATCTGATCAACGGACAGATTCTCCTCAACCGCTTTGCAAAACTCATTATACTCTGACGCAGCATCTCCAGCGCCGTTATCGTTTTCCGGCTTTGCCTTCTTCGGAGACTGTCCAGCTTCTGGGAGCTTCCCTTCTGCCTTGTGCTTCCGCAAATTTCCCTTCTGAACAAAAATAATGGAGGATACACATTAACACAAATTAAAATAGATCAGTTCATGTAAACAAAAATAATGGAGGATACACATTAACATATATGCGCGTCAGATCTCGTCTCGTGCACCTTCATCGAGCAAAATCTTTTAACTGTCTGATTTTATGAAAAACCAAAAGCTTTGTTTTTGAGTGTTTACAGAAATCACTTTTTTTGACGCAAAAATATAATATAGAAAACGATAGTTCCTTTGTATTAACGGTGCAGTGAGGAACCGAGAATGCTACTCTGTCTTCTCCGAAGACAAACAAGTGTTCTCGAGCATGTTAATTAAGGTTTGCCATGTGTCGAAATGGGTCTCTTTCTGTAGACAGGTGGTTTTGGTCTCCAGTTATTTCTTTGTTTTATATCTCTTTTAATCTCTGCATGTTGCCATCTCCGATCTTTTATATACATCGTGTCGCTGTTTCTTTGGCGATTCGGTTCTTTTGTTTTAAACTAGGTGATGATCCGCGCGATGTTCATATTATATTATATTGTTTATGCAATGTAAAAACGTATAGAAAATGTAAACTATTTTGTTTTTTTTTGTTGAGTGGTATATTGTTTTTGGGATGTATAAAATGCATATCTTTTTGATAATCAGGGAGGATCTCAGGCTGAAATTCAGACTAATCTTTTCGAGATCTATGAAAGCATCTGAGTTTTTTTTTCTATTTTATTTATGAGACACCTCTGAATGACCAAGTGGTGTAGATAATAACCACTCCAAATCCACTCTAACCACTTTAAATCCACATTAATTCTATAGTTAAAATTAGTTTCGTAGAGGTTTAGTTAGTTCTTTAATAATTAGAACTTATACTATTTTGTAAGTGACAAAGTAAATATAATTTCAAAACAATGTTAAATTTAAATTCTAATATTTAAAATTTGATATTTAATTTAATATTTAGGTAAATAATATTTACTCGGTTGAAATGTGAAAAATTGTTTAAAACCAACAATAAAACTTACGTAATCTCATTTTCACTTCTAATTAGTGAGGCAGTTATATTATCAAATTAAAATTAACATTCTGCTATACTTCAATATTGTCTGACATTAATATGTTTTAGGTCAATATTTCACACATGATAATAATGTTCAAAAGTGATTATTATATTTATTCATCTTAAGCCAATAAATACATACAATACATCTTCCTTTCATCTTCCATTATCATATGTCAATTTTATTATAGAATAAAAATTCATTTTAAACTAAACATGTACATTTATAGTTGAAAAAAATAACATTACAAACTTAAAGAGATGCAAAGATCATTATGTATTGCATTGATACATAATAATATAAGATAATTATACCGGTCGACAACCACTTTTCAAATATTTTATGTGTCTAACTCAGATTTACAATATTTTATGTGTCGCATATTTGTGACAAAATAAAAGTACTTCAAGTGAAATATCATTTCTAAAACCTAAAAGCTAATTAATATCACAATTTAGTGTGGGGTTTCACAATAACCACACGTTACAAAGTTGTACTTTTTGGGCTGATTTTTTATTTATTTTAATTTTATATTAATTGAAAAGTCAATTGAATTGAGCTTTTAAGAACACTCTCATCGGTAGTGTTTCGAAGGTGTCTCAAGATAAAAAAAATAGAAAAAAAATAGAAAAAGTAATAGAGAATGAGAGAAAAGTGAGACACCGGACCCGATTGGTAAGAGCTGTAGCTCTGAGTTTTTTGCTGTGGTTTTTTTGCTGTAGCTCTGGGTTTTTTGCTGTAGGATTTTAGATGTAGGATTTTGGTTGTAGCTTTTTAAAAAGTGAAAGCATGATTGATAAATATCAGGTGGGGTGAAACCCACCTCCAACCGTTGTGGTTTTTTTAAAACTGAAAGTCTAATTAATAAATATCAGCTATATGTTGTAAATTAATATTTTTTTGTTTCTATTACAAAATATTTAATATTAATAAACAAGAAAATAGAACTTATAACAATTAACATGCTATTTTCCAATTAAAATAATTAATATATCAATAATTTGTGGAAAATATATATAATATAATTTAAACATATGATAATTTTTAAAATGTTCATTTATTTATATGTTACTATTTAATAATAAAATATAAATACATATATATATATAATATGTGTGTGAAATCATGCATAAAATGTATTAGGTTCCATTTAATTAGAACTATGTATGTTATTAAAATTTATAGTTATTTGTTGGGAAAAGAAATTATGAGAGACGTGACCAAGAAAAAAAAAAGAAATTATGAGAGAAGAATTATTCTCAAAGCACTAAAAAGTGTGCTGTGAAAAAACTTCACTTGAGAGTTAAAAAGTGTTACAGAAGCTGTGAGTTTCAAAAATGAAACAAAAGCTTGATTGCTTTGATTTTAGTGATGTAGAGTGTAAAAGTGTTGCACACAGCCCTCAAAGCACTTACCAATCACCCCCACCGTGTCTCGTTTGAGATACTCCCAAAAAAAATTGAGACATCTTCGCGCTAACGTGGCGCGCGGATATTTGTGTAAATTTTTTTTTCATTACTTAATTTAAAAAAAAATTAATAATTTTTTTTTTGAGACACCCAAGAGAGGTGTCTACTGCTGTAGATGCTCTAATGTATTCAATGTGGAGTTTTATGTGCTTTACGTAAGTAAATATCTTTTCGAAAAAGGTGAATTTAATAAATAGTTAAAATCAAGTATTAAGAAAGAGAAGAAAAAAATTAATCCAAAAATATTTTTAACATTTTAGATAATTACACAAAATGTTATTGACTTGAAGAAAAAATTTCCGACAATATAATCCAGCGACACTGTTCAGCAACCGACCACCGATATTGTTTATCCAAAATCGACGATACTATTCACCACCGAAAAACGTAAAACCGTTTGTGATTTTAGTGGATAACTATTTGATTAACATGCTAACTAATATGATATCGTGATAAATCTATGGTTATTTGATAACTATAAAATGTTACTGTGCTAATAATAATATTCGATACATATAATGTGATAACAATAATATCTGATACTTGTAATATCCGATAACCAATGCGGATAACTATTAAATGTTAACGTGCTAATAGTAATATCATGTACATGTAACGTGCTAACAATAATATATGATACTTATAACGTGCTAACAATAATATATGATATTTGTAACGTGCAAACATAATAAATATCTGAATAATATTTGTATTAATGTCAAAAAATAATAAAATATACCGATAATATTTTTCGACATTAATACATGCTAACAATGTATAAATTATATGTTAACATGCTAACAATGATGGTAAAATATTAACATGCTAACAATGATGGTAAAATATTAACATGCTAACAATGCTAACATGCTAACAATGCTAAAACAGTGGAGAGTATTGGGACGTATTTAAACTACCAAAGTTATAAATTTCTTTTCTCTTATGCAAGAGTTCGTTATAGAGTTGGCTCTGACGAGAAACTGGTCAAGCATGTGTTAGGCATCCAATGTGTTAAACAGTTTTAGAGACCATTATTTTTTAGCAAAAACGTTAGCAGTTCTAATGGAATTTATCCATCTCAATAGGTTACAGGTTTAGATCAGCTTTTTTGAATATTTTTCAAAAAGTTAATAAGTAGTAAGTCAGAAATATTTTGTATGCTGAAGGCCTACTAAATGTTCAGGGCCGGCGCTGGTTAGTTAACTCCAAATTTTAATTTATTAATATGAACTGACAAAAGAAAATTATTTACACTGCGGCAAAAAAATGTTATTTACATCATTTTCCATTCTCTGAACCAAAAAAAAAAAAAAATCTTCTGATTATGATAGCTTAACAAAAAATTATTGACTTGTGCTTGAGTATAAAATTAGAAAACACCAAAAACAGGAAAGCAATAACAAAAATAGAAAAGTAAGAATATGGATACACTCATACACAATATTGCACAACTGCGTTTTCTCAATATGGATACACAGTCATACACAACTGCACGTAGAGCATTTACATATACACACACAAGACATGCTTTCATTATGGTAAGTTTTGTATTCCCAATTTATTTTTTTGACTAGATTTAATTTCCAATTTTTCTTCTATTTTTGCTTTAAATATCATCGATTTTTAAAAAAAAAAATATCACACTTTAATATTCTGTTTCTATTTGACCAATCGTGTTTAATTTTTTATGAAGATATAAGATTCATTTTATTAAATTAATATTTTTTCCATATGGTAAATTTTAAGACAATTCTACAAAATAACACAAAAAAACTAAAAGTTCCCAAATTTAGTATCCAAGGGTGAAAATCACAAATATAGCACCAATTTTGAC
Organism: Eutrema yunnanense; assembly: GCA_002933935.1. NCBI lineage: Eukaryota > Viridiplantae > Streptophyta > Magnoliopsida > Brassicales > Brassicaceae > Eutrema > Eutrema yunnanense. The sequence continues at coordinate 867,471 of PKML01050628.1, forward strand.
AATATTAGCACAAATTTAATATAAAAATGACTTATAATCATTTTCTAATGGGAAAAAACTAAACCCTAAATTGGAAATAGTGAACCCAAACATAATGTTTAATTCTATTTTAAATTTATTTTTGGTAAATAAGTATTTTAAAATAATTAGTTGTGCTATTTTTGGTATTTTAAATTTAAGGTGCTAGTTTTGGAACAAAAAAAAAAATTTTGTGCTATTTGAGGGTATTTCTCTAAATTTTATATCTGGAATCGTTTAAATAGTTGGCATATCTTACTGTCCTGTTTGTAGTTATTTAATTTTAACTAATTTTATTTATAAAACATTGTTTACATGTGTCGTAATCCAATTAATATTATACATTTACTCATTTACCACGATTTTATGAAGGGTAATTCTACAAAATAGCACAAAAAAACTAAAAGTTCTCAAATTTAGCACCCAATGGTGAAAATCACAAATATAGCACCAATTTTGACAATATTAGCACAAATTTAATATAAAAATGACTTATAATCATTTCCTAATGGAAAAAAACTAAACCCTAAATTGGAAATAGTGAATCCAAACATAATGTTTAATTCCATTTTAAATTTATTTTTGGTAAATAAGTATTTTTAAATAATTAGTAGTGCTAATTTAGGTATTTTAAATTTAGGGTGCTAGTTTTGGAACAAAAAATATTTTTTGTGCTATTTAAGGGTATTTCTCTTTTATGAATTGTAATAGTGCTATTTATCGACTCTATACAATAATAAAATTCATGAGAAAAATAAAATATGAAGAAAAAAAGAAAAGTTTCGACCAAAAACACAAAAAAAAACAAAGAGACTGCGATATTACACGACAGCAATTACGCATGTCAACGTCACAATAATGCGTGCTATATACTACATTCCTCTTACCGTCTGTTACGTCAACGAGTGGATTACAATCTGACGGTGATTGTGTCTCTCTGCATTCTCACTCACTCATCATCTCTCTCTCTTTTACTAATTCCGTGATAAACTCGTAATTTCAGAAAAATAAAGAGAGGACTCTGTAAATGTTCCCATATATGGATTTTCTATTATAAATATGAGATCTATACGTTTCACCTAAAACCAATCCTAAAGGCTTAAAAGCATCTTTCCCAAGGTTTCTCTCTCTCCTTATATTTCAAGTTCATTATTCATAATTTTTAATCAAGTTAAAGATTGAGAATCTAATGTAGATTATGGTTCAGAATCTTTAAAATTATGCATTTTTTAAACTCAAGCTTTCTTTTGTTTCAGGTGTATATAACAAAAATGATGTTTTCGGTGATCGTTGCGATCCTCGTCTGCCTTATAGGCTACATTTACCGATCATTGAAGCCTCCACCACCGCGACTCTGCGGCGTTCCTCATGGTCCTCCGGTTACTTCTCCGAGAATCAAGCTCAGTGACGGAAGATATATTGCTTATAGAGAATCAGGCGTTGATAGAGCCAAAGCTAACTACAAGATCATCGTCGTTCATGGCTTCAACAGCTCCAAAGACATGGAGTTTTCAATCTCTAAGGTACACTCTGTTTTTGTACGTTTAACACACATGCCCATTTTCACCATTTTAGAACTTTACTTTGTGTTTTTCTTGGTAAAAAAACCTTTTGCTTTTCTTGTTTTCTTTTTCCATTGCGACTTAAAAAAAAAAAACATTACACATGTAAACAAAAACAAAAATCATTCTCCGTTCGCCTTCATTCTAGAAAAATGTTTTGTGACCCAAGCTGAAAAGATGTTTTATTCTCTTAGAATGTGACATTTTTCAAGAAAAAAAAGAACATTTTAAATGTAAACGCAAACACAAAATTGACTTTTGAAATAATTGCAACCTTAGAGTGGCAATAAACAATTAGTTTCCATCTTCTTCTTTTTTTTTGCAGGATCTTATTGAGGAGTTTGGGATATACTTTGTGTTTTTGGATAGAGCAGGATATGGAGAAAGTGATCCACACCCATCACGCACAGTCAAGAGCGAAGCATACGACATTCAAGAACTCGCCGATAAACTCAAGATCGGACCAAAGTTCTACGTTCTGGGTGTATCACTCGGTGGTTACTCGGTTTATAGCTGCCTCAAATACATTCCCCACAGGTAAAAGTCCAAAACTGTGTTCTGTTTTTACACTTTTCTGTCTTTAATTTCCTTTTTGGGTTTCATAGATTAGCTGGAGCAGTCTTAGTGGCTCCATTTGTGAGCTACTGGTGGACTAAAGTGCCTCAAGAACTTTTGAGTAAAGCGCTCGAGCTAATGCCAAAGATAGACCAGTGGACGTTTAGAGTGGCTCATTATGTTCCGTGGATGTTGTATTGGTGGTTGACCCAAAAACTGTTTCCGTCTTCTAGTATGATCTCTGGGAACCGAGTGTTATACAGCGACAATGATTTGGCCATCATAAAAAAGAAGTCGGAGAATCCAAATCCTCGCATGGTAAAAAGCTAAAACCTTTTTGCAATTTTTTTGACAATGAAAGAGCTAATAGGAAATGAGGTGTGACTGTCAAAGTTTTATTGATAGGGGTCAGATTGAAATCAGGAATACGTTCATAGGTCAAACTGCAATTTTGTAAAAAAATTCCAATAGATGAAAACGTTATTGGGAAAAATAAAGACAAAGAGGAGTTCATGGCCATGTTGGTAGTATAGTGATAAGTATTTCTGACTTTTGGATATCTAGGGGTTAAAATAAAAGTTCTCAGAAGCTCATGGGCCGGATTGGAAATAAGGCTTCGTTTGCCAATGCCTTTTATTTTCAAAGTTTTTACAGTTTGACCCTGTGTTTTACTTTGATGATCTATTCCGACCCCAGGGAAATGTCCGGCAACAAGGAGACCATGAATGTCTTCACCGGGACATGATAGCTGGATTCGCGACATGGGAATTCGACCCGACTGAATTGGAAAATCCGTTTGCGGAAGGCGGAGGATCAGTCCACATGTGGCAAGGGATCGAAGACCGAATAGTTCCGCTCGAAATCAATCAATATGTCACACATAAGCTTCCATGGATTATTTACCACGAGCTCCCAGGTTATGGACATCTTCTAAACGCCGAGGAGCAGATATGTGAAGCCATTATAAAGGCGCTTCTTGTCGAGTGATGATCATCTATCTAGACAAGAGGTCTTAACGTTCTACACTAATAATGTTAAAAGGTCTTATTTGGAATTTGGCTTACTAAAGAGATTTATTTGATGAGTTAGAAAAATTGTTATTGTTATAAGTTTGTAACTAAAATGAGAGCCACTTGAAAAATCGTCCAAGACTTTGTGGTCGAGTGATTGGGGACGGGACCGGGTTGCCACCACACCCCGAGTTCTATTAGCTATACACAAAATTTGTTGGTGTTGAACTCATATGTGTCAGTCTATGTTTCAAACAAGCACATACCATATTGGTATAGAGTGAATCCAAGTCACTCGAGTGAGGATTATTTTATTGATTTGTTTACACTAAAGGTATCATATTTTATGCTTGACACTAATCTACGATGGATGCACTTGTTCCGAGAAGAACACAACACAAAATTATCCGATTTACATAACACAAAATAACGTTCACACAATATTTATTACGACATATTTGTAATATGTCATCACGATTTAAATTGGACCACAAAGGGATACGTATCTTTGAGATTTTTACGCAACGATAGATTCCATATTTTTGAGAAATCTATGATTTCCGGTAGATAGTAGCAGCTAATAAGATTTAGTTTTTTTGGTTAGGCTTTTGATCAAAATGTTACAGAATGTGAACCTAAAACTAAACCAAAATCCTCTGTTCTTAAAAGCGGTCAAGTGTCGGTTTAATGAAATTCTAAATTTTCGACCCAAAAAAGGAAAAATCAAATCGAACCGAAATTCCATACCGGTCAAAGCTGATGCGTCATCTTCATAAGCACACGGAATCTGTAAATAAATGTGAATGGACGTAGGAAAATCACCCAAACACAAGCGCGACTAAAAGGGGTTTTTCTTCTTCTGATCCAACCACAAGCTTGACCTCGTTGAAAAATTTCGGGTGAGATATTTCAAAGATTTGGCCCTCTCCGAATCACACTTGGATTCTCGGAGTTTCATAGCTCAAGTCCGTGTTTTGGTTCTTCTCCGTGATTCTAGGGTTTTGCAATTTCTCGCCGGGATTCGACGGCGGCTTTGAGTGGATTTTAGGGTTATACGTCTTGATTCAAGGCTTGGGATTAGATGCAAAGGTGAGATTATTCGAATCTTTTTCATCAATTCTCGAGAATATGGTTTTTTGGGGCTTCCCGTTCATTGACGATTTACTGGTTTCTTAAAAGCTATATGTGTTTTCGGTGTTCTATGAAGTGATTTCGCCACTAAAAGTAGACTGCTTCAGTGCTGCTATATGATTTCCTTATATCGCTGATATCACTGTATTTCAGGATTTACGTGAATCAGGTGTTTGTTGGACTTAGTTGATGGAAAGTTTATATTTTGGGCTAATTGCCTCCTTATATGGAAGAATTAACAGAAGTTTTTTTTCTAATTGCGTGCGACGGGCTTTCTGGTTGCAGGTTTGAGCGGCTTTTAGAGTGAATCAGGTAGCCAAAGGCATGATGCTAGGATCTGGTAACAATTTGAGCAGGGGCACCATAGGATTGTCATCTGATACCCCAAATTTGTCCCAAGTCTTAACATTGGAACCGATTAGATTAGGCAATCACAACTATACTCGTTCAGGAGAGCTTAGAAGGGTTCTCGGCGTCCCTAGTAGGGCCTCATCAGAAGATAATTCTTTTGGAATGGCCCATCCCAAACCTTCTCCTCCTGTAGCAACTGAGGAGCTCAAACACTTCAAAGAAAGTGTGCAAGATACTTCCAGAGAGGCTGGGTATGGATTTTGTTTCTTTTATAAGTTGTGACTGATCTGTTACACAGTTATTATGCTTTGTAAACATTTTTTTTTTTGGTATTCTTTTTCACAGTATAGTACGGTGTCTACTAGAACGAGGACTTTGCTTAATTGTTATTCTTTATTGAGCTTTACTAAAACCTGAGTTTCCTTGTAGGGATCTAGCAAAGAAACTAAGTGAATCCATATTCAAGCTGGACAAATATGCAGAGACATTAAGTTCAAAGAAACGGCGGCGAAATGATATACCCGTTGGTGAGAGAATGGACGCAGCAAACTTTGATAAGGTCAGAAACCAGGTTCCAAGAACACAAGACAGTATGGCTCAAAGATCCGAGGAAAGAAAAAAGATGCTTGGGTTGAACAAGCGTGCTCGTACCCCAGTCGGAGATGTGCGGGTATGCATCAAGAATTGTTTATTTTCCTTGGCATTTTTCCATTCTGTTCATCTGTCACTCCATATTTTGCGATTTTTAAAATCTTTATAGAAGACATGGGATTTGAATATTTTGCTTGATTGTTCAATTAGTGTGTTCCGAGAGCTTTTCTCACATGTCACTGTTGTTTAATGGTTTTCGCTTGTCATTGCTTTCAGGGGGATGGTAGGGTTTCTACTCTTGCAAGGCAGCAGGTTATCGAAAGGGGCTCTGATTCACCTCCAAGTGTATCTGGAGAAACAGTTCAAATAGAGGAGAAGATACGCAGATTGCCTGTTGGTGGTGAAGGATGGGAGACAAGAATGAAAAGGAAACGGTCTGTTGCAACTCTAGGCAACAGAGTTATGAATCCTGATCAACGCGTCATGCAGCCAAAGCCGACAGCTGACTCTAAGTTGCGTTCTTGTGACACCCAAAATTTCAGGTATGCTTTGATGATATAAGATTAATAAACGTAGTAATTATCCCTGTTGGTTAGTTAAAGTTAAACTTAAAGGAATTCAGACATAGAACACTGAACACCGTTTGAGGATTTCCTAGTCCAAGGACCATAAGTGGGCCTAAAAGAGAGGAATGTTGCGTTAGTTTACTGAGTCATTGTTGTAGGTTTCATGATGTGCTAGTGGGGGAACCTACTCTGCTATCTAATTAGTTTATGATATTCTACATGTTTATATTGTCAGTGGTTTTCATAATTTATTGCCAGAGATTGTCAAGTAGCTCACTTAAACTGGATTTCATCTTATCTTGTATTTATTCCACTAGATCTTACTTTAGCAAAAAAAAAGTATTATGCTGGATACCATGGAATTTTCATGCAACATACTGTTGTATATATAGTTTTCTGGATTGATCCCTCTTGGATAACTTTCCTTCTCAAAGATAACATAACGTGGCCCATTTGTTGCAGATTGAAATCTTCCACCGGGGTGAGTGGGATTAACAGACTTGAGTCTTCATTTGAGCCAGACAGTCCAGGTATGGGTGCACTATCCAGGAATGATTTGGAGTCCGTTTCCCTTGCTAGGGACCGGTCAGTACTTGCTGAGCAGAGGCTTATGGCCAAGGGGAACAATAAGTGAGAAGATACCTCAAGCTTTTTTGCTATAGATTTTGCTTATATTTTACAGCAAATTGTTTGTGACTGATAAATGCATTATTGTGCTTATCCAGGAGAAACTTACAGGATGATAGCCCCACAAACAGCTCTACTGGAATATTGAAAGGAAAGGTTTCTAGGGCTCCAAGAACAGCAACCGTTATGGGTGTTGATTCTTTATCCAAAGTTGATCCCCCATCTGGAGTGTTACAAGGTTAGAGGCAATCTAAGTGTAGTCTAAATACACTATCTGTAATGTATATGAGAAATTATCTAAAGCTTCAATTGCCATCAGGTTCATCTGCACATGCAATGGCTCAATGGGTTGGCCAGAGACCTAAGAATTCTCGAACAAGAAGAACAAATGTAATTTTGCCTGTTATAAAGCATGCTGAAAGCAAGATCTCAGCTCAAGGTTTTGCGACATCTGATTTTAGTCCTAGAGCATCCCCTGGAACCACCGGTTCACTTTCAGTTGTTGATGGTAGCCCTTTAAAAATAAAAAGGGAGCTGAAGAATGCTTCATCACCATATGGGTTATCTGAAAGTGAGGACTCAGGAGCTGGAGACAACAAAACAAGAGAGCGTGCTCTTGCGAGTGGTGACTTGTTCACAACTCCTAAAACAGGGCCGCTGTTATTTCCTGTAAGGAAGAATAAAATTCAAACTAGTCATAAAGGAGGTGGTGCATGGAAGCAAGGAAAGAGCGAAAGTGTTTCCTCGTTGACAACTCCTGGATTTCATCCCATCATGGTTAAGTCGGAGAATCTACCAGTAGAGAAGCCTCTGCACAATGTCAAGATTGCGTCAGATAAGAATAGAAGGTGATTCATGCCTAATTCAGTTCTTTTTCTTGTCCCTGCTGCCTTGAAAGTATTATATTATATATAAATCTTAAAATACGTGAGACCAATTGCTCTACCTCTCTCTCTCTGGACAGCAAATATGGGCGTCCACCAGCGAAAAAGGTGAAAGATCGTAAACCTTCTACTCGTCTTGCCTCAAACTCAAATTCTACTCCTTCAGATATTACAGGTATTTATTTTCTTTTGGCATTTCGACTTCCAATCTTTTACCATATTCACTGTTATCGGATTGTATTATCAAAACTATTTACTGGGAAGTGCTACTTATATCCTGAACAGGATTTACCCTGAATATTTGAGGTTTGGTAATAGCTCTTGCTCAGTTATTTTCATTTGTACAAAGGGAGGTAATAATTTATAAGGTAGGATAGGATAGTGGTGGTAGTTGCCTAGTTGTATGTAATCTCTGCACAGAAGCTGTATAACCTCGTGCTTATGATGGTGTCAGTTCCTGAGCATAAGTTCTAGTGGATTTATGGCTTTTCAGGTGAATCTGATGATGATCGTGAAGATATTTTTGCAGCAGCCAATTCAGCACGGAAGGCAGCAAGTACTCACCCTTCCATATGTCTTGTCTTTCAAGTTCCATTGCCACAAATTTTCTTCTAACTGCAAATATCTTTTTGTAGATCTTGCTTGTTCTGGTAAGTTTTGGAAGAAGATGGACCATATCTTTACTGCCGTCAATGCAGATGACATGCAAAACCTGAAGGATCAGGTAATATTATCATATATGTGACTTCTCTCTAGGATGCCAACTCAAACTCTCGTTAACTTGTTATTATCAAAAAACAGCTGAATTTTGCAGAAGAACTTGATGAATCTCTGTCAGAGGCAATCTTAGATGGATATAACATCATGGTAAGTTGCATTGTAAACTTCTCCAGCAATGTCTAGTTTTATACTCTCTTTTTTTATCTGAATGTAGCATGATTCATGAATGAAAGAGACTTGTTTCTGTCTCAGGGTGTCAAACTGCCGAAAGCACCACATCGCTCTGGTGAGGGAATTGTTGACTATTCAGGTCCAGCCTCATCATGTATATCTGATCTTTCATTTGAGAGATTGGACATGAGAAAGTTGAATGAGAGTACTCCGTTGTATAAGAGGGTACTTTCTGCCTTAATTGAGGAAGATGATGGAGAAGAAGTTGTACAATTCAATGGAGGGAAGAATCTGTCTCTTCATTACGCTAGTGATGATTCTCACTGTGGTTCATGTACCTATATTGACACCGACTTCAGAGAGAGAGACAGAATGGAATTTGAAGTAGAGTCAAGCGGGGATTTTCAGACCCCCAAGAGTTGTTTGTTTGACAGATTTTCCAGTGAGAGGAGTGTTGTGTCTAACCCTTTCAGAAATGGTAGCATGTCTATATCTGTCCATAGCAATGAACAGTGGATTGGGGATGATGATCTTTCACATTCGGATGCTGCACTCGGTGGTGAGACATATTCAAATAGTCTGGGTCAATTGCAAGCTAGGGAAGTGAACATTCCCAACTTCCCAGTATCTGACGCCCAGTATCAGCTTATGTCTTTGGATGAGCGACTTCTTCTGGAACTGCAGAGCATTGGTGTGTTTCCTGAGGCAATGGTAGGTTTTGTCTCCAGTCAGTTAATCTGTCATGAACTTGAGCTAAAGCATACAACGTGTTAGTCTAGCTTTTCCACTTATTTCCATTTTTTCTTTTATCACAGCCTGATCTGGCTGAAGAAACTATGAGCACAGATGTTATGGAGTTGAAGGAAGGCATTTATCAGCAGGTGAGCGCAAAACAAATCTCTCATGCTTTACATTGTTTGTGTCACTAGGAAGAGTTTTTGTCCAGTTTCCGTTGAAATTTCATCTTAACGGGTAATAACCATTCTCATATTCTATATCTTTGACCAATGATAGATCCAAAACAAGAAGAAAAAGCTGGAGAAGCTAAATAGTACCATCCAGAAGGGGAAAGATGTCGAGAAAAGGTTGGCTTTGGCTTTTTCAGATTTCATTATTTTTTCAACTTACACCGTTATTTTTGCTAAAAGTTTTAGGTTTACATGCAGGAAAATTGAGCACCTTGCTATGGACCAGCTTGTGGAAACAGCTCACAGGAAAAGAATGGTAATAAACTAGTGAATGCCTACACTTAATCAAAATCAACTTGGATGAATTGTTTTGGGATGAGATATATATGGGGTCCCCAATAATTGATGTTACTCTGAAAACAGGCATGCCGTGGAAGTAAAGCAGTGAAAATCCAAAAGGTCACAAGACAAGTGGCGCTGGCTTTCATCAGACGGACTGTTGCCAGGTGTCGCAAGTTCGAAGAAACTGGGCTTAGCTGTTTTGCCGATCCTGCACTTCAAGACATCTTGTTTACATCTCCCAGCAACGATGCAAAATCATCAGAAAATGGCGGCTCTGGAACAGCCAGTAATACGCTCAATGAACTTTCTAATCATCAGGCTGAGGGCAAGGGTTCAGGTACGCAGAAAAGTCCATAATTTCTCCCGTCAAAGGTTACACATCAAACCTTTTTTGTCGGAAAATCTGAGCTATTTGGGTTTCGTAGGTGCAGTGTCTAGTACAAAGAGGAGAGAAGCATTGATAGATGATGTTATTGGATGCGCTTCGTCCAAAGTCACAACGAGCATAGATAGTGCGGTTCTTAGTGGAGGGGCTGGAGGTAAGAGAAGCGAGAGAGAAGATGGTTTCAGGAACAAGAACAAACCGAAACCCAAAGAAAAGAACAACAACATCAACGAAAACCAATCAAGATCGACAACAACAACAACTCACCCGACAGGTCCAGCAAGCAGAGGCACCTCGAACCGAGGAGGTGTCTCTGGAGATGGCGCAGTTGATGAGGAAGTTCCTATCGATTTCTCAAAACTAGCTTTCCATGATCTTGAGGAAATAGATGAGCAGGCAGACATTGGAAACTGGTTCGAGGGTCTTCAGGATATCGATACAGCAGGGCTTGACGAGGTTCCTATGGATGATCTCTCTTTTATGTTTGGATAAAGGGGGAAACCATTTGACAGGAGAAATTGGTCTGACGCATTAATTTCTTATGAATTTGTTTTTTAACTGTTGTATATAAAGATTTGTAGTGAATAGTGTCTGGCTGCCTTGAAGGCTGACTATTGAACATTGAGTTAATAATATATATTTATTTCCATTTGAAAATTATTTTCTTGTATTCAGTTCCCCTTGGAACTGGTTTTCGAAGCTTTACGTAGTTCAAAGTTGATAGAGGTACAAACGGAATAATACAATTCGTATATATGCTAATTGATAGTTGCTAATCGATTGCGTTAGATTATCAAGCGGCTTTCGAAGCTATTACAAGACCATTGGAATGGCCAAAGTATCGCTCTTTAATTGATCAAATCTACCTACTTAGAGCTGGTTTTGGTCATTGTTCCTTTGAATTAGAAACGCCGAAATCAAACTCTATCACTAGAGAAATCTCCAAGATACAAGATGGGCGCTATAAGTCGTATCTTGCCTTAGGAGGTCCCGGATGGCTTCACGATAGACTACATCGAGAAGCACTTGTTTAGCATCTTCTACTCTTTTTTCATTAAGGTTTTGATGCTATTTACTGTTGGTGGTATGCTACGTACCCCCGGTTTAGCCCAACCCGAATTAAGACCACCACATTTACCAATCTAGAAGCCCACAAAGCACAACCAAATTACGCTAGTACCGAACTCCGAAAAAAAAGGAAGATCTTTGAAGATAAAAGCAAATCCCGAGAAAAAAAAAAGAAATTGTCCATATCAATCCAAGAGGAAAAAGAAAATCGCCAACCGACTTAAAACCTATAAATAGAAAAGCTCCCCATTGAGAAGATAGACAATTCATTCATTAACTAGACCTAAGAGATTGATTGCTATGAGCTCTACGGCCTTTGATATATCTCTCATATCTTATTCTTTTTTAATCAACTTCCGAGCTAAACTCTACTTATGTAACTCGAACTACGAATGGTTACATAGACAGCCTTTCACAAGGCACACATTGCCGTCCCATATTTTTGTTGACTTAAAGCTAGAAAAAAAATTGTGGCCCTTATATTTGAAGTAAAAAATATTAATATTAATATCAAACATTATTATATTTACTAATAAAATTACTTTATGTCGTGATTTTTTTGTGGTTTCTCAAACAAATAGAATGATGAAAGATATTAAGAGATTTTATTTAACAAGTGTTATCACGATTCACGAAATATATAAGAGCCATACAAAGATAATTTTAGTAATATTTTAAGTGAAATACATGCATTTTTAACACATGAGACTAGAATGCGAACAATGGTTTTAGATTTGAGAAAAAATACAAAAAAGTATTGAATATAAATAAAATAATTAAGATAACTATTTATGTTGCAAAAAAAAAAACTAAGATGAATATATAAGAAAAAGTTAGCTGGAAATATTAATAATAATCAATTTTAAAAATAGCAAGAATAGTCAATGTAATTAAAATAAATTCAAAATATTAAATGTCAATAATATGAAGGTGGAGACGTAAGTTCGATCTATTGCATTTTTGAAGAGAGAGAGAAAGAGATACGCATGGAATGATTTTATAATGCAATTACACTAAAACAATATTAGAATTATGGCCCTCCAATTATGATATTTTAGTGTGGCTTAAATCCAATGATTTATCAGCTTCAATGAAGGATCGGGCTTGGAAGCACAACTATAAAATAAATAAAGTCACAATTAGTCGTCGAAACGACTAAACTCCTTCCTGAAATCTTCGAAGTTCAACCTTCACTAATAAGAAAATCTCTTAAACCCAAACAGATTTCGACCATCTACGAGATAGATAAAATATGTATTCAACATATACCATGTTTTTATTGTTCCTTTTTTTGAACACTCTTTGTTTTATGTTCTTCGAATGAATGAAACTTGAGACGGAAAAAGAAGAAGAAAAATTTACCAAAAACTACCCTACCCATAACATTCACAGTGAGTCAGGCATTTTCTTTAATTTGGTCTAAGCATAGTGTTCAAAACTTATGATCCAACAAGGCTTGAATTTTATTTATTTGTTTGGGCTGTATTAGTCTATCTATATGGGCCTAAATGGCCATATTATTGGGCTTTAATTAGGGTTTTTCCTCCTCTTCCCCGTACTCTCTTCCTCGTATTTCTGGTTCATATAAGTTTACACACGACCCCTTCCCTCGCCGTCCTTTCTCTGTTCCCGATCTTCCACAGGTACCCTTCTCCTCACTTTCACCTTTTGTTTGTTTTTCACCGGCTACTTATTTCCATCGCAGTTTCTCTTTATCGAATCTGAGAAAATCCTGTACTTTTCGTTTCAGGAGGAAAGATTATCTGAGGGAGTGCCAAAATGAGGTTTGTTTGCTCGAATCGACTTTATATTTCTTCTGGTTTCATTCGATGTGATTCTCTATCCACTTACTACGTATGTTACAGTTGTCTACAAAGAATTTCATAGCTCTGGAATCCATTGTTGATGCCTTGAAATGTGTTAAGCCTAATGAGATGCAAAAAAGAAAACTGGGATAATCTTAGGGTGAAAATGATTCTTTATAAAAAAGTATTGGCCTTTTTGGAAATCATCACGAGGAAATTAAGTGTTTATGTTGTTGATTCTGGGCATTATATAACGTTGAAGTTTCGATTTTTGAAATGGTGCAGTAAGCTCCAGAGTGAAGCCCTGAGAGAGGCGATATCCGCCATTGTCACTCACTGCAAGGAGACAAAGCCGCGCAAGTTCACTGAGACTATTGAGCTCCAGATTGGTCTTAAGAACTATGACCCACAAAAGGACAAGAGGTTTAGCGGATCCGTTAAATTGCCTCACATTCCCAGGCCAAAGATGAAGATTTGCATGCTCGGAGACGCCCAGCACGTTGAAGAGGTTAGCTCTTTTTTTTTTCGCCGAAAATCAAATACATGCCCTCGTGTAATCCGGTCGTGTGTTTTCTTTGATAAGGTTATGTTTAGTAGTATATAAGTATAACTTGGGTTTGGTTTTGCTTAGGCTGAGAAGATTGGATTAGACTCTATGGATGTCGAAGCTCTTAAGAAGTTGAACAAGAACAAGAAACTTGTTAAGAAGCTCGCCAAGAAATTCCAGGCTTTCCTTGCTTCTGAATCTGTCATTAAGCAGATTCCCCGTCTTCTTGGTCCTGGTCTCAACAAGGCAGGCATGTTTAAGCAACCTAATCCTCCATTAGTTTGTATCTCCATTTGATCCCAAAACTTCATAAATATCGATTTTGCCGTTATGTTTTAACTTGACTCTTTTGAACAACAAACAAACAGGAAAGTTCCCAACTCTTGTTAGCCACCAAGAGTCTTTGGAATCCAAAGTGAATGAGACAAAGGCAACAGTGAAGTTCCAGCTCAAGAAGGTTCTTTGTATGGGAGTTGCTGTCGGGAACCTTGGAATGGAAGAGAAGCAGATCTTTCAGAATGTTCAGATGAGCGTTAACTTTCTCGTTTCACTCTTGAAGAAAAACTGGCAAAATGTAAGCAAAATATTCCTTCTTGATCTTCCTCGATCATCGTCATACGTATATGGCGTCTCTAATCTCCACTTGATTTCTTGAATTTATTTGCAGGTGAGGTGCTTGTACTTGAAGAGTACAATGGGTCCACCAAACCGGGTTTTCTAAGATTTTTATCTCAAAGTTTCTCTAAGGTATCATCAGAAATTGAGGAAAATTCGTTTTCTTTTCTGTCATGAGACATCTTCTTCTTCTTGGGTTAATTCGAGAATCCTTACTTTGTAGGATGAAGATTTTGTTTCAAGACAATTTTGTTTCTACTATTGCTATATTTTCTCCATTTAAATTTTCAAGTTTTGCGATTTCGTTATCAAGATCGGTTAAGTTTTCGTCTTTTAGTCTTCTTTGTATCACAGACTGTGATTATGATTTCCTTCATAGAACAAGATTCATCAACTGTTTCGTTTTGGTTATTTTTCTTCATATTTGGTGCAATTTTGTATAGATAATATACCACTACAATTGAAAATGAAATTTCACTATAACTTTTCCAAGGATGAACCCAATCTTATTAATCATAATCTTGGTACAAAACAACTGTTTACAACTACAAGGAGCCAACATACAACATTTTTTTATCACATAAACAAACATTATATCTCACTAAACCAAAAGCTTTAAATTGCTATATTTTTCTTTTTTGGCACACTTAAGTTCTTCTTAGATTCACATAAACAACAAAACACATGAATAAAATACCTTTAAAGTCTTAAAGCACACTTAACTAGTATAAATCATGGGATGCCAATGATTGGAATGAAGGGAAAGAAGCTAACAGGTGGGAATCCAAAACCTCCTGTCCCCGGAAAATTAACAGTCTTCGAATCTCCGATCGTATTTTCGACATTATCTCCAGTTGGTTTGGGGCATGAGAGAGAGAAAGAGAGTGGGTTTGAGGTGGTTAAAACGTTGGAGTTGTGTTTGGACATGACCAAGTCAGAGACCAAGTTGTGTTTGTGAGCATAGAGTTGCTCAGGACCTCCCAAGAGCTTTGCAAGACATTTCATGGAGCGTTTGTTGTCAGCGGTTGGAAGCACTGACCGGAAAGATCCGTCCGAAGCCGCCATTGCGGTTATCGCTTTCTTCTCTCCGTCGCACTTAAGGAGAACCTTAACGCCTGAAAAAAATCAATTATATACAAAACTATGGTACTCGCTGAAAGATAGATTTACTCAATACTAGTAAAAAGAGTAGACCTGAGAAGTCGAAATCGCGGTGGCAGTCAAGGCAAGAGACCTTGCTGCGGACAAGCGTAGAAGCCGAGAGCTCGAAGACAGCCAAAAAGAAAAGGAAGAATGCTGCAACAGCTGCTTGATTAGCCATTGATGAAGCTCAAAATTAAAACAAAGGTTTTTTTATGGCTTTAGATATCTTCTTGTCTGAGTGAAACATGGGGAACGTATGGAAGCTTTATATAAAATATAAATTAGTAAATTGTAATTAAAGAGACCAAAATGCGTTGATTTTTGGTGGTTGGGGCTTTGCCCCCCAAGTAGATATTGCATTTTCTTCTATATAAACGGCTCTTTAAATCATCCGCCTTTACTTTTGCCGTAACTTATATTCAACCTAAACAATTTGGTAGGGATTGTGCATATGATCAGTTGATCTTTTTGATAGAGTGATTGATTCTTTCTTTTATTGATGATCATATCAGGAGAAGGTCGAGCATGATTGTTGACTACTGCAACAAAAAAAACATGATTTAATCTATAAATAACTAAGAAACGAACATATCACTGGACACTGGCCAATTCGTTATGTTTAGTTGTGTATCGTGCTACATTTAACATGTACGTTCACGTCCGCATTAAAAAAAAACCCATTAAAATACAAGAATTATAAGGCCATCAGTCTAAAATTTGTAACCAGTTACAAAACCGTCGTAACCTTAGAAATTTCCAAGGCCATCAGTCTAAAATTGGAAAAGCCTAGTGGGGAAACATATTCTCCTTACTGTCATTTTAATGAGCCGTGAAGGTTTGCTCAACAATAACTAACAGTTTCAGTAGTTGCATCATTTATAGTCCATCAAATTTGTGTCAATATCATTACTCTTTTCTTTGTGATTTCCGTATATGTTTGTTTATTTGCCTTTGCAGTTTTTTCTTTTTTTCTTTTTGTATATCCATTTTCTTAACCAATACTGAAATAGTGAAATTAACTTTGAACTATTTCGGATCTTTCCATTAATATTGGACCTTTTTTTTGGGTCAAAAGGTTGATCCCTTTGCTTTTTAAACTTGTTTCACTGAAATCTTTGGTCTCTGCATATGAATTTAGTTGAAAAAATTAGTAGTTCAATTTTATGTATATTTTAGTATATAAATTTAGATGCATCCAACGTAAATGTACTAACTATTATAAGTCACAAGAGATAGAGAAGCAAACTGAGCATTTTTCCGTAATTTCTTACTTTTTTCATTATTATTTCCTCTAATTAACCCTTAAGAACAACTCAGATGCCATAACAATATAAAAACAAAATCAAAACCCGCAATACAAAATAGAAATGACAAAATGAAAAACGAAAAAATGTAACACATTAAAAAACGGTGCGAAGTTTTATTTTGTGCAAAACAGATTGTTGCAAGAACGACACGATAATTTTCTGATCTCCCCATTTTGCTGATTTTTAACTCCCACCGATCCCAAATTCACCATCGCCTGACCAAACCTAGCCAAGAAATCGTTACCGCTGGCTAAATCCGTCACCATCTTTGTCGTCATTCCATCGTTGGCGAGTTCTTGATCAATTTGAAGGATTCCTCGGCTAGAATTTATCTGTTTGTAGAAAGATACATCGACAATGTTCGAACTCGAACTATCCTGATCTAGATTAATAATGCCATCAGATAAAGATTTCTCAGGACATTTTCTTCTCAACTCTTGGACCAAATTAGGATCCATAGATGGATCAGATTTGTTGGTATTGTTAAAATTATATAACCGGTCCTTGATGAATGAACAATGCGCTACTCCAATTGTATGTCCACCTATTAAAACATAAAAACAAAATTAAAATATCAATAACTATAAGATAATATCAGGAGCTTTGCGCATGATGTCACTTATTTTAAGTTTCATTTGCATGTTAACATTTTTGAAAACCTTGTTAAAATGTAGCATTTTTCTACTGTTCATAACAAATTCACCCCATGTATAGTACGGCGTGTACGTTAGACTAATGGGGGTATAATCGTCATTTCATACGAAAATATGACCACAAATTTTAACACTTTCAAAAAATAACAAAAAACTAATGAAAATTAAAATAAGTGACATCATGCGCTAATATCTCGATAATATCATCAAAATTTAATATGTTATGAAATAGATTTTTTAATACCAAGAAGCAGAACCATATCGGTAACGCTAAGTTTTTTTTTAGCAAACATCGCAGCGGTTTGCGAGACACTCAGTTTAGGAGACGGCAAATCTACTGACAACGCCGAAGATTCCCTACCATCAAATCGTCCCGTTGGTATCTCATATCTTGTTTTCTCTCCACTTGCCTTCAAATCAACATTTTAAATTAACTTTTCGAAATCGGTTAGGAAAACATGACATATAAAATGGAGGATGTAGATATAATAAGAAATAAGTTACTCATAGTGTGTTTACTTACAAGAGTGACAAGATCTCTAGTCGCGAGAGCTATGATATCAGCACAAGAAACAACCCCGGGGCACTTTTTTTCGAGCGCGGTCTTAATGTCATCTATCAATTCATATCCTCGTACACTTAGATTTGGCGATGCCTTTTTCTCGCTGCTCGTACCATCGAGAAGAAGCGACGCATCGCATCCCTACATACATTTTTTTAAATACATATAAGATCAAGAGATATGTACGGTCATTTAATTTAAGATTTATTAGTTTTTGTCATTTTTTGAAAGTATAGTAGAAAATATCATTTTTAAAAAAATCATGTACCATCCATTATCGTACACGCCTCTTATTGCTACTTCGTGTACCGTCCATTATCGTACACGATATATTGTACATGGGTATTTTTGTATTGAACAGTAATAAAAAGTGCTATTTTCTACTAAGGTTTTAAAAAGTATCAGCATACTAATAAAACTTCAATTAAGTGACATTCTGTACAAAATCCCTTAAGATCAATCACTTTTAAGACTCTTTAGAACATTTTACGTATAAGAAGTATTAATCAACTTACGTTGCTAAAACAATCGTGAAAATAAAGCCGGATCATTGCGGGTGCAATGGATGGATCCTTGATGAATCCCTTCTGAACAACTTCAAATACGATTTTTTCGACGTTTCGGCAAATTTTATTGTAGGATCCGAACTGAAGCTCGCCATAACAGCGATGGCCGAAGCTAAGCACAGCAAGAAAGACGATCAATGCTGATATGATCGAGATCTTCACGGCCATTTTTTTTTCTTTTGAAATTTCTATATGAATTTCTAGTATGGGGAAGTGTAGAAATATGTTACAACTTTTATAGTGTTCAAGTTTAATGCAAAATGTGAGGCAAGCACGATTCCCCAACGTGCTTTATGGATATAATAGTTGATTCTGTTCTCTTATATCACATAAAGATTTTATAATTGTTGGGCTGGCTTCATTCTATTATTGGGCAGTGCTTTGATCACAAAAATTTATCCAGTAAACATACGTCGTCCGACTCTTATAAGTTTTTTTGGGTTAAAGTCTGACTCTCTAAGTTCGTTAAAAATATCATTTATTTGGTGGTGTGGACTTACAATCATATAAATTATTATGCATGGCATATAAACCGAACCCGAGCAACCCGACCCGAAAACAGGGTTTGGGTCGGGTTCGGTTTAGTTGCAAAAACCGAACGGTTCCTACATAAATTAGTTTCGATTCTCGGGTCGATTCGGGTATAACCTGAAACCCGATCGGGTACCTGAAAAATTATAACATATCATATGTATATATCGCATATACATATATGTGCATATATGATTTTTCGGGTAATTCGGGGTTTGTCGGGTAAATCGGGTTATTCGGATATAATTCTTCCATAAACCGAACCGAAAGTCTTGTTTTTCGGGTAATTCGGGTTTTGTCGGGTAAATCGTGTTATTCGGGTATCATTCTTCCATAAACCAAACCGGAAGTTTTGTTTTCTCGGGTAATTCGGGGTATTCAGGTTCAAAACCTACCTGAACCAACCCGGATATTAATTATTTTCGGTTCAATAGCGGGTTTCACTCAAAATCCTAAAATCGATCCGAACCCGACAAGACTCGAACCGAACCGAAATTTTCTAGGGTCCTATCCTCTCTAACTTCGAATACCTGAAACCCGAGAACTCGATCCGAACCCGTACCGTGAACCCGAATGCCCATGCAATAGCTAATCCTCATCAAATATATCATATGAAAAAAATGTCTACTTAAAATTATGATGCCTTGTCCCCAAACTCAAATTTAATTATAGTTTAAAAAAAAAAGTATGCATGCATATTCATAGTTTTTTTTTTTTTAAGTATGCATATTCAATCGAATTCACATGTTATTTGTGGAAGAATTATGTAAATCTTATTTCTCTGACCTGGAAATCATTTTTCATTTTTCTTTATTACCAAATTATTCTTGCAGTTTAGAAAATGTTGCAAACTTGCAATTTAGCAAGTTCTATTTAACATACAAGCTATCACATAAGAAAAATCAAAGCACTCGTATGCATAACACGAGTTTATGATATTTATAAACAATTTGTTTTCTTCTTAATACACAATAAAACCCTTGTTCTTTGCTTTACAAAATTTAAAAAGTGTTTCTTTAATCCTGGCTTAACTGCTCAACATAGAGACTTCTTTAGCAACAACATAGAGATTAGAGACTTTGTATCAAACATTTGGATGGTATATTTGTGTCATGTATACGTGGATACTACTAATCTACGCAGTACGCACATAACATGGTCTCGCATTTTAGAAAGACGTGCAAAAATCATTTAAGCAATTAAAACAGATTAGCCCCAAACGAAATCCACATTTATAGTGACAGAATTTAAAACATTATCAAGGTTTATTGTTCTAAAATCGGTTCTTAATGTAAACTAATCTCAGAAAAATTGTAATATTTATTTGATTAGAATATGATCAATGATTTTTGTATTTGATTAAACTTTTTGTTTATATTTGATATAGCAAGTTATTTTATACAACTATTTTTGATATAAGAGAAATAGTTTACATTAGAATATGATCAAGTTCTCATAAATAAGAGAAATAGTTTACATGCGATTTTATACAACTAACCTCATTGATCATATTCTAATTAATGCAAACAATTATAAAATCTTTATGTGATATAAGAGAAATAGTTTACATGTGATATAAGAGAATATAAGAGAAATAGTTTACATTAGCAAGTTCTCTTATTTATGAGATTAGTTTACATTAGAATATGATCTAATAATTTACATGTGATATAAGAGAAATAGTGTACATTAGCAAGTTTTCTTATTTTCCATTCCAATATTTTATTTTATTTTTATTTCCTGCAATTCCGCTGTTTTCAGAGTTATGAGTCAGACCCAATAATATGGCAACCGATTAATTAAGTTAATAAATCCATTAAATTAGGGTTTCAATGAACAGTTTTGCAGTTATTTCCCACCAAATCGACTCTCTAATCCTCGATCCTGAGCTCTGTGGCTTTCGTCTCCAACCCTCAAACCCAAAACCCAGAGGAAAAAACAAAAGAGCAGAGGAAGAGGAAGAGAAAGAGAAGGGTAATGATTCCTACGTCCCACATTTCTTCAATCCAAATCTCTTTCCTTGCATGATTTGAACCAAAAAGCAGATTCCTTTTTTTCTGATAATCTCTTTTTGTGTGAATCTGAAGCCTCTTGACCGCCATGACTGAAGTCCTTCACTTTCCTTCATCTCCAAGCGCTTCTTCTTCACCATCTCCATCTGCCTCCCGTTCCAATCTGATTAGCCCTGACCATCGGAGAAGGAACCCAGTTCCTGGATTCGCGCAAGATGTTGACTTTCAAGTCTCAATCGAACAACAACAACAACTGCAAGATTTGAGTCGGAGCACAGATGGAGAAGAAGACGGCGGAAGCAACGGCGGGGAAGATCAGCTCTCGCTGTTGGCTCTTCTTGTCGCCATTTTCAGGAGATCTCTGGTTTCTTGCAAGAGTAATCGGAGGGAGCTCTGTAGCATGGACATCGGATGGCCCACCAATGTCCGCCACGTGGCGCACGTCACCTTCGATCGCTTCAATGGCTTCTTGGGTTTGCCCGTTGAGTTCGAGCCTGAGGTTCCCAGAAGGGCTCCAAGCGCCAGGTACATTGTCCAATCTCCCATTTTGATTCTTGCAATTAGGGTTTGAGAAGTTTTGGGTTTTTTAGCTCTCTTCTAGAGTTTCATAGGTCTCTGTATTATGTTAGAAGCCACAGCAATTAGTGAACATGACGGTTAGGCTCGTAATTTGATCTTCAGTGCTGAAGAAATTGCGATTATCGAATTGCTCGTTCTAGAGAATGGCGTTTACAAGACTGCTCTGACTTATCTCTCAACTATGTATGATCATATTATGTCAAGAATCCAATCTTATCTTGCATTTTTTGTTGGTCTCGAGTGAGCAGCGGTTGTAGATGGATAAAAAATTCTTCTGATCAAGGCTTCCTTGTTTGTATAACCTCTTGTTAGGCTCTCAATGTTTGGTTGTATACAAATTCAGGTTTATGCGGAATCAGTAAAACCAAAAAGATAAAAAGCTTATTCGATTCGAATCCTTTATCAGTCAGTACATGGAGTGATTAGCGCACATTCTTCAGTTTTTTTTGGTTCCTCAGCAGAAGCTTAGAGCTCTATGTTTAGACGCTGCAATTAAACAGTTAGTATTGGCTCAGGCTCGTTCCTTTTGTATATCGTTCCGAGATTGGGCTATTGTCCCATGTGAATGCATCTCAGATAGCATCACTTGATTCATTCTAACAACATTTAGCCGGTAGCCCTCGATAGTAACTTGTCTTTTTGATGTATAAAATACTATCTATTGGTTGAAGCTAAATTATGAAAAGGTTGCATTGTTCATCTCTTACCTGTCTTGCTATCTCATCACTTTAGTGCAACAGTCTTTGGGGTATCAACCGAATCAATGCAATTATCATATGATTCAAGAGGCAATTGTGTACCAACCATACTCTTGTTGATGCAAAACTGTTTATACGGTCAAGGAGGCTTGCAGGTATATTGCTTCTTCGAGGTTTGTCCAAAGCGAATATCTTTTAACTAAGCTATCCATGTAATCACTTCTTCATTACTTTTTGTAGGCAGAGGGAATTTTTAGACTCACTGCTGAGAATAGTGAGGAAGAGGCAGTTAGAGAACAACTAAACCGAGGATTTATACCCGAGCGAATCGATGTTCACTGTTTGGCAGGGCTTATCAAGGTATGTAATGAATGCACAAACACATTTTCTTTCGCAAAATTTATATATTAATCGTGGTTGTTTTCTAATCTTCGGTTTCAGGCATGGTTTAGAGAACTCCCTACAAGCGTTCTTGATTCGTTGTCACCCGAACAAGTCATGCAGTGCCAAACAGAAGAGGAATATGTCGAGCTCGTTAGGCTTCTTCCACCCACAGAAGCGTCTCTGCTTGATTGGGCCATCAATCTAATGGCTGATGTTGTTCAGTACGAACATCTTAACAAGATGAATGCGCGTAACATCGCTATGGTATTCGCGCCTAATATGACACAGGTGTGTGCTCAGCAACAATGTTTTTATCGTCAATGTTTTACTCGTGTGTACCGGATTAAACAAATTGATTGAAAAAAAACCCTCTCTTGTAGATGGATGATCCATTGACGGCGCTGATGTATGCGGTTCAAGTGATGAACTTTCTCAAGATGCTAATCGAAAAAACTCTAAGGGAAAGGCAAGACTCGGTAGTAGAGCAAGCTCATGTATTCCCTTTAGAACCGTCTGATGAGAGCGGTCACCAAAGCCCTTCACAGTCTTTGGCTTTTAACACCATTGAGAAGAGTGAAGAGACGCAACCAGACTACATTGAAAATGCAGAGAATCAGAGTTTAAGCAGTGAAATATCAGACGAATCAACCCTTGAGAACAATGCCAGGACCGGGCGATTAAGTGACTCGGATCAGATAGAAACGGAGAGAAAAAGTAGGGTGCAGGTGCTGGCTCTGGCCCATCCGGATCAGTGGCCTGTGGGTAGAACAAAAGGATTGACCAACTTGAGCCGTGTAGGTTCGAGGGTAGAGCGTACTGAAGCTTGGCGGTGAAGAAAAAGGAGCAGAGAAACCATGGAGGAGACTTAAACTGTTCTTCAAAATCAAATTGTTGGTTGATTTGTTTTGTATGTGTTAATGTGGTTCTGTTGGTGTCGTTTCTATTCTTTTTGTCAATGTTCTAATTTGGAAATTGGCTTCTTCTGTGTTAAATCGTCCCTACCAATGCTTAATCAAACTTGTAAACCGTATTGAACCGGTGTCTCTCTCAGGCCCCTGACGATGGTATGGTGAAGCATGTTCTTTCTAACCTTTGGTATTGTTCGTAATAACTACAAATTAATTGCATATATGATATATGGAACTAAATCAAACATAGTATATGTTATGTAAACATATATATACTTTTTTTTTGTTTATACAAGTCACAAAATTGCAATATTGATGAGTTCTGAGTAGTGCACAAAGGAAAAGTTGAGATGATTGGAAAGATGGATTTAAATTTGGTTCTTCGAAGGACCAAAGGACCATTGAAACTCTCAAGAAAAAGTGCACAAAAAGCATATTGTAGAGGGGAATATATATATATATATATATANTATATATATATATATATATATATATATATTTGTTTTTATTTTTATTTTTTGCTAAAAGGAAATATGTATATAGTTGAATTCAACATTGTGTAGTAACTTTATCTAGTGGGTCAAAAAAAAAGTTGCATGTGATTTGCATACTTACGTATTTGGATACGCCTTTTCCAAAAATGATTTTTTAATCTAAATTATACATGCTTTAATAATAAAAAAATCTTTCTAAAAAGCTGCAAAGAAAAAAAAAATCGGAATTATTTAGGTTGTTTTTTAGAAAGGAAGAAATGATCATATTTTGATCACTTAACAATATATATATTAAAATGATAATATTTTAAGAATCACACACTTTCATTTACGAATTATAGATCTAACTATGCACAGATAAACGGTTTAATTAATAAAACACATATGATGACGATTTATCAAAAATATCAGAGTCTTCCATATTTTACATATCTAAAGTTTGAACTTTATACTGATATAAAGTTCTAAATTTTGGGTTGATCAATTGCATTGTAAAAAAATTCACAAGTTTGTATTTCTCCACATATATATTTGGGTTCATCGCAACCGGTTTGGCTTGATGCTGTCGATTTTTAATTGGTTGAGAAAAAAAAAGAAAGATAACATCTCTTTAAAAATCATGCACTATATTGGAATCAAATCTTGAAAGTTGAAACAATGATTTATGATTTTTATTCTTGATCATGCTTTGTTTGTTGGTACTTGGTTTTCTCACGTGGATTTTAGTTTTTATTTTGATTTTTGTTTAAACTAAGTTATGTTATGGTATTAGCTTTTTTTTTTGCATGAAAGATTTTGGCTATAATGCTGATAATGACTTGACCATATACCATATTTTGTTAATTTGAATAACTACAGTGTCGTTTAATCGAAGTTACAAACTAATAAGATACTTACATTCTAATTTTATGGAAGGGTTTCCAACGAAAGCCGGACTGTGTTTCTTTAAAACAATTTGTAACTGTAGAGACTAGTCAGTAGGTACATATACAACAAGAATCAGAATAATAAATCAAATCAATGAATATAGTTTTACTCTAAAATATTTAAAGCTTTAGACATTTTGAAAGTTTCATAAAACGTTGTTAGTGTTTACATATCCACTCTCTAAAACTTTTCACGAATTAATATGATTCTTTTGGTCTAGCTAGTAATAATATTCATGATGGTTATGAGACTTTTTATTCTGCGAGGAGTGAAATTATCCTACCTATACGTATAAACTAGGAGACATCAAGGCTCCCATTCGATGGATTGGGTATCTCGTCGGTCGCTAAATCATATTTTTGTGGACGTTAATAAAAATTCGTATAAAAAATATTCGTAAGAAAAACTTTATTGTCTACGTACGTGTGTTTGGGTATATATAATAAAGATATAGATAAATGAGGTATCGAGGCAGATGTTGTTGGTCATTGACCAAGTGGAAAAGGTGAAATCGTGATGTCTTGTTGGGTGGATAGATTCGGACAGGGCTCCACGGACCACCGGTATGTGGACGTTCGTCACACATCACAAAAAACATACATATATATATATTATTATTTTTTTTCACAAGAAATATATGATTCTGACTTACTATCATAACAAAATCCAAAAAAAAAACATAACAAAATCTGGAAGCAAACTGGTGGTAGCTTTTAGTTGGTTTTATATTTAGTTGACTCTATAAATAATTGAAAAGTTATCTGGCAGATTAATTTACTGATGACATACTAAAATGATATAAAAATAAAAGTAATAACTGCATAAAGCCGAACAACTATTTTTTTTTTTTTTTTTTGACATCAAAAGCACCATTTTATTAAGTATTTGAAAGTAAACTCTCCTCTAAAAAGAACCAATCGGAAATTGCCGAACTTATATGGGAAAAGCAATACCTTCGTGTTCTTGCCTTTTTTGATAGACAGTCCGCACATACATTTTCATAACAAAGAATGAGATAAATGCTAAAAGAACTTAAAAACTCTCTAAATGTCTTGAAATCTTCAAGTTTCGATGCAAAGTTAGACCACTCCGAGGGACTATCTATCATAGCAATAAGGTCCGAACAATCTGTGGTGAATGTGCCACAAACTAAAGAAACCGATACCCGGCTAAACCTACCTTCGCTCCATTCGACATGGAATCAAATTGTCTCTTGGCTCCCTGTGGCGTCATCCTCTTCAGCTACATCGTTAGCTCTCCTACAAGGCTGGCAGGCCTGTGTTTATGAGATCTGGAAGGAGAGCAATCGTAGGTTTCACCTTGGAAAAACAAATCCTCCTCAAGTCATTTTGCAGAAGATACTGTTGGTTGTCAAGGACAAAGCGTTGGCTTTGGAAAATTTGGGTTCTGGTCCCCTTCTTCGTCGTATCTGGTCTGCGACCTGACAGGTATCGGTTTCCCCCTCTTCCCATGGTTGTCTCTTCTAGGCCTGGGCATAAAACCCGACCCGACCGGACCCGAACCGACCCGACCCGACCCGAAAAACACGGTTCGGTTCGGGTTCGGTTCTTCGAAATAACCCGAACGGTTCCATTTCAAATTTGATTCGGGTTTCGGTTCGGGTCGGGTTTTACCCGAGACCCGTTCGGGTACCCGATAAACCCGAAAACATTTTATGTTCGAGATTTTTTTCGGGTTTTTCGGGTTTTTTATTCGGATTTTTTTTGGGGTTTTCGGGTTTTTTCGGATTTTCGGTTTTTTTTTCGGGTTTTCGGGGTTTTCGGGTTTTTCATATATTTTTTTCGGATTTTTTTGGATTTTTTTGGATTTTTTTTCGGATTTTTTCGGGTTTTCGGGTAAAACCATACCCGAAATTTATTTCGGGTCCTTTTCGGGTCTAATTTAAAATCAAGGACCCGACCCGAACCCGAAAGGACCCGATCCGAACCGAACCGAAATTTTCCCGAGACCCAAATGGGTCCAATTCCCGGAACCCGAATGGACCCGAAACCCGAAAAACCCGACCCGACCCGAGGACCCGAATGCCCAAGCCTAGTCTCTTCTATACCCTCCTCCCTTCTCTCCTTGGTAAGCATTTGCGTATGTGCAATGTTTGCCTTCCTCCCTGTTCTGGTTTCTTTCTTTTTCAGTGGTTCAGTTCTTGTTTGTTTCTTGTAATACTTTTTTAGTTAATGAAGGCCCTTTAACAAAAAAAAATGGCTGATAAAAACACCATTCAACCTAAATGGCTGACAAAAACATCATGTTTTTTTCACTCTATAGTTTTTGTAAGAGTAAAACTGCGGTTGTAAGGCTGATAAAAACACCATTCAACCTAAATGGTAAAAATGGCTGATAAATGGTATAACCACCGTTTTAAAAAAAAAAAAACATAAAACGTCTTACTTAATAAACTTATACTATGAATATAATATATAAGCTATTTACTTGTTGACTATAGATCATATGATCAGAGACCTGTGGAACCTGCTAGGAAAATGAATATGCAGCCCATGGTGAAACGGGTTTAATATGAAAAGGACCGTTCCACATTAACAGAGTTACCTACTAGCACAACTGCACAATTTTAAACTCGTGTACAATTTAAATATCTTGTAATTATAATATAGCGGTTTCATATTGTTGACCGATATATACTAATATTGATATTCATTCAATACGCATACTTTGGAAATCTGGTTATCTTGTACATATTTGGTGATGAGTCTCCATAACGCCTGGTTATAAGAGAATATCATGAAATCAGATTATGTGGTTGAGGATCACGAGGCTCCCACGGTCTAACCAATCACATCGACTCAACTACATCTCGAATCTGTCGTGGTTTGCTACTATTGGAAGTTCTATTTTCTTTTTGTCCAGACAAAATAAAATGTTGTAATATCTAATCTAGAAAACCTCCACGTTTCTAGATGCTACAGTTTAAAATTTATCTATAATTTCTCCTTTTTTTTTTCTATCAAAACCTTAACAACAGAAGCATTGAAGCGTAAGAGATCCTTAGTTTAAAATAATTTGTTTCAGTCATTAATTTGCATATATATATATATATATAAGATGCGATATTTTAAGGAAAAATCAAATCCAACAAAATTTGAAAAGAGAAATGAATGGTGGTATGATTCCATAATATACATAATATATGAGTAATTGGTTAATTTTTGATTCCATAATATACATAACATGGCCATGTCCAAATAATTATAGCCACCAAAACTGGCACCACTTGGTCACTCCTCTTTATTCCATTCTCCCCCGTTCTTTGTTTAAAAAAAAAAAAAAAATTTGATTTATATTCTTTCCATTTTGTAAAAATATCATTTTAAGGTTTTGTTTTTGTTTTACAAAGAGTGTCATTTTTTATTTTCAATATGTGTAAAAATATTGTCTAATGTATTGACGACCAAATCATTTAATGTATTAATAAAGTATAAAATATATTTTTGTAAATTTTCTAAATATGTGTGAAAAATTGTAGAATATCATTTTTGTGAACGATTTGAGTATTTAATAGTTTAGGGATCCAACCTATAAATGCATCGTCTGTCATGGCATATCATTTGCATTTTCATTCATTCCGTCATGTTTTTAAAGTCTAATACCAAAATACCTCACCTTACTAATTGGTCATCAATACATTATATTAGGCCTGGGCATTCGGGTACCCGTTCGGATTCGGGTCGGGTCTTTCGGATATCGGGTCTTTTTGGTATTGGGTTGAAGGACCCATTCGGGTATTTATAAAATTCGGTTCGGGTTCGGGTTCGGTTCGGGTATTTTCGGATCGGTTTCGGGTACCCGAAATATAGAAAAAAACTAAAAAAATGCTAAATTTGAATAAAATTTGGTTAAATTTTGACAAATATAATTAAGAATTTTCAAATTTTTTATTATTTTAGATATTTCGGTTATTTTGGTCTAACAATAATTGATATTTTTGGATTTTATAATTATAATTTTGGGTAATTGGGTTATATCAAGTCTAAATATAATTAATATTTTGGGTATATAATTATATTTCGGGTACCCATTCGATTCTCGGTTCGGTTCGGGTTCGGTTCGGTTCTTCGGTTCCGGGTATTTTGCCCAGCCCTACATTATATATTCTAGGATTTTTGAATAATATGTTAACTATATATAGATGTTGAAATATTCACATAATTAACTGTAAGATACCTAATTAATGTAATGCATCAAAAATAAAAAGTTAGTATGATATACTAATATATTAATATTTCTTGCTTGAGAGGAATTTGTTTAAATTCCGATGAAAAGATATATGAAATTACTGAATTAATAAAAAAAAAAAACAGACAAAAAGTACTCAGTCAAAGTGAAAATTAACTACCTAACTTTTTGTTCCCCCAAAAAAAAAAATTGACCTCACTTTGAAGTTGCTTCTTTTGGTAGGCCGCACTTATTATTATTACTATCTAAGTCAGAGAATCATGTAGAAAAATATCATCATTCATCACGATCGTCAAATTATAAGTTAATGGGCGAACAAAACTAATACTATCTGTTTGAACCATTAATCGGATTCCATTTGAATATTTGAATATAACAAAACTTTTATCAATTTATTCCCCCCTAAAGAATATATATATTTGACAATACCATCTTCTACTTCATGCCCCTCTCGTGTCCGATCTCTCTTTCTCTTCCAGCCTCAAAACCAAAAAGAGAAGAGAGCTAATTCTCAGTTTCTTCTTTGTTTATCAATGGCAGCCTTTGGAAGCTTTCATCGAATATTCGAGAACCCTAGACAAGACAAGACTCCAAAGTCTCTTCTTGATACTCTCTCCTCTTCTTCACCTTGGAACCCAAACCCAATCAAAGGTGTCCACGTCACCGACCACGAAGAAACGCCGCCGTTTACAGAGATTTTCGGTGAGCTCCATTTCAGGGAATCATCCCACTCTTCCTACGAAAAAACCTCGGCCGAGAACAGCAGCCTGCAGCTGTGTACGGAAGGTCTAGGGTCAGAGAGCTATTACGACTTGGAAGACGGAAAAGTCAACGTCAACGGTAACGGAGAAGATGATGATGAGATTAAAGTGGAGGGTAAAGATAACGGAAGCAGCGATGAGGAGTGGGGACCACGGAAAAAGGAACGGAGAGAGTATCCTCCGGCGATGACGAGGATGAGCTTCAAGACGTATAGAGAAGAAGGGAGGCTTGTGTTGGAAGAAGTTAGGATTCCGAGGAGAGAGTTTCTTCGAGCAAGCCGCGAAGACGGTAGACTCAGGTTGAAGTTGGTTCAACCCGAAGATGAGGATGAGGATGAAAGCGAGAAAGAGGACGAGGACGAGGAAGAACAAGAGAAGAAAGATAAACCGGTCTGAATGGTAATAATCCGTGGAATAATTTTTTCGATTCTTTGGAATCTTATCCGCATCTTCCACAAGATAAATGAGAAATATGAATGTTAAACTTTTGTAGTTAAGATTAAGCTTTTATCGCTTAATCATCCCGCCGTGTTCCGTTATGCTGAGTTTTTCAAATACAATATTACGTACCATTCTACAATTTTACCAATTATGCCAAGGAATATTTTTCCACAAAGGTTAGGTTTTGTTTTGTATTAAAGACTTGGGAAAATAGTATAAGCGAAGACAGGGAAAACATGTTTATGTGACAGAATAATTTTAGAAATTTATTAACAACATATGGAAATAACTTGTAAAAAACAGTTCACGGATAGACCCAGACTAATCCATGGGCATATCCGTAGGTTGTCTTCTCCCATGGTGTAGTATGTGCTTCTCTATGGGTTTGGGATTTAACTTTGAGTTACCAAAAAAAAAAAATGGAAATAACTTGTAAAAAAATCATTTATTAAAAAATGAACTGGTTTTTAACATACAATAAATAATGAATTGGTCAGATCATTTATTAAGTTTTTTTTTAAAGTATATATTACTTTTTATGACTAAAACTTTGTATATATATTTTTTTTTTTTAACACTGAACAAATTATGAAAACTACTACAAAGACAATTCTATAACGGGCAATGTTACCCACTCCACAGCGATTTACAATCACAATGAATGACTCCACTTTGTATAATATTTTGTATCTACGTTTTTAAAAATAGTTAAAACTTTAAAGTTATTAATTCCTAGGTTAAACGTGGTGATCGTAACACAGGCGATAGATGGGCCTGACGTTGTAAAGCCCAAATTCTAAACGTATCAAACCCAGTAAGTGGGCGAGCATAAATGAAGAACTTGAGCGTTTAGGTGCATACGTCATATAACCGAACGAATCTAACTCCCTGAATCTAAGATATTTTGTTTTTTGTGATCTTTGTTTGCTTTTTATCACTCATTTGGATTTTAGATTGTTCCACCAGAAAACTAGAATTAATGTCTCGACTCCACACCATTAAATGTTAGGCAACTACTCAGAAATGGTAAGATCATTTGCAATATTAGAAGATTTTCTCTATATTAATTTGTTGAGATACATTGTTGATTATAAAATGTTTCAGATGGACCAATTCGCCGCCTGTGTAACAACATTATGCTCTTGAACCAAATTAATGGGAGAAAGAGTCAAGACCTACTATATATATATCGTATATTTATTATAAAAGAATTGTAAACCCAATGATAACGAAAATCTTGATATCACTAACCTTTTCTTCGATTTTTTTATATTGTTGTTAGATTTAGGACCAATAACCATGATTCCGTGCTCCTCACGACGACATCAAACTATTCATAAATTTCAGACCAAAATGTTTCTTAACTGTACATTCCATTTAAAAACAAAAAAAAAATCTACAATTTTCGTAAATATATATTTTTTTTTTTGGTAAAGGTATTTCAATTGAAATTGCGAACGGAAGAGTTACAAGATGATGAAAATACAAAATATAAGGACAACGAGATTACTAGAATGCACAAAAGCAGAATAATGACCGCAATAAGGATACTAAAAGGCATATGAAGAAGACGAGTCTTGAAACCAAGAAGCCTTGCCAAGCCCCAAGAAAATAGTGGGAAGCCTCACAATACACCGAGCAGGAACGGCGACTATAGGATTAACAAATGCGGAAACATACCCACGGGATCAGACAAGGAAGTGACTTAGCCGAGACAAAACCACCAGCCCGAAACAAGAGAGTAACCCCGGAACTCCACGCAATCCTTCGAACCCAACTAGAGCACCTCAAGACCACAACACAGAACCAAGGCAAACAAGACCTCACCGGCAACAGGACCGCAACACAAAAAACCAAGCAGAAACCCAAACCTAGCCAAAGAACGGCACTCGCAACACAAAAGCAACCAACACAAAAGCAACGAACAGAGACTTGGCTCAGAAGAAACGAGCAAACCAAAAGGCCAAAACCAGCACAAACCTGTCAACAAGTGAGAGGAGGAAGGAGAGAGGATAATCGGCAAGCATTCCTCAAGAAGCAGAGAGGAGGTAGGAGGCACCACCCAAGGAGCACAAACCTAAGAGCCCGACTCCACCAACTCACACAAACAAACTGTAACTGGGATCTCCACAACAATTTTTAACCGGCACAAACAGGGAGCAAGAGCCGAGGAAGCGACAAACAGGAAGCTTCATAGCAACAAAGCAGGAGAATAGAAAGAGAAAGCTTTAGCCGCAACAAAACCTGAACCCCGAACGCCACAAACCGCATCCACTAAGCCCCAAGAGATGCAGAGAGGAGAAGGAAGAACCATCTAGACGAGAGAAGAGGATACATAACCTTGACCACAAGCGAGCAACTACCGATGCCAGAAACCAGAAGCAAACGAACCAAGACCAGAAGAAGCATAACAAAGAAAAACACTAACCAGGACCGGAGAGGCGAGAGACAGAGACGAAGCGAAGAGCTTAGCAGCGACGAGGCTCAGGCACGCTACAGCTGAGAGACGGCGACGAGGCAGAGAGGAGGAGGAACAGCAATGGCGAAGATCTGAGTACCGTCCTCGAGCAGAGCAGAAAAAGGCTGAACCGGCCCACCACCAACCAACCCAGAAACAGAGACCAGCGCAGGAACTTACCGGAGAACAGACCAGCGGCGGAGAGGCCACCACAGAGCTTCAGGAGCAGCTCGAACCCCCTAGCCGAACCCAGAGACACCATCCTCGAGCATCTAACGAAGGGAGAGCCAGAAAGGCTAGCTGCAACCCAGAGCACCAAGGCGGAAAGCCTGAACCGCCGGCGACCCAAACACAACCGTAAAGCAAATCAAAAACCAGATCTAAGACCAACGCCTAAAAAACCTCCGAGAACTAGTAGCCGAGGGAGACAAAGCGATAAAGGGGGTACCTTTTCCAGCGGCGATGAGAGACAAAGCTCACCGGAAAGAAAGATCAAAAAAGTTTTGTCTCGGCAGCGCTAAGGTTATTTGTGAGAGTAAGATCTAAGACCAATTGCCTCTGAGAGTAAAAAAATTTCGTAAATATTTTGCAAGAATGGTTTTAACTTTCTTCGACGATCGTGAACTTATCCAAACTCTATAAAACAGTGATTTCAAATATAAGTAATTACTTTGTTCACTCTTGAATATTGTCAACTGTTCGATTGGCTATCGGTTTGGGTGTGACTTACTGCTCACACAACTTAGTAAACATTCTTAATGCAAATTCGTTATTGCGAAAACCCACGCGCACGCAACTATTATGGAAAGTTTTCCACTAATATACAACGTCAATCTCATCTATCTTTTCTTTATTCGTAACAGTTTTTTTGGAAAATTGATTCTCAACTACACGAAATATACCATAATGCATGGCTACACATCCGAAGTAAAACAATATTCTAAAAACTACATCAATAATTGATATAGCATAACCAGCTACACGAAATAACGATAATACATGACTACACATCCAAAGTAAAACAATGTTCTAAAAACTATATCAACAATTGATATAGCATAGCCAGCTACACGATAACCATCCAAACAAACATGAGTCTATGTGTAACACCATAACCATATATTTCCGGTAAACCATTCATCGAGCTCCGACGTTGACTCAAATTTTAAACAATAAAACCCAACCAAATTTAACCCGACTTGACTTAATCCGACCCGAATATTACCACTCGTGCGTACAATATATATATATATACATTTTATAAAATTAAAAAAATATTAACTGAAACTCCTTGATTTATTAAATCAAATCTAGTTAAATTGATTTGACTATTTAAAACCAGCAAAATATAACTGAAAACACAACATAAAAAAACGAACGATTAAACACATATTCTATACACTACATAATGAAGAAAAAATATTTTTTCAATCATCCCTCGCTATGTATACTTCATTTTCTTTCTTGTACTATTGTTAGCTTTCTCCAGACTATACTTGTTACCACAATCACGACCAAAAGAATAAAACACAAAAAGATCTACACCTTAAAAAAAGAAACTTATAAAATAACCACTTAAAAAAACAACTACGACCAAAACAATAATAATCACGACCAAAACAATAAAACACGACCAAAACAATAATAAGTTTAAAATTATAATAAAAATGTTAAAAGGAAACACGACCAAAAACAATAATAAGTTTAAAATTATAATAAAAATGTTAAAGGAAAACTTAATATTATAAAAGGAAACACCACCAAAACAAAACTCTATATAAAAAAGAAAATTATTAATATACAATCATAATGAAACTCTATATAATAAGATCTACACCTTTCTAATTTTTATGTACTTCCATCTTTTAATTCTCTTATTCAAATTCTAAACAAGCAAATCATGACTTCTAAAACACAAAAATGATCAAACCTATTTTACTTTGAATCAATTAGATAAAAAATAGGGTCTATCGTCGTACTATAGTGCGCATAATTCGAAAGTGAGAAGCTAGAAATATATATATATATATAATATAATTTTTGTATTATAGTGCGCATAATTCGAAACTAATAATTTTACCTTTTAAAATATATATTTTTATTTTTGGATTAATTATTCTCACCTCTATATAAACTATAATTTGGTAATATATCAATTACAAACCAAAAAATTAAAAGTACAATAATCGTATATGAAGTTATTTATTGTGCTTCACCAAATTTTTCCTTTAAGATATATATTTATTTCATCGGCAACTTTGTTTCTAAAATTATGTATTATATATTTTTACGGGTGATCTAATTTTGTTTTCTATTTTTTTATTTTTAATTTGTTTAACGGATTATAAAAAAATAAATTATAAATCCGCATATATGCGGGTACTTATCTAGTTAATTATAAACCATTAACTTGCCATGATTATGATTATGAGAAAAGCAAAGGATGAGAAGTAGTTGAAAAAAACTCTAAATTACAGTGATTATATATGCTTTCAGGTCTTTTAGTGGGTCTCAAAATTTTGAGTAAGTAAAATAAATTTATATGTAGGCTGTTAGGTTAAAACTTTTGTGTTAAGTGGAGTACTTTCAATTTCATCAATTTTCCTTTTTTTTTTTTTCCTTACAGAGCAAATAATTTTGGTGTTTTTTTTCCGAAAGGACAAGAAAGTCCCACATCGTTAAGGTGTGAAATCAACGCTCGTCAATGGTTACAACTTACAATTTACTTAAGATTTTATTTGGATATGGAGTATACAGTATATACCTGTGATTTGTCATTTTTGTGTTCACACATCTATATCTATATACACACACATATACATATATATGATTTGACATTTGAAAAAGGGTTGGTACTCAGGGCTCATACAAATCCAATTAATTATTTCACTTGATTCGTTTTATGGATTCGTTGCGGTAAGAACTGTGTTTTATTTTCCAATACAAAGGTCCATAGTATCAATTGCAATGCTCAATTTATTATTTTAATACTCTTTCCGTTTTATAATAAGTGTCGTTTTGATGCTGTGCACACAAATTAATAAAACATATTAAAAATTCAATTATACCCTTAAAATATATAATAATTTTTAGAATTTTTCATTAGAACTGAAGTTAAATTAGGTATTTTATGTCAAAATTTAAAATTACACTTATTATGAAACATCAAACAAAATCCTTAAACGACACTTATTATGAAACGTATGCAATATCATTTAGTGCAAAGTATTATGGTTGGTGATGGACTATTTATGTCTAGTAGTATCGGAATTAAAAGACAAAACTTGACATCTAAGTTCACATGACAAAATGTTATTTCACATTCCCAATTTTCTTTTTTATCCGAAATTCTAATTTACCTTACCCAAATTATATAAAACATGAATTTACCATCACCATTTATATATTAAATAGATATATATTTATATATTTATTAATTTTTGTCACTTTGTAAAAACCACTGAAACGGATAAAGTGTTTAATTTCGGAGTTCTGCCACATTTCAACCATAATAAATATATTAGTTGATTGAAAAAAATCATACGAAATCACAAAAAGCTTGATTATCGTTAATACCACTCGTTATTTTACAGAATCAGATCTTTATAATATTATTTAAGAATATATTTTTAAAAATAAACTTTGTTTTGTAAATTATTACATGAAATGCCATTACAAATAGCAGAATAATTAAAATAGGAAATGATATAATAGTCTTTTAAAATTATTGATTAGAGTATGGAAAATATATATTTTACATTAAAGAGGTTATTTATTACTTAATTTCTTAATTATTTTTAATACTATATATTTTATAATAATAATCAATTCATATATATTCAAAGAAAAAAAAATCAAAATCTTGCTATATTTTTTACAATAGTTTATTATATTTTATTTCAATATATATCAAAACAAAATTTGAAAAATATTTTACTAATTTTATAAAAAGTTAGACAAAAGAAAACTAACTTTTAAGAGTTCGTAAACTAACCACAAAAACTAGAGTTATATAACGGTACATATTAGAGTTATGTTTTCAAGATTATAAGTTTTTTGTGGGTTAGCCCGAATAATATTTTAGTTCACTGCAAAACAGATTAAATAGAAAAATTATTACAAATTTACAGCTTTATCTATAATCATTAGTTAGCTATATTGTAAAATTCAGATAAAAATAATTTTCTTAAATTTCAAAATAATTTCTTTAAAAAAAATTATTCCACGTTATAATTAACACGTGTTAAATCTTAGTACTAATTAAAATTACAACTTATAAAAGGGACAAATGTTCTTTTAAAAAAAGAGAGAGAACACATTTCGTAATTAATATGTATAGCCCACTGAGAGCGGACCGAGTCTCAAATCTATGCTAGCCACAAGAAAAGACACTCTAATTAATGTTTATTAAATGATAATAAGAAATAAACATGTAGATATTTTTTTTTTAACCGCCCAGATGTTTTATTGATGTAAACTTGAAGCTTTTGGAAAATTACATAGAATTATATGGATAACTAGCCTAATAATAAGATCTAAAAGATGCTAAAATTCTACATAAATAAATCATTGATTACAAGGATAACTAGCATAAAAGCCTAATAATAAAGTCTAAAATATGCTAAAATTCTACCCAAATGAATCATTGATTGCAAGGACCGTCTCGTCCATGTACCAAGCTTGGAACTTAAAGCCGCCTCCGTGCATCATTGCTTCTGTGCATCACGATGTACTCTCTCAAGGCAGATGATAAGTCTACGAACCTTGTCCGAAGCCACAAACCAACAACGATTATAACATACAATATTACATTAGCCGGCGGAAATGAAACCCCATAAACATAGCCGGCACCCGGCAGGAAATGAAACCCCCGGAAACTGGCTGGCAAACACTTCGAACTGGCACCAAAACAGACTTCGGAGGAGAGGAGCCACACCGGAAAAGCAAGGCCGCAAAAGACAGCCAAGCCAAACCGACATAACCTCACCACCAAAGGCCACAACAGAGCAACCACGATGCCGGACAGAAGAGGAGGAGAGGAAGTCGCGAGTCCACCACGCCCATAGATCCGCCGGAATCCAAACCACCGAGCACCTTGAAGAGATCCGAGAAAAGAAAACATGTATATATTGAAAAGAAAAATATAGAAAAGTAAAGAGCAAGGCCCGACGCCGGCGCTGAGGGAGCCACCGACGCCGGAAAACAAAGATTAAGTCTGAGACCTTTGGCGGCTAGGGCTTCTCGGTCACACACATCTAGAGATTTAAGCATGTTTATTTGTCTCCATCAATTTGTTTGTTTTTTTTTTTTTTTGGTTTTCTTTCTTGACTCAGAAAGACTAGAAGTCTATGAAAAGTTGGGTTGTCAAAATTTGTTTTTGGTTTAGAAGAAAAAGTGTATTTAACTAAAAAATTGTAAAATTTGGGATTTTATTCGATTTTTTTTTTTTTATTCCAGATACGATTTGTTAACCAAAACGGTCATATACTTTTCGGTTTTAGTTTCCAGGCAAATACTCTTATTCTTATTATCATAGTTTTGATATAGCATTTTCAATTGTGTTAAAAACTGCTTTTGCGAGAACTAGCATTTTTTAAAAAAAAATCATTAAACTAACTTGTAAATTATATTCATCTATCGTGAACTGTATAAGTATACAAAAGCTGATAGACATCCAATAATTCTGGATAAACTGGTCATTTTGTGAGAAAAAGTGTTTATTCCTTGAAAACTTTTTAAAAATGGTAGTTTAAAAATCAAGTATCTAAGTAGTTTGCCAAATAACTTGTTTTAACTGAGTTTGACATTTATAGTGAACCTCAAATTAATAGAAGCCATCTCATCACTAGTATAGGTTAAGAACCTCAAATTAATATAAGTATTAAGCCCCCAACATGCTTAAAACGAGTTCTCGCTGTGGACCACTTTCACCTAACAAACCACGGAGTTTAGTAATTTCCGTATTGGTTTATTTATCTATTTTATATTTAATAATTTATATTATAAAGACCCTTAATGACGGGTTAGATAAACTATTTATTATTCCCTCCGTTTCATAAAGATAGATGTTTTAGAAAAAAAAATTGTTTCATAAAGATAGATGTTTTGTATTTCCTATGCACAATTTATGTAATATTTTCTTGTTTTGCCCATATTAATTAGAGTTAAAATAAGTAAAACAATCTACCTTATAAAGAGAGAAGGGAGACTCTCCAGCGTCGACAATTGCCCCCTTTTTATTAGTCATTTTTTTTTTAATTATTACTACTTCATTAATATTTACTTCTTCTCATATTTTATTCGAACATTAATATTTATTATTACATGATGTATATCTACATAAATTAGT
This sequence comes from Eutrema yunnanense, assembly GCA_002933935.1. Classification (NCBI taxonomy): domain Eukaryota; kingdom Viridiplantae; phylum Streptophyta; class Magnoliopsida; order Brassicales; family Brassicaceae; genus Eutrema; species Eutrema yunnanense. The sequence continues at coordinate 906,309 of PKML01050628.1, forward strand.
AAGAGAAATAGTTACAATATTTATCGAAGGATTAAGTGTATATATATACTATATATTAGATATGTAATTCACGCAAGATTATCGTAGCTTTTTTTTGTGTAAAATCTTTTAATTTGTTAAATATCTAGATGTGTGTTGTTACCATAGCGATTTGTATCAATGTGATAGAGTGATAGATAAGAAGTATGAAAATGTAACATTGTCAGGTCGACATATCAGCCCCTCTTATTAATTCTACAAAAAAAATTCATTTATTAAATTAATTAATTACACAAACTAGAAAAAAAATGACTAAAAGCGTGTTTCGTGACTTTCTCCGCGACGTCGCCGCCGGAAAACCTATCCGAATTGGCGGTGAGCACGGATTGGCGAGGATGGTGAGCACAGAACCGCCGGTGAGCATCGGAGCGGCGCATCAGAGCGGAGCGGCGAGGCGAGGACGGGAGCGATGAGCACAGAACCAGCGGTGAGCATCATAATTGGATATGAAAAAAAAAAGTTAGATTTGCAGAAGATGAGGAGGAGGGGAGAAGAAGAGAAGGAAGGAGACGACATGGAGAAGAAGAAGCGGAGGAAGGAGCGGCGAGGACGGGAGCGGTGAGCACAGAACCGGCGGTGAGCACAAAACTCACCGCGACGCGTCGATTCAACCACTCATCTTGCGTCGTCGAGGGCAGATGAATGTCAGGGAGCGAAGGAAAAGATGTTGTTGACGGCGGCGAGATCTGAAAATAAGGGGATTAGATCTGAAGAAGAACATGGAGAAGAGGAGGAAGGAGAAGAGATAAGCAAATTTTTTAAGAGAAAAAAAGGAGAAGATTTGTGTCTGTTAGATTTAATCTTATCAACGGTAGAGGATAAAAAAATTTGTGATCCTCGTGTTAATGTAGTAACCAATGAGAAGTCAATTTCTTTTTAAACGGTTATTTGTATATTATTTGTAAGTGTTGGATTTTTTTGGAATATTATTTGATGTTTATGTGTAAGAGTTTACAATTTAAGTTTCATAGTTTATGATTAAGGGTTAAAGGTATAGGGTTTAGGGTTAAGGGTTTGTGTATGGGGTTTAGAATTTAAGATTTATAAAATGATTATATTAAAAAATATCTAATATATAATATTTAAAGAGAGAAGTATCTACTATATAAAATTTGTTTTAGTTGACAATTTTGTGAAAGATTCATTCATTGGTTAGTCTCATGCTCTTGAAAATCGGAGAGATAGTCATCGTTGACCAAAACATTTGAGAAAAAACAAAGGAAGAGATCAAAGGTAAGTCATCAAACATATACGATTCAATTAAAATAAACATGGGTTCAGTGGACTAAATACTCACAACTAAAGAAATGAAGACTATTCATAAGGAGTAAGATGAAGTACAAACTCTCAACATGGGCAGAAACAGCAATGGAAACACACTTTCAACTACGTTTTAATAATAATCAATCCAAACGAGATTTTGTTTAGTTGGGACTTGGAATCATTAGATTTACTGTGAGACAAAGATATTACATAGTCGGAAATAAACCATTGGATCTAGCAGCCCGACTTAATTGAATATTATAAAGTAAAGTTTCTAACAGATAAACAAAGTCAAATAAAAAAAAATATGTCATGAAACAAAACAAGCAAATAAAAATACACAATTAAAAAAATATATAACTACAAAATAGTCTAAAATTAAAATACCCGTGCATTAGCTCGGGTTCTCAACTAGTTAATATACAATAAATAAAACAATTAATATTTAATTTATAGATTAAAGGTATATTATATTTTGTAAAAAGTTTTTTAATATATGCGTAAAACCTTAAACATCTATCTTCATGAAATGGAAGGAGTGTTGGTGATCCAAGTGCTCGACTAACCACACCACAACGAAAGTACACACACACAAAAACATCATTGTCTTTCTTAATATCCGTACAAACGGGTTTAATAAATAAATAAAATTCTAAAAACGCGTAGAACTTTTCTCATTTCACTCGGAGAAACCAGCCTCTACTTCAACAACCTATTTAATGACAGTGAGTCCATGACTTCTAAATTTAAGAAGCAAATCGAATTGTGATAATATATCTACAATTAAAAGGTTTTCTTCTGTAGAATATCTATCACATACAAAAATGGTCGAGGAGCTCGCAATTGGGTTTCGCTTCTATCCCACGGAAGAAGAACTGATTGCGTTCTACCTACGAAACCAGCTCGAAGGAAGGAGTGATGACTCAATGCACCGTGTCATTCCCGTTCTCGACGTCTTTGAGGTCGAGCCTAGTCACCTTCCAAGTACGTTACCCTCACTTAAAATGTAGTCTTCTCCATTTTGTTTTAATTACAATCATCATCATGTTACTTGAGTCATAAGGGCATAGTACGAATTAGGTTTTATAGCACGTAGACTTCTCCATTTTGGTGTATGGAACTTACAAATCCTTTCGTTTGCGGCTTTGTGTTTCTGCAGATGTTGCGGGAGAGAGATGTCGAGGAGATGCTGAACAATGGTTCTTCTTTGTGCCAAGACAAGAACGTGAAGCAAGAGGAGGCAGACCGAGCAGAACCACTGGTTCAGGATATTGGAAAGCGACTGGATCACCTGGTCCAGTCTTTTCCAAAGATAACCGAATGATTGGAGTCAAGAAAACCATGGTTTTCTACATTGGAAAAGCACCAACAGGAAGAAAAACAAAATGGAAGATGAATGAGTACAAAGCCGTGGACGAAACAGTCAACGTTTCCACAATCCCTAAGGTTGCATATATAAACAGTTTTTTCTTGATCTTTTCTTGATCAAAGTTTTAAGCTAATGAGATCTTTTTTTTCCTATTGAAAATGTAGTTGAGACATGAATTCAGTTTATGTCGTGTCTACATAACATCAGGAAGCTCAAGAGCTTTTGATAGACGCCCTGTGGGAGTTTTTCAGACAGAGAGAATGCTTACAAGTGATGTTGCAGTTGCTGACACATCATTTCGTGTGGAAAGCCCACCAGAAACTTCGATTTCAGGAGGAGAACATATTGATCTCTTTGTGAACACAGAGATGGTTGATGGTTTAACAGAACCAATCTGGGAATGGGAACAGCTAAATTGGCCTTGAAGCTAGATTCATAATCAAGCAAAATTAAAGTTACTACATTATTAATTACATAGTTGAATTTATGACCAGAAAAGATTCTTTTTGTTTTCCTTGTGACGTGAGAATTTGAGCAAGAATAAATGACAACAGGTGACATTATAAGATGTGTCGTTTTGTAGAGAACGTGAGAGTCATCAAGCAAGTATCGTTTAGAAACTCAAAAGTCAAAACCTTGAAAATAGCTACATTAAGTCAAAAATCAACAAAGAGGAAAAATTGTGAGACAAAAACAAACCAAGGATTAAATTTTCAAAAAGGTTCGTATATAACTAGTCAGTTTTGATAGGCAGAAACAGAAAGTAGAAAAGTGATTATTAACTTGAGCATTGTTTCAAGATATAATTGCACATATTATCACTTATTTTAAATTTGTTTACAAAGTTAATTTTTTTTTATTGTGTAAATGACAAAAATATCATTATTTTCGTATATCGTCAACATACGTACACGCCATACTATACATGAATTATATTATTATGAACATTAAAATGTTACTTTTCTAAATAATTTTAAAACTTCAAATAAGTGATTTTATATGCAAAAATCTCATGTTTCAATATCCGTTATCACATTATAAAAGTGAAAGTGGACGAAGACTAAAAGGATTTTTGGTCGTCGATAGTTTGTCGTCACTAAAGCAAAAAAATACAAGTTTTTAATTTGTTAACAGCAAACTTCAGGATTGGGCCTCTAGTCCCTTCCATTTCCAGGCAATCACAACAACAAAAAATACAAGTCTTGTTTCTCTAAGCTTTGGTTTTCGGAATTTATACGATTTTAACATACTAAAATTATCATATGATTAAGACATGCTCCATGGAACCATTAAAATTTGACAACCTGCTTCATATGATTCAATTTTTTATAGCCTGAGATTGAAATCAACAATATGTTATCTATTGATCTAGTCCTTTAAAACTACGGAAACTATTTCATAACGATCAACGTGATAAAATTTGTGATTCAAGTTTACAATTCAAATACTTAATAGATAAGAAGATCAAATAATTTAATTTATCCGCTAAACTAGGCATATGTCCATAAAAAAAAATAGTATCATGATTCGTATATCTCTTTTATTAGTTTTGATTTTAGAGAGAATTGGAAATTTAGAGCAAAAAATCAGAACTATTGTCCCCTTAGTACTTATTGGTAGATTATTGTCCCCTTAGTATTTATATTAATGTTAATCCAGTTTTACCCTTTAAAATAATAATAATCAATAATTTAAAAAATCAAAATTAAAATTAAAATTAAAATAAAAAAGCATTGATAAAAAAAAAGTATTACACATTATAAAAATTAAAATAAAAAAGCATTGGTAAAAAAAAAAAAGTTGCGACTTAGAAAAGAAGATAGGGACGTGAAAACAAAAAAAATTGAATAACCTGTGTTTATAATATTTTCTAAAAAATAAACAAATGGGTTCGAAAAAGGAAAAAAAAGTTTTAAAAAAGGGAAAAAAAAAAATTAATTTCAACGACAAAGGAAATATTTTTTAAATATTTTTTTCCTAAAAAACGTTTTCAAACCGACTTAAAAATGGAAAAAAAAATATTTTTTGAAGATTTTAAGTTGATCCTAGATTTTCTCTCAGATTTTGTTAACCGCTTGGTAGAATACGTATTCTACATTCAGTAGAATGAAGACAAAATAGTAGAACTTCAATTCTACAACAAAGTAGAATATAGAGAAAATGGTAGAATTTCTATTCTACTAAAAGTAGAATATAGAGAACATGATAGAATGCGAATTCTATAATTAGTAGAATACATACAACATTGTAGATAACGGATTCTATAGGGATAGTAGAATGTTATACAAATAGTAGAATACCTATTCTATACTTGGTAGATTTTAGAGCAAATACTAGAAACCAAATCTACAATTAGTAGAACATGAAAAAAAAAACATTTTAAAAAAATAAAATTTCATAAGATAAATTACATAATATATATTATTTACTTAATATGAATTTTCAGAATTTTTAAAGCAAGTATAAATATTTATTTTGATTTTCTTTATATTAAATAAAAGATATTTTGGTCTAAAAGTGGCATATCTCAAATAAGTACTAAATGGACAATAGTTCTGATTTTTTGCTCTAAATTTCCAATTATCCCTTGATTTTACTATGCATAATGGACACGAACATGGACAATAATTCAAAACTAATAGGTGTTAGAATCATTAATTATGACCCAATACAATTTAAAACTTAAACTAACAAAGTTAAATTTATAATTGAGTTAAGCTCGTCTTCACTGCTCAAGCCTCCAACCCATACTCACCAACAATCCAATAACATTAACATTTTTCGATGAACAACCTCCATGGAAATACCCAAAAGGAAAAAAAAAAGTTTTGTAATATAGAGAAACAGATATATGTATACTTACCAGTATAAAGGTAAAAGTGGACGAAGACTAAAAGGTTTTTTGGTCGTCGATTGCTTGTCATTGTCTCGTTTCTCTACACTTTCGTTATCAGAATTTCTACAATTCAACATACTTATATCATCATATAATTTGGATGGAACCAGTAAAATTGGAGAACATGCTTCGAATTGCTGAAACTCTTTAATATCTACCATCTCAATTTTCTATAATCTGAGACTAAAAATTAAAATCAACAAAATCAGAATCTTTAATTACAAAATATAAAAGACCGAATAAAACAATTTCGTCAGGATCAAACTTGATAAAATTTATGATTTGAAGACGCACTCAATGTAACCAAAAGTTTTTGATTGAATAAAGTTTACATTCAATAAAATAATAAATCTGTGATTGGATCTTACAATCCAAAATTCTAGAAGATAAGATAGTGAAATGATATTATTATCCATTAAATTGGTAAAAATGATGGTTCAATTGTTTAGGGTTTAAAATGTTATAAAATAATATGTAGGTGATTATTCAAAACGTAAACAATAAACAAGGGGTTTTATTCGAAACGTCTGCTCCTGACAATAACTTCGTAATTTTAGACTCTGCTCGGATCGCAGCAAAGTCGGCGTTGAACTTCTCCCCGGAGCGCGTGATCCACACACACCACCTGACGTCGAAATTCCGTCTGATCGAAGTTTTCTCCGATGGCGATTATCTATGCGGTTGTGGCGAGGGGTACGGTGGTGTTAGCGGAATTCAGCGCCGTCACGGGAAACACAGGCGCCGTGGTGCGGCGGATCCTCGAGAAGCTTTCGCCGGAAAGCGCCGATGAGAGACTTTGTTTCTCCCAAGACCGTTACATCTTCCATATTCTCAGATCTGATGGGCTTACCTTTCTCTGTATGGCCAACGATACCTTTGGAAGTAAGCCGTTTCTTTCTCCGAATCGTAATCTCTATGGCTGTTCAGTGGATTTCAGGTCTAAATCCATACGTCATCTTTAGCTGATGAAACATGCCATGGATTTTGAAGTCTTTGTAATTGATTCTGAGTTTGTTGGTTCGCTATGCCTTTGGAATTTTGTGGTTTCGATTGATGTTTGGTGATGGTGATTGAATTTCAGGGAGGATTCCGTTTTCGTATTTGGAGGATATTCATATGAGGTTCATGAAAAACTACGGGAAAGTGGCACATTATGCCCCAGCTTATGCAATGAATGATGAATTCTCTAGGGTTTTGCATCAGCAGATGGAGTTCTTCTCCAGTAATACTAATGCAGATACTCTCAATCGAGTTAGAGGAGAAGTCAGTGAGGTGATTGTTTTCTTGTTATTATGATCTCTAGATGTTATATCAATTGAGAAGGTAGAAACTTTTGCGTGATAGTGCTTGCTGTCTTCTTGGCTCACAGGCTTCTTCTTTATAAATCTGTCTTTGGTGTAAAGTTTTTGAGTTGGTTATCTGATATCTACTGTGGAAAAGGTTGTTCTCTCATTGTTTGTGTTGTCGGGTTTACAGATTCGATCAGTCATGGTAGAGAACATTGAGAAAATAATGGAGAGAGGTGATAGGATTGAGCTTCTTGTTGATAAAACAGCAACAATGCAAGATAATGCGTTTCACTTCAGGAAACAATCTAAGCGCCTCCGCCGAGCTCTTTGGATGAAAAACGCTAAGCTCTTGTAAGGATCTCTGTCACTTGTAGGTTCTCTTAATTTCTTTCGTTTTGGTGATGATGAGATACACCTATCTAGTATCTACATTCCATGTGTTTCCATATATCTCTTAAACTAGAGATACATAATATATGTCTATCAAGTGGCTCAAAGTTCTAAGTTTCAATTTGTTTTTCATTTTGGAATTTCCAAAATCAGCTTATTTGGAAAGAGCTCCAAATACACAAGTTTCGTTTTTGTTTTCTTTTGATGCTTTCATCTTTAAGGATCTTTAAGATCAATATTAACTTAAACAAATCTGCTATTATTGTTTGTGTTCGACAGGGTACTGTTGACGTGCTTGATAGTTCTTGTGCTATACATAATAATTGCATCTTTCTGTGGAGGCATCACTCTACCGTCTTGCAGATCGTAATCTCGCAGCCTTATTAAAGGTAATGATGCTTGCAAACTTTTCCGGGGCATATAACCCGAAACAGCACACTGTTTTGTAAATCAACCCAGTCGCATCCTTCAATTTCAGTCTTGGTTTCATCATGAAAATGACACTGAGTTTTGAGGTTACATGTCATGGTCCTCCTCGCTTATGTAACTCTTGTAAATGTCAAAATGATACAGAGGTTCATAAAACACTTGCCTTGTCTTGTAGATTTAGTCACTTGAGTGAGTTTGTTCTCTGTATTTCCAAAACTTCATCTCTTTTGTCTTTTATTATTCTAGCATCTGCAATGTACATCACATATACCTTATTTATGTTGTTTCTGCCTCTGTTCATGAATGTTACAAATTTATGTATGTAGTATTAACGTGTTCACTACGAGTTTGTGAGAATAAAAATATTATAAAATTTTGTATCAAATATCTTAAATTTGTCGCAAGTTTTGATACGACAAAGTTTATTGCAAAATCTGCATAAGCTAATGTCTGTCATATCAGATTAAGGAAAAGAACAATTGCAGAAGATCTCCGTCGAATTCAGTTGTCTTACCATATCTTCGTCGTATTCATTGAAAATATGATAATATATAGGTGATAATATCTTTCATATTCCTCAGAATTTTTTATAATTTGAGTTACGTTAACGTGATAACAAGTAAGATATATAGTAATATTGAGTCACTTCTGGTTTTTTTTCACAAAACCCACATTCCCACAATGATAAGTGCACGAAATAAAAAGAATCATGCACTAATTGAGTTGTGGTGGAACCAAATATCTCGATATTGGCTTTTGATTGGTAACCTTATTTGAGATAGTTTGAAATTCAATCTCTTATTTGGTTTCTAACCGGACGAGGAATGAACGACTAAAATAGGTGATTGAGAGAGAGAGCTTAAGGCTGCAACTGGTTGTCTTCCAAAGTGACAAGATGAATAAAAATTAGTAGAAAAAATATAGAGGAATAATTTTCAACTTGTTACTCTCCTTATTAGTGGAGGAAATTTTTTCTTAATTTTCTCTTCTTTGTTCATCTAACTAACGTGGAATGAGTTGAAAAAATAGATTCCTCTCAAGTTTCATTTTCAACCTAAATGGTAAAATTTTAGAGGAATCTATTTTTCCTCTGATTTTTTTCCTCTAAAGGTGCAACCATTTGCAGCCCTCAAACGAGACGGTTGTGAATCGCCCAAAATAAGTGAGTTTACAACTGTCTTGTTTATCAAACACGCGGTTAGATTTTTTTTTTTTTTAAAATATTTTATTTATTTAAAATTTATATTTATTGATACTGTTTTCTTTAAAAAAAAATTAAAAATGAAACTAAAAATTTAAAATATTATTTATATTTAAAGTTAGTTTTATTATTTTTGATAAACAATTTTTAATTATTCAACTGCTTGTTACCAATCATAACAATTATTTAATCATTAGTTCAATTGGAAAAATACCAAAGATAAAGTCTAAAAATCACAAAATTGATTGTTATTTTAAACGATCATATAACATATTCTAGATATATGGTTTCGATCCATAATCTCTAAGTCATTAAAAAAACATGGTGCACGGAACGAGGAAGAAGAACCAAAACGGCCCATTGGATCAATATTGAGCACTAGAAACGGCCCATATGATCACACGCGAAACTTTGCAAAAAGAGACATCTATTTCTGATAAATTTGTTTTTGCAGTTTCAGTTTAATTTGTCCCTTTGTTTGCCAATTTGCGTTAATAACACACGTCCTTGAAAGGAGAAAAGGAAAAACAATCTGACCTTTCGCAAGTTGTCAAGCACGACCTCTCTCTTTCACGAATTCTACTAAGTTGAGATCAATCCCCAAATGTCGGCGTTAGGGTTTTTGATCTGAACGGATTGGAATCATCAGACCGGCATGAGGCCAATCCTATTGCCGGATCCACCCAGTCTATCTACCGGCGTACCTGAGATTTTCGAACAAGGCGGAGCTCAGAACGTCGTCAGACGCGCCGTCGTCATTGGAAACGGTTTCCCTGGCTCCGAGAACCAGTGTATCGGTCTCGTTCGTGCGCTCGGCTTGGCGGAAAATCACCTACTCTACGTGAGTTTTGATCCAGGCTTAAGACGTTTTTATTTTCGCTTTTAGCATCATTTCCTGCATTTTTTCCCCGACTATCCCGTTGATACTGTACACGAAACCTCCGTTTTACATCAGTTTCTGCTAGGCGCATATTTGGTAGTAAGATTGATGATTGCTTTCGGATAGGTGTTCTCTAGGGCCAATGGATTCATTTCTCTTACTGTGTTGTTTCTTCATGTATTCTACGTTTTTAGCTTGCTAAGTCGTCTATATAGGAGTGGAAATTCATGAATCTTAGTACTTCTTTAGCTTGAATTGTGTCAATACGGTTACTGTAGAAGAAATGATGTTGTTCTGTAGGATCAATGACGAGGTAACTTATTTGCTAGTCTGAATGTTCAGAGGTGGAGGAACTATTGGAATTGATGGCTACGTAAAGTTGCCAATATCTTAAATTTAGGGTAAACAATGGTTTTTGGTTTACATTCAACGTAATGTTTGGTTCGCTGAGATTCTCTCTTTGTTTTTATGATGCAAGCGAGTTACAAGGCCTAAAGGAGGGATAAATGAGTGGCTGCACTGGCTCCCAGTTGGTTTTCACAAGAAGTTGGACTTTATCCTCAGGCATATTTACCTCTACTCCAGATTGATGCTTAGATCCAAACAAAGTAAATACATCGCATCTGAGAATGGCGGCAATGTAGGCTTGGCCTCCATTTTAGAGGCTGACGTGAAGAAGATTGTGACTATGGCCCGTGAGACCTATGAAAAGTATGTAATCTTTCTAAAAGTTCGTGTTAACTTTGGATTTCTTTGTGGTGGTTGTTAATTTGGACAGTATTGGGTTTTTATGAGTTGCAAGTAGTGAGCTAAATTGAAGCCTGAACGTATGGCTAAGCAATTTTATGTCCTTTTCTCAGGGATGGCCCGTTGGTAGTGATTGCATGTGGGAGAGATACAGTTTCTATTGCTAGCTCGATAAGGCGTCTGGCTTCTGAAAACGTCTTTGTTGTTCAGGTTTATAAGATTTAACCTGATTGTTATGTTACTTGAGAGGCTGTAGGCTTAGCTTTGAAATACAATTCGAGATAAATTTTGATTTAGAATCTGGAGGGAAGAATTCTGTTCCTGAATCCTGTAGTCATCTAAAAAAGGAGAGTTATGCGCACGGGTTTCTGAATTCTAATTATTGCTCTTTGGTCTTCATTTATGTAGATACAACATCCTAGATCACACTTAAATAGGTTTGACATGGTGATCACACCTCGTCATGACTACTATCCTCTTACCCCCGAAGCGCAAGAGCAGGTTCCTAGATTTATGCGTAGTTGGATAACTCCACGTGAACCACCTCAGGATCATGTAGTAAGTCACATGGCTAGATTCTTTTCTCCGTTTTATTACTGTAGATGAACCTTGTTTTGGAGATTTCATTTGTAATTACCATGAGTGGACACGCCTATTTTCAGGTCTTGACTACTGGATCTCTACACCAGATCGATTATGCCTCACTCCGTAAATCAGCTAGTGCCTGGCATGATGAGTTTGCTGCTCTTCCAAAGCCCTTAGTTGTGGTTAACATTGGCTGGCCTAGACGTAGGTTCTGTTACTCTTCTGAGTTACTAGACAGTGCTCTTACACTTCCATCATATAACACATGAGCACCTTTTTCTTGTGGATACTGAAGCTTAGATCTTATTGTCATGGTTTTCTTGTCTTTCTGAACAGGTAACTGTCGGTATGGAGCAGACCTTGCAAAGCAGCTAACAGACGCCCTTCTTAGTGTCCTTGGTAGCTGTGGAAGTGTCAGAATTGCTCTCTCCTACAAAACCCCTGAAAAGGTCTCCTAACACATGTTTCTATTTAATGGAATAGTTATAGCTGATGTTCTTGAGTTTCTCACCTGGTATTTTATTATACAAGCAGGTTTCAAGAGTAATTTTCAAAGAATTAGGAGGTAACCCAAAAGTCTACATTTGGAATGGCCAAGGTACTGATGATCCACAGCAAATTTTGCTTCAGCTTTGTGCACAAGTACAATGCAATGACAAAAGTTTGTAACGACTGTTTTAAAATGCCAATTCAGAACCAAATCCTTACATGGGACATTTAGCTTGGGGTGACGCCTTTGTAGTGACAGCAGATTCTGTCAGTCTCATAAGCGAAGCCTGCAGCACCGGGTATATAATATCCTGAGATAACCCCTTTCAATTTCTTATTTTTTACCTACAACTTAAACTATAATCTGTATATTTCTTCTCTGCTGCAGGAAACCAGTGTATGTTATTGGAGCCGATCACTGTAAATGGAAGATTGCAGATTTCCACAAGTCTTTGAGGGAGCGAGGAGTCGTCCGCTCATTTACGGATTTCGAAGATGTAAGTATCTTTACATCTTGTTAAATATTGTAGAGCTTTCATTTCCGCTTCTTCCCCCATGCCAATGGATCCTGTTAAAGCTTAGAGAGGTCTGTTGTATCCTCCATGTCTTCATTATCTTCTTTAATGTGGTTTTATAGATGTCGGAAAGTTGGAGTTATCCGCCATTGAATGACACAGCAGAGGCAGCTTTGAGAGTACGGAGTGCATTAGCTGCACGTGGATGGAGTCTACGCTCTTGAAACTATTTTACGCTCTTGGTTGTAAAGTTTGTTTGCGGAATCACATTTCTCGGAAGCTCGGAAAAAGAGAAGCCTAAGACAATCGTATGTGCAGAAAAGGTGACGATACCATTTAAAAGGGTTATTTACGTTTCTTGTGCCCCAAATTTTTGCTAAAATTACCAAATAGTGAATCTTTTACTTCTCAATCGGAGTGGCCTTTGTGAGATAAAGAGAGAGTGGAAAGTTTCTTTTCCGTTTGTATTGACTTGTCGGTGAGATTCGAATGTGTAGAATGAAAATGTCTCACGCACTTGTTTTCAACTATTTTTCTCACTTATGTTCAATTATTTCGTTTTTGGTACATTGACATAGGAAATTAGAAATATATTCCCTTGAAAACTATGTAAATGTGATACAAAATTTTGAGAAATTTCGAAGTAAAATGAATACATATACGGAACTACAAATTTACAAGAAGACGATGTTGAAGAAGAAAAAACGAGAACACAATATGCCGTTTTATTCAAATCTCTCCGTACAACTCACAACACACTCTACATCCTCAGGCTCGCCTACAAGTCTTAGCAGATCAGTTTCTGTTTCCCTCTAAAGATCATGTACACAAATCCGCGGTCGCCCTCCCCCTGCGATAAATTTGCTCGGGAACTCTGTAGTTAGTCGTCTGGGAAGATGAACTGAAGATCTTGGTTGTCTCTGTACACTTGAACCAGAGCTGCGGCTTTGTATACAAACAAACCAACCATGGCTGGAACTATCTGCAAGGCACAGCATTGTGGAGAAAAAAAATGGTTCAAACTAAGAACATGTGAAAATAAAGCGATTATTGGAGAATAATAAGTTAAATAGCTTAGAATAGCTACCTGAAAATCGAACAAGTCATTTTGCAAATACTTGTGAGAGAGTACCCACAAAGCATAAATTGCAGCTGGAATCACTAGACGTGGGGAAGAGAGAGCCATGCCGCTGCCCCTGATGGTCCTCTCTACAAAGTCTTCAAGGTCTTCGCTTCTAATCCCGATTCTGAGTTCAGACAATACAAAAGCAAGTTGAGAGCAACGAGAAAAATGAAAAATCTTCCATGGAGAAAGTGACCAGGCTTATCAGACAAAAGCTTTTTTCATGACTAGCAGCTTTACTTTTTAAGCTTCTTTTTCAGGAAGATATTAGGAACAGCTTCACGAGAAACTCCATCCGCGTATCCGTACAAAAGCTGAAGGTACAAGCAACTGCACTGGAAACAGATTTGGTTAGGAATATGCGAGTGCACGAACTTATAAATTACAATACTAAGGTCTATTTTCCTACAACCATTAAAATAGAGAACTAACCTGAAAAGAACTCCAACTGCATAACTGATGGCAGCCTGCTCAGATAAAACAATATTTCTTTCAAACACAGTTTCTCATGAATAGTTAAATGATGGAGCAAATGAAGCCATTGCATAGACTGGATCGAGCTTTGAGAGTTGGGGAACGCAAAGACACTATCCAACTGTTCCATAGCACAGTTTACTACTCTTTATTGTACAAACAGATTGATTATACTGTCCCATTGAGGAGATGCAGCAGGAAAATAATGTGTTGTATTGCAAGAGAGTAATCAAAATGAGACAGAAAGTGTTGTCTGAGTGACAGTGACAGAGATAGTTACTATGGATGGGTTGGGTCCAGGCCAAAACTGATCCCCTCTGACCAACTTCGTATCTCTATCATCTTATTTGCAATATATGCTTTTTAAGGTTGCTTAATCTTTACAAAGAAAAAATATCACCCATGAGAGAGCTTACCTGGGGTGATAAAGCTAGTAAGCAATATCCGCTGCACCCAGTTCCAATTACAATTGACAGGTACATCAGTTCACGCTTCAGCTACAAAAGAAAAGACACAAAAGCAATCATTCCAGGGTAACTTCTATAATTAACGCATCCAAATTAACCACTAGCATCACATACTGAACAGCTGTTTCCCACAAATAATTGTATTGGTAAATCGTACTGCTTTGACTGGCAGACTAATCAAGAAACATACTGAAAGGAATAATCATACAGCTTCATATTTCAGAAAGTTCAGTTTCTTCCTTCGCTCGCTGTCATCCCGTAATGCCTGCGATGAAACGCAGCCGGCTATTGTAATGAGGAGGAGGTGTGAAACGAAGACAGAGAGCTAAGAACATTCAAAAAGAGATAACACACCTTAGCTAGAGCTTTCCTATTCATGGGGGCGGAATCACTTTCCCCAACAATCCATTCTTGGGTCGGCTTAAGTTTCAAGAAACCGCTTTCGTCATCATCTGCGCCATCCATCAAGCTCTCCTGCATATAGAATACTAAGACATGAAATAAAGCAGCTATACCGACCAAAGCAACAGTTCCAAGCGAGAGGATTTATGCAGCGAAGGCTATAAATTTGTGAAATTTCAGAAATGGTTTGATCAAACCAAGCACTAAACACACATGTTTTTATTTTATTACCTGATTATCAAGTCCAGCAGTTGAAGAGACTCCAATAGAATCAACATCAATAGATTCGAGAATCTCCCTTAACCAGAGCCTATCAGAAACTTTGGAAATGAAATCTCCATTTTCTTCTCTGTCTTTCAAGAACATTTGCAACACATCCTCCTCCACAAGCTCACTCACTAAATAAAACAGCAAAAACCAAAGGAATAAGAGGAAATGAACAAAACCATTGGAGCAGGACAAATCATATAATCCAAAAGTAGAAATAATACGCAGAGAGAGAGAGAGAGAGACCAGAGCGAGAAGCGGCATTTAAGGCGGGCAAGCGTGGGGCATTCCTGTTCGGCGGTTTCCGAAGGAGGTACGGCAGAGAAATCCTCGCGTGTGGCGGATGAATGGCGCCGCCGGAAAAACACGAAGCGGCGGGAATCAAGAGAGTCTCCATGTGCGACGGCCTCTGGTGGTTCCAGAAGAAGTATAGTGTAGCAAAGCTTATCCTCCGATTTGGTGGAAAGAAAAAAAGAAAGCTACAAAAACAAGACCCTTTTATTCTTTCTATATTTTTAGTTTCGCCCCTTTTCTTTGGTTATATGACTCCTGAGTCCTGAGGAGATATACAAAAACAAGACCTTTTTTGATTTTTCAGACAAATCTTATTTCAAAATCTCTTTTTTAGTCTTCTCCAAATATTGGATAGTAAGGATTTTGGAGAGATATGCTTTACACGCCTTGCTTCTGCTTTTGTGATGTTAACATATTTTGCATTGTTTCCTCCAATTGTTTTCTTTCCTTTTTTCAATCAAAAGTGTGGGGGTGATTTCGTAAATGAAAAAGAATAAAAGGGGCATTGCTGCAACAATGATTACCATATAAACTGTGTAGAAAAGGAGAGGTTTTGGCAATTTGCAAACTCAGAGAGCTAAAACCCTTCCGCCGTCGTCTTCGTCGGAGAATACAACAAAGACCTAGAGATCTTCGCCGCGACTCGTAAGGACTCAGTAACAGTCGACGGAGATGGAGAAAGTGAGGATTGAAGAAATTCAGTCTACCGCTAAGAAACAGCGGATTGCTACTCACACCCATATCAAAGGCCTTGGCCTCGAGGTTCTTCTTCTTCTCCCTCTCCCTCTCTCCACGGAATCTCCCTCTTTGAAGCTAGTAGATTGCACTAGTATGCTCGTTTTGCTCGAAGTTCGTCTTAGTGCTTATTTAAACCTTTAGGGTTTTAAAGCTAGTTTCTTCGTTTGGCACGCTCGGAGACTCTGGGGATAGTGTTTCTTGATGTATAGATTGCTATTTGGCCGTGTAGCTCAAAGCTCGTTCGGGCTTAGGGTTTAAAGTTTTAGGATTTCATTTGCAAAGTTTCTTAGTGCATCTATTATGATGTATTGTGCTGAAGGATGCTTTGAGACCCGTAAGCCTTGCCTTTGTGGTGGTCCTCTACTATATATGGCTCTTTTACTGACAGTACTTTCTCAAGCACTAGTGTGTTCTCTTTCTAAAGCTTGAATATATATTTACCATTGCTAATTCTGTGTCTCCTTTTCTAGCCAACTGGAATTCCTATACCATTGGCGGCTGGATTTGTCGGTCAACTTGAGGCTAGAGAGGCATGTGGTCTTGTAGTGGACATGATAAAGCAGAAGAAAATGGCAGGCAAAGCTCTCTTGCTTGCTGGACCTCCTGGAACCGGGAAAACAGCATTGGCTCTTGGAATATCCCAAGAGCTAGGAAGTAAGGTAATCTCAGATGCCTTCATTCTGCATCTTCGTTATTACATTGCTCCATCAGATTTGGTATACATGTTATGAAGGCATTTTTATTTACCTTTTAGCTTATGTTATTTGTATTGTTCTTGTTTGCAGGTTCCCTTCTGTCCAATGGTTGGATCTGAGGTTTACTCATCGGAGGTTAAGAAAACTGAGGTTCTCATGGAGAATTTTAGACGCGCCATTGGGCTACGTATCAAGGAAACCAAACAGGTCTACGAAGGAGAGGTGCGCTGCTATTTTCAGTTTCTTGTGTAGTAATATGTCTGTTTGCCGTTATATTCTTAACAAGTTTTCCTTGAGTTCTAGGTTACGGAGTTGTCCCCAGAAGAAACTGAAAGTCTTACCGGAGGTTATGGTAAAAGCATCAGTCATGTTATCATTGGACTCAAGTCAGTTAAAGGAACCAAACAACTGAAGTTGGATGCCACTATATACGATGCCTTGATTAAGGAAAAGGTTAGTTGTCTGACTTCTTTGCACCTGGTATTGTTTTCATCTGTTTGGTTCCCAGGGTGAAACTAATGATTTTTTGCTATAAATTACCAGGTCATTATGTCCATAAAGTTCTTAGTGAAGTTGCTGATTACTTTTTCAATCTGATGGCTTTCTTCTTATATATACCGATTGACTCTCAGGTAGCTGTCGGAGATGTTATATACATTGAAGCAAACAGTGGAGCTGTCAAACGGGTGGGTAGAAGTGATGCTTTTGCCACTGAATTCGATCTGGAAGCTGAAGAATATGTTCCACTTCCGAAAGGAGAGGTTAATAAAAAGAAAGAGATAGTTCAGGTTTACCTTCTATAACCTTTGCTTATCCCAAGAACTCTTTTTTCTCTGTAGCAGTAATTATAACCATTGTCAAATGTCAATATTACGTTTCGTGGATTTATTTACTGTATATGTGTTTTAATCTTACGATGTTCCTGGGTTTCTTATGACTACTTGTTACTCAGTTAGGATGTATACTTTTAACTTGAACAACAACGAAAACACTTTTCTTATGGTCTTCTAAAAGTTTCTTCACTATGGCTAGGATGTCACTCTCCAAGATCTGGATGCAGCAAATGCTCGACCTCAAGGTGGGCAGGATATACTTTCTTTGATGGGCCAAATGATGAAACCTCGGAAGACCGAGATCACTGATAAGCTGCGGCAAGAAATTAACAAGGTGATCTTCACTAAAGTTAGATGATTTTTGTTTAAATCTTGCGAAAGGTCTAATATTATGTGGTATATATGATTATTGCAGGTTGTGAACCGTTATATAGATGAAGGTGTTGCAGAGCTTGTTCCTGGAGTTCTATTTATCGATGAGGTATTTTCCTAAGTTTTGTCATTCCACCATGCTGATCTTGCTTAGGAACAGCTGAAATAACTTTTTTAAACTACAAAACTTCAGGTTCATATGCTTGATATGGAGTGCTTTTCATACTTGAACCGTGCTCTTGAGAGCTCATTATCTCCAATAGTGATATTTGCAACAAATAGAGGTGTTTGCAACGTAAGGTGAGGAGAAGCGCTAGACCTTATCAATTTTCTTCTTTGAAAATCATGTGAGCTTGGTTAACTTGGTACTGTGATTCACTTTATTTGCAGAGGGACTGATATGCCAAGTCCCCATGGTGTCCCTATTGACTTATTGGATCGGTTGGTCATTATCCGGACCCAAATCTATAATCCATCTGAAATGATACAGGTTACTCAATTGTCATTTGGGTTTTTTTCGATTTCAGTTAGTTAACAACATTCTAATAGATTTGTTGTGTGGCCAGATTATAGCCATTCGTGCGCAAGTAGAAGATCTAACAGTGGATGAAGAATGCTTGGTCTTACTTGGGGACATTGGGCAAAGAACTTCCCTAAGGTTTAAGACGAAACTGTCATTATTGCTTTTTGCAAGATATGTTTCCTCTTTATTATCTCTAAAACCTTTTTGTCTTGCTTTCAACTTTCAGGCATGCGGTTCAGCTTTTGTCTCCTGCCAGCATCGTGGCGAAAATGAATGGACGTGACAATGTTTGCAAGGTACTTGCTTGTGAATCTTGGAATAAGCAGTCCAAAAAATGAATGTTATGTTCAATCATCCATTTTAATTTCTTGGTATTTCGACTTTTGACAGGCTGATATAGAGGAAGTAACATCTCTCTACCTGGATGCCAAATCTTCAGCAAAGCTTTTGCACGAGCAACAAGAAAAATACATCTCATGAAAACACTAATCGAAATGTTTTGTCAAGAGATTCTCATCTTTATTTCTCTTGACGATTTTTGTAATGCCGAGACATGGAGAAATCTAAAAAATTTAATGGGATGGATTTGGTTTCTCTGGGCTCAGAGTGGTGATTCGAGTGGAATCTTTGGTTGTGCAATATTCTCTCACATTAAGCCTTTTGGTTATTTACTACCAAACTCTGACTTTTATATCCGTGATAACATTTTACTTTGAGCCAACACTTGGTTTGGTCTTGAGCATGTTACATTGGTTGGGTTTCTTTATATCGAGTTCCATAATAGACTTGGAACAATTCTTCAAGAACAAACAGCTTGTGAAGTCTATCATCAGAGTTATATTACAAATGGAAATTAGAGTACTGTAAGAGGGTGTTCCTGATTCCTACAGTAATATCTGGGTCAAATTTATAAACAATAGAAAACATTGGGGTTTCTCAGTAAAATGCGGTCGGGAACAGAGACAATCTTTCACTACGGGTTTCTTTACGGTGCGAGACTGAACACAAAAGACTAGGGTTTTGTTACGAGGAAGAAGACGAGGATGGCGATGAATTCGTTGACCGTTGAACAAGTTCTAAAAGAGAAGAAGACCCTTGACCTCGATTCCGTCAAGGAACTTAATCTTGGCTACAGAGCTCTCACTGACGTGAGTTTCGTTTCTGTAAACTCTGTTCCCCTTCAGAAACTGAAACGAAACCCTAATTTTGTAATTGATATTCAGGTGTCTTGTTTGAGCAAGTTCAGAAACTTGGAGAAGCTCGATCTTCGTTTCAACAATCTCACTGATCTTCAGGTGATTACTCTATGTACGAAGCAGAGAGATTTTTTTTTTTATAAAAAAACGGCACCTTTTCTCAACCAAACCAAATTGATTCAAGATAGTAGCCAAATTTGAAGATTAGTTAGGTTTTTTGAGCTTATGTTCATGTTTCATTGGTTTTAGGGACTGGAATCTTGTGTGAATTTGAAGTGGCTATCGGTTGTGGAAAATAAATTGCAGAGCTTGAATGGAATTGAAGGATTAACGAAGCTTACAGTAAGTTCCATTGAAATCATTTTTTGTTGGTACTCGATGATTTTGTCTCTTTCTAATGTTTGCTACTTTCATCTTCGAACCTGACCGGTTTGCTACTTCGTTGCTATTATAGATGATGTTCTTCAGGATTAAGCTTTCCTTTTGCTAGAAAATGAGTATATATATCTGCTTAATTTGATTGTGCGGTGTCGTGTACAATCAGGTGCTAAATGCTGGAAAGAACAAACTCAAATCCATGAATGAGATCTCTTCTCTTGTCAATTTGCGAGCCTTGATTTTGAACGGTGAGTTGTACGACACAAATCAACGGTTTTGTCTTTGCATCCACAAGCTACTACTGATGATTAGCCTTTATTGTCTTACTTGTTTCACTTCTTGCAGACAATAAAATCTCCTCCATTTGCAAGCTAGATCTACTGAAAGACTTGAACAGTCTCGGTATGTTTTTGCATCAGATCAACATGTTACTCTTTAAATGTTACACAATTTCAGCTACTTAAGTTTCGTTGTTTCGTTATGGATTGATGCAGTGCTTTCTAGGAACCCGATCAGTGAAATCGGTGACTCACTTTCCAAGTTGAAAAACCTCTCGAAAGTAAGTTCGAGTTTTCTCCTGTTTCGGAATCAAAACTAAAGTGATCCTTGCCTAATCCCCGGTTTCAGATTTCTTTGTCTGAATGCAGAATAAAAGCTATTGGGTCTTCTCTCAAGTCATGCTCTGATTTGAAAGAACTACGACTCGCCCACAACGAAATTAAGGTGATCTTTCTTCCACAGATAGTTATAATCTACAGATCACACTGGCCTGTTCCACAATCTTTTGTTTACATATTGCTAATGGCTATTTCCTTTACGCTTGATGTTCAGGCTCTCCCTGCAGAACTTGCGCTCAACAAGAGACTACTGAATTTGGATGTGGGAAACAATATGATCACGAGTCTCTCTGGTTTAGAGGTAGAATGTGTCCATATAAGTGAACGCAGATTTTTCGCCTTATCTAGCTCGTCACAAGTTTTTGCGTTGATCTAATAATAAACCGTTAAAATTGCGTGTTCCCAAATGATAGGTTTTGGGTACATTATCTTGCTTGAGGAACTTGAATATTCGAGGAAACCTGATCTCTGATAACGAGAAGTCAGCTAAGAAGGTATAACCACTTTTTGTATTCCTCTTTCCATTGTGATTAATGTAACTGGGTGGGGAAACCAAATAAGAATGAGAATATATGTTTTATGGCGCAGGTGAGAAAGTTGCTCCTCCCTTCAGTGAATGTATTTAACGCTAAACCCTTAGATAAAAGCTCGAAGAATGCAAAGCATGCCTGTTTTGATACCGACAATGAAACCTTTGATACTCGTCACAGCAAATCAGCAGAAGAAGAACAATCCAAAGAAGATGGAAAAAGCAAGAAGATCTCCAAGAGAAACAAGTCGGAGGAAGAAGAAGAAGGTGCGCTTAATGAGGATAACAAGAGAAAGAAGAAGAAGGCTAAGAGCAACCCAAATTTAGATCAAATTCAAACAGAAAAGAAGGAAGAACATAAACAGAAGAAATCCCTGGGTAACAATGATGATGATGCTACTGAGAAGAAACAGAAAAAGGCTAGTCCAAAGGAGGAAGTCGATGCTGATGATGATGATGATGATGATGATGATGATGAAATCTCATTCGCCCAAATCTTTTCCCGGGACAATGTGTCAAAGGGTTCTGGAGATGCTATTGAGAAGAAGAGAAGCACCGTGCAAGAGACGGGTCAGGTAAGAGTGGTAGATAATCAAGATAACAACAAGAAGAAGAAGAAAACGGGAAAGAACCGAAGCAAGAGTGCAGTGATTGAGCTTCCTGTGGAAGTTGAAATCGGGTTGGGAGGAGAGTCAAAGTGGGAGTAAAACCGGAAAACTCAAACTCCGATGGTGCAACACTTTGGAGAGAAGGGATAGTAATAGGAGAGGAAGAGAAAACAAATGTTCAGTGATTTTGATCTTCTTTAAAAATGGTTTTGCAGCGTTGAGAAGCTTTAATTTGGTAGAGTCCTGTGAAATGCACTTGGTTTTAACATCTTCATACAGTGTTTCTTCTTTTATACTATTAAAAAGATTGTTTTGTTTGTGGCGAATGTTGTGTATTGATAGAACGAACATTTAAAGTCCGAGTCCATCGAAATTAGACGACTGATAGCCATTTGTTACAAGAAGAGAGAACGTTTTCCTTAGAAATGTGGGAACGAAAGGGCCAAACCCAAAATGGGCTCATTCTCTAAAATTCTTCAAAACTTGAAAAAGAGAGAGAACAAATAAGGTCCCACCGAGACTTGAACTCGGGTTACTGGATTCAGAGTCCAATGTCCTAACCACTAGACCATGGGACCATTTTGCTTAGGGTAGTTTGTTAACTATATTTATCTATTTTTTGTAAGTATATAACAAAGTAAAATGAAAGGACTTTTGTAAGATAAAATCTTTTAAATCAACATCTTATATATACACTATTAACTATTTCCATCATTTTGGATGAACGTAGTATCTTCTTTAGAGGAAATTAGATTAGTCAATAAGATAACAGTGAAGATTCTAATTTGCTGCAGACAAACTTAAGAGTATAAGAATGCCAATGACCTATGAAGCACGGGGACACCATTTTGTAGCCGTTTAACGGGTATTTGATGGAAACGTCCCCTATACATTTCCGAGAAGACAAGGGCGACAAATAAAAAATGGGGATGAATAGTATGGGGATGTTTCAGCGATCAATTAGCCGTCTCCTTATAGAAATAGAAAAATTAACTATTTTCCATAATAAAAAGGTAAAAATTCCAAACGGAAAAGAATAAGATGATGTTTAAACTAAGGCTTTAATATAAGTAATTGACTCTTACGCCTTTTCTGAGATTACCTCTTCACGCTTCACAATTAAGTTCACTGTGTTACTCACTGGAACATCTCTGCGTTTTCACTTTCTTTCACAGTTTCATCTCTGCGTTACTCACCGGAACAAGTATGTGTGTTTAATCGCTTTTCTTTTTTTTTCTGTTTTTGCTGTTGGTTTTACATATTTTAATAACATATGTTGAGATTTATATTTATAATTTAAGGGTGTTTTTTCTTATATGTTTATTGAAGTACCTATGGCGTATCCGTATCTATAAATTTTTACTTTGTTGTTTTCTGTTTCTGTTTCCGTTTCCGTTTCCGTTTCCGTCCCTGTTTCCAGTTACCGTACCCGTTTCCTGTTACCGTATCCGTTTCAGTGCAATTTAATGCTAAACTATTGGGATAGATAATTAGAGTTAGACGAATGATTACGGTGAATTGTTGTAAGAGCTGTTAATATTTTTAAATAATTGCGAAAAAATTAGTATGACATTTTTGTCAATTTCTGCATGTGATTTGCGAGTAGTAGTCAAAGACTCAAAAGGATAAAGAGAGCAACAAAGTAGGACCTATTTGAATCAGAGCCGTTCATCTATCTCTTATTTTCTTGTATAATCGTGGGACCTTCTCTTAGCCTACAAAAAAAAAAAAAATTATTTACTCGTTGTAATGTTTATTTTTTTTAAAATATGGAGGAGGGATTTGATTTGACTGGCAGAGAAGGCATCTCTTGGGATGTTCCATAAGTATTTATTATATAATTGTACTCAGCATGTGCCTGTCTTTCATATGCCAAACACAAAAATACGAATTTATATATTTCCAAATTTCTTATAAAATCCTAATAATTCATTACTTTGCATTGGTTGTGAAGTTGTGGGTTTTGATTGGAAACCAATTGTTAAAGGGACATATCTAATAAAGGTTAGCTATGGTTTAATCTAAACAAATAATTTATGTTTTGGAGCAACAAACTTGTAACATTCACTAGCTAATATGCTTGTTTGGCATGTGTATTTTGTCTATGCATTTTTTTTTTATCGAAATTTGTCCATATAAATGTTTGTCTAAAATAATGTTAAATTTTTTTTTGTCATAGCTAGTTTTGAGAAATATAGTTGTCATCATTTTTTTTATGAAAACCCTATTTACAATTCCCTTTTTTCTTGTTTTTTCCCCCACAAAAAAAAGCTTATCAGAAATAATTGCAATGCGGTCTAATCCAGCCAAACCAGGTTAAAATTGTGATGTAAACCCTTGTTTAGTTCGACTTTTGGCAAAGTCCTAATGACCTATAGAGACTGCTTTAGAAAGTACTAACTTGGATTGATAGATTCCATTATACCTTTTTGCAAGTCATTGTTAGCGTTAATGAGTTATTATCGACAACAAGGTTTAACTGTTTATTGATGGATTACCAATTGTTTTTAATAATAACGTGTGTGTATACAATGAACCCTGCAAAAAAACATTGCCAATTAGACACAACGCACACAAACAAAACATCTCTCTCTCTCTCACTCTTTCTCTCTCTCTCTCCACATTTCTCTCTCTCTCTCCACATTTCTCTCTCTATCTCTTCTTTCAAGAAATAACACAATTTCCCAGATTCAAAGTTCTATTTTTTTCAACGTCTTCAAAGGAATTAAGAATCTAAGCAACCATCTCTTATCCTTCTCTCTCTTTTTGTATATAACAAAAAAAAATTTTGCTTCAGAGAATATACACTAATAAACTTCAGAGAAAAGCAAAAGAAGATAACACCAATCTTAACTTTCTCTTTTTTTGTATGGTATTTATATCTTTCTTTCACTCACTTTAAAGTCTCTTGAGAGATTCAAAAACAAATCTTCCAGAAACAGCTCAAGTTTCTTCTACTCTTTCAAAAGATGAGAACCCACTTCTCATAAAAAAGCGCCAATTTCAACTCTCTTTCTCATTCTTTTCTTTAATTTCCGGCAAAGATTTGATACATTTTTTTTTGTCTTAAAATAAAAAAAAATATGGATCGGAAGAGAGGGTGCAAGATCAGGAAGAGAGGTTGTTCTTCCTCCTCTTCTTCTTCTCTTGCTCGTCGAAACCGCTTCAAACGCGCAATTTTCTCCGGGAAAAGAGCCACTCAAGACGACGGTGGCTCAGGAACTCCGGTTAAGTCCATCTCCGCCGCTAAAACCCCCGTACTCTTATCTTTATCTCCGGAAAAACCCTTTTTGGATCAATTTCATAAACGCTGCGTGTCGGCGAGGAAGCTGGCGGCGACGCTGTGGGAGATCAGCGACGGCACAGACCCTCCGGTAAATTCCGACAGAGATTGCTTGAGAAGCAAGAAACCGTCGAGAAACAGAGCCAAGAAATTAACAGAGATCTCTTCCAATCAATTCCCGCCAGATTCATCCGATCCGATTTCCCGTCTGGGATCAGAGGTTAGGGTTTGCTTCCGTCTCAAATTTACTCTATTTTTTTGGTTTTCTGTTCTCATATTTTAACTGTCTTGATAATCAAAATTCCACAGAGAATCGTTCCCCGCGAAGATATACTTCGTAGAAGGTCAACAATTCCTCAGAAACCACAACTAATCGAATACAAAACCATTGGCACAAACTCGGTATGATGTTCTTTTCTTAACAAACAAAAAAAAACCTCTTTCTTGCGGAAAAAGAAACCTCTGATTAGTTAAATCCGAAACACAGCAGGTGAAAACTCGTTTCAAGAATGTCAGCGACGGTTTAAAGACGTCTAAAGAACTCGTGAAGGTTTTAAAACGGATCGGTGAGCTCGGAGATGATCATAAGACAGCAAGCAATCGCTTGATCTCTGCTCTGATTTGCGAACTGGACAGAGCGAGATCTTCTCTAAAGCATCTGATGAGTGAATTTGATGCGGAGGAGGAGGAGAAGCGGAGGTTAATAGATAGGCTTCAAGAAGCGGCGGTGGTTGAGAGAAAACTCCGGCAACGAACGGAGAAGATGAACAGAAGATTAGGGAGAGAGCTCGCGGAGGCGAAGGAAACGGAGAGGAAGATGAAGGAGAAGATGGAGATTGAAAAGAGAGCTAAGGATGTTCTTGAGGAGGTTTGTGATGAGCTCGCGAAAGGAATCGGAAATGATAAAAAGGAGATGGAGAAAGAGAGAGAGATGATGCATATAGCTGATGTTTTGAGGGAAGAGAGAGTTCAGATGAAGCTTACGGAGGCGAAATTCGAGTTCGAGGAAAAACACGCCGCCGTGGAGCGGCTGAAGAAGGAGCTCCAGAGGGTTTTGGATGGTCAGGAGGGAAAAGGGTCGTCGGAGATTCGCCGGATTTTGGAGATAATCGATGGTTCTGATGATGATGATGAGGAGAGTGATCTTAAGTCGATTGAGTTGAATATGGAGAGTGGAAGCAAGTGGGGTTATGTTGAAAGCCGGAGGGATCGCGGGAGGGAATCGAGATTTGTTGGCTCCGGCGATGATGATGCTGATTCTGATGATCCTGTGAAGAAGAGATCGGTGATTATTGAGAATGGGGAGAGAGATGAATCTTTAAAGAATCTAAGAGATTACATTGTTTCGAATGTGAGGTTTATCGGTTCCTCGCCGTCGGAGCAGTGGAATCATCGGCACTTACCTAGCTCAGAGTTTGTGTGATCACCGGCACAAAAAAAAAAACATCAATTTTTTTGTTTTTGTTTTTGTTTTAAAGTATATTGTATATTCTTTATTTGTAATTTTTAAAAAGTTTTGAATTTAATTTTGGAAAACAAATGATCTCGACCTCCATAAATTTATTTCGTTACACACACAAAACTACTAACTACTCGAATTTAACCTTGAATTATGCTATGTATAAACCAAACTACTCGAATTTAACCTTGAATTATGCTATGTATAAACCACTAGAAATTGGAAACTCCTTAGTTCAGTGGTTGACCAAATGGTTCATTAATGTTTCTACACTAGAAGGTCTGAGTTTCGATTCCCAGATAACGCAATTTAGCTTGGTGCAAATAGAGTCGTTCATCATAATCGCGTAAGAACGGATAACATTGTCCGTTGTAGAATTCTCTTTGTACTAGTTCTTATAATTTATTCAGTATTAAACAAAAATAGTAGAAATTACATGTCTCGGTCAAATCATTGATTTTTTGGTTCTATTTGTGTTATTTTAAATTTGATTACGTACATAAACATTATATTTCCATCCCGATAAATATGTAGCTTTTATGATATAACCTACTAGTATTAGTTTGTATTAATGTAGATGTTGTGTCATAATTCAAATTCAAACACGAAGGTGTGTGTTTTTTGAGAAGACAAGTCATTAGATGTGAGTCTTTATGCTGATAATTAACTAACTAGACTATAATTTAGAAGTGGGGAATATGAGGATATCAATCAAATCATGTGTTGGGTCGAATTGGAGGATAAGGTTACATTGTATACTTCTTTGAATTTGTGAATAATTTTTTTTTGTTGTTGTTGGGCATAATTGATGATACACACATGGGAACGTCGGTTCAGTGTAAGATTAAACTATAATAATTTACAACAATTAGAATAAGAACAACGAACAATAATGAGATAT
The DNA here is from genome assembly GCA_002933935.1 of Eutrema yunnanense. Taxonomy (NCBI): domain Eukaryota; kingdom Viridiplantae; phylum Streptophyta; class Magnoliopsida; order Brassicales; family Brassicaceae; genus Eutrema; species Eutrema yunnanense. The sequence goes on from PKML01050628.1 coordinate 933,560, forward strand.
AATTGATGCAAGAAAAGATTAGTTTAAGATTCTGAATCAAAAATGAAACAACGAGGTTTCCGCTATTATTGTGTGGACATTGAGCAGCGTCGCTCCATCTTCCCATGTGATTTTGTCTCAACTATCTATCCGTTACGTTTCAGTTTCACCCTATTTATTTTGTCGTAAAAAATAAAACCAACAAGTTTCAAAACAGTAACGGAAAATGGCTATTCATTTTCTATAGATATTGACTTAGTTAACTCATGAAAGTTAGGGACCCTAGTGTAGTGAATATCTTGATTTTTTTTTATTTTTTATTTTGTGATTTTTGCAATTTGTTCCGTTTTCCTCGATCAAAATTTTCCGAATTACGTTACCCCATTAACTAGTATTGCAAAAAAAAAAAACCACTAAAGTTGAACCCTAGATGTAGTAGAGTGAAAACATTATTGGGTGCCACTAGGCTTACCTTTGAAAGCAATGGGGGAAAGAGGTCAAATGCGAAGAAACATTGGCCTAAGACAAGTAGAGATTCTGTCAGCGTGATCTTATCAAGTGTATGTGTGGTTTATCTCTTTGTCTCCTTTTGTCTGTATAAACTTTCAAAAGTTCAATGAACCAATCAATCACTATTATTTAGACATTGATGTTAGTAATAGCAACTGTCAGTGGACAGAAGATCGTTATAAACATGGGTGAACATTTCAGTTTACAATTTGGTTTTGTTTAGATTTTGATGGTTTTAATTACAATGGTTTTATAAATTTTTAAAACCAAATACTTACAGCTCCGGTGATTACATGTTCTTTGGAAAATGTCGTAGGTGAATTTCGATTCAGCTGTTTGGTTTAGTATATATTAGTTTCATTAGCGGTTCTAGCAATTTTTTAATATTTTTGTTTCCAGAGAAATTTTGTTTTCCGCTGGCTTTGTGTCCGGGAATATTTCGGTTTGAATTGGTACGGTTTTCTTTGCTCAGCTCTAGCTATAAGCCATATATAAAAATAAACTCAATCAAACAAGTGATTGAATCACTAATTTTATGTACAAATTTGAAGATGGAACAAGCAGAACCAACAATATAGACGATGAAAAGAAGACAAACTCAATATAAAGGTTTGGATCTGATAATGATTTCAATCAAAAGTTTATTATTAATATACATAAACTCCAATAAGTCTTGACGTTGAAAGTTTGGGTACTAATGTTCATTTTTTGACGGTCTCATCTTTGGTTACCTTCGACGTGAAGCTGACCGCCTTTCTCGGATGCTCCCTTATGTTCAGGCTAAAAACTTCAGGCCTCGAGTAGTGACCGACCACATCGAAGTCAAACTTGGCTCGTGCTATATCCCCAAGATCTGTTGGAAATTTTATGCATATGATTGGTTTCTGTTTTCTTTAAGAATAAAAGATAATTGATAAACAAGTGTCCAACAATACCTAGATCAGCTGAGATAAGAGCCTCTCCTTCATAGTTTGGTCCAGCTAGAACAACTCCCAAAGGTGAAATGATAGAGCTGCCACCGGCGCAGACAACGGAATCCTGTGTGAGGCTCTCTTCCGAACCGGAAAACAGGTATTCCGGTGGAGGAGGATAATCTTTCCGGCGACAGAATTGGTTAGCTGACAAAACAAAACATCCACCTTCAAGAGCGATGTGAGTCATCGATGCTTGCCAAGTTTCTCTAGCATCAGCAGTAGGTGCACAATATATCTCAATGCCTACAAAAATCAGAACAGAAAAACATTATTATGAGCAAATCACAAGCAGCACATTGGTACTTACTTCCAACTAGTATGTAAAATACACTGTCCTTATCTGTTGAAGAAGTACTCATACTGATCATATCTAAGAAAGCTAAAAGAGAGAGACTTAACCTTTGGCATACATTGCGGTTCTTAAAGACGGCATCCTATTTTCCCAACAAATAGCAGCGCCGATTTTCCCAATGGGAGTATCGAAAACAGGGATCGTTGATCCATCTCCGAATCCCCAGATGCAACGTTCCAGAGCTGTAGGCATGAGTTTCCGGTGCTTACCCAAGAACTGACCTTGTGAATCAAAGAAAAGGACGGTGCAGTATAGCGTATAGCCTTCCCTCTCTATCACACCCATAACCAAGAACACTTTGTACTTCTTGGCCATTTCCGCCAATCGTTCCACTTCAGGGCCTAAAATTTTGCACAAGGTTAGTCAAAACAAGAAGAACAATTAAATGTATTTTACAGTTTACACACTCTTGGTAATTCAGGAAACACTAACTAGAGACAGAAGCTCAAGCCCGTTACATATGGAAACTTAAGATTACAGCTTTTATCTCATAGCCAATGTCTGATTTATCTTTTACTCTCTGACATGAAAGATTCAGTAATGAAATCAACAAGCTCCTGAATTTAGTGTTGCTGAGGTGCTTCAATCACTAAAGTAAACACTAAATGAAAAGCTTCTGCCCAAAAATTCGATCGAAGAGTTCTAGAAAAAATCTCAGTTGCAAGATGATTGAAATTTCCAAAAAAAAAAAAAACAAATCCAAGAAATTGAAATTCAGAAGAAGATGATGTTATCATAACCACAGCAACTAAAACCAAATCGCAGATAGAGGGAGTAAAGGTTTCAACTTTACCAGGAACATCAATGGCAGATGCGTGGTACTTGCGAAAATCGTCCCTCCCTTTGGCCGTTCGAGCACCAATCGCCAGCTCGAAGCTAGACCCACGAGGATATCCGCCGATAAACGCCTCCGGGAACACCACGAGCTGGGACCCAAGGTCCGCCGCCTCGGCAAGCAACCTCTCTGCCTTATCTGCAAATCCGAGGATGATTCTCATCGCATCAATCAACCAAGTGAACCAAAACTACAGGAAAAAAAGAGAAACGGTGAGAATCGAGAAAGGGGAACCTAGCGTGGCGGGAGTATCGTAGAAGACAGTAGAAGCCTGGACGACGGTTGCTCGGACGATGGGAGAGGAGTCGCCGCCGGTCATGTCAACCTCGGCGACGATTTGATCGACGTTGACCGGAGGATTCTCCGTGACGAGAGACATTTCTTGCTGACTGGACATCGGACTCGAAACTCTGTGTAGCAGGGAGAGAGGAAACGGGTGATTCTAGTTTGCTCGTAGTGCAAATGTTTTTTGCCCGCATTAAAACAAGACTTTTCTTGTATTTTATTGGGTTTCTCAATAGGGCGTCACGAGGTCGTTTTATTTAATCGGATTTACAATGGTTTTTTAATTATGTTTATCTGTTCCGTTAACCAATTTAACTACATGCTTAATTTAGTTTAGTCATGAAAATTAAAGATTTAAATTAAAAGTTAATAAGTTTTGATGATTTAAATTATGTACGCGATATTTTATGTTTTTAATGGCCAAAATTTGAAAATTCATGAATTTTTTTTTTTGACAATTTTCTGTTTTTAATAAAACAAACGTGTCAAATAAAAACGTGTAAAAATTTCTTAAGTATCGACCTGTTAAATAAAAAGTCATTTCGTTTACAGTAATGTTAAACCTAAGAATCGTACAAAAATGATATGTATTTTGCTAATTTTTTAAAGATTTTTAATTAGAAAAACTCACAAATAAAGCTGGATCGAGAATATACTCTTCAACTATATAGTTAATGTAAATATTTTTCAAATATCGATCCGTTAATGAAAAAAATCATTTTGTCAACAGTAGCGTTAAAACCCCTAAACAACCAACTTTAAATCAAAACTATATATTTTGGTTGTGTTGTAAGAAAATGACAAATGTTTTGCAAAATCTCAAATTAAATCGAAATCGGAAAACCTTCTTCAAAATATTGAGCTGATAAGTGATAAAGACAATGCCAACAAAAAATATTTGGCATTCGATTTTTAAAACATGTAGTTTTTGTAGATTAATCGATGGAACAAATTCAAAAAGTTCTAGAGTGTTATAGGTAGACTTATCTGTTATGGTCTCATGTGTTGCAGGAGAACTATCTATCGTAAGTGTGATATATGTTAAATTATCTATCGTGGATTCATGTATTGCGGGGCTAACTGCGTCGTGAATTCATTGTTCGTGTAGTTGTTTATCATAATTGCATGTATTGCATATAGTTAAATTCGATCAAATGATNAGCCCGAAAGGCCCGATTTTTTTCGGGCTTTTATTTCTAGGCCCGAACCCGCTGCTTTTCAGGGCCCGGCCCGGCCGGCCCTCGGGCTTTAGCCCTAATTGACACCCCTACGCCAAAGACTGTTTTGAAATCTCCTCTTCCACAGCTTATGACGCCAAAGACTGTGTCAGGCGATATCACAAGGCTAACTTTGTATTGGTACCCTCTGAGTCCAAAGGTAGGGAAAATGATAAACCCACAATGTTCTCATGCAGTAAAGAACCTCAAAAGAAGCTGAAGGAGAAGAAACCACATGGTGCACATCTCTGAAAGATTCGAATAGGTAACTCAAGATATATCCTTGTACTTTTATTTTGTGTCACTGTGATTCGACTACCAAGATTATTTGGGCAAGTGGAAATTTTTTGCAAATCTACCCTCGACTTTCAAAAAATGCAGGTCAAACCACCAAGTCCGAGTCAACCCGCAATATAACCCTCGTCTGTGTATACATTTTACAACCTGTATATAGCTGTGTATCAGTTATCAAAACGACGTCGTTTTGGCTAATTTTTTAAACCAGAAAATCGCAAAATCAGGACTCGAACTCCCGACCTCTATACACTTACCACATCGACACTACCATTATGCCAAGATAGTTTATATTGTCATAACCAATATAACTATATTTATATATATACCACAACAATATGTTTTTTAAAAAATATATGTTTCCCGTCAAAACCGCAAAAAAACGTTTTCCCGCAAAAACCGCAAAATCACGTTTTCCAGCCAAAACCGCAAAATAGAGTTTTCCCGTCAAAACCGAAAAATTACATTTTCCCGTAAAAACCGCAAAATAGCGTTTTCCGTCAAAACCGAAAATCACGTTTTCCCTTCAAAACCGAAAATCGCGTTTTCCCGCCAACACCGTGAAATCGCGTTTTCCCGTCAAAACCGCAAAATAACGTTTTCCCGCCAAAACCACAAAATCACGTTTTCCCGCCAAAACCGCAAAATAGCGTTTTCCCGTTAAAACCGCAAAATAGCGTTTTCCCGTCAAAACCGCAAAATAACGTTTTCCCGCCAAAACCGTAAAATAGCGTTTTCCCGCCAAAAACGCAAAATAATGGTTTCGCGTCAAACCCGCAAAATTACGGTTTCCCGTCAAAACCGCAAAATCGCGGTTTCCCGTCAAAACCGCAAAATCGTTGTTTCCGGCCAAAACTGCAAAATCACGTTTTACCATCAAAACCGAAAAATCACGTTTTTCACGCTATTTTCGGTTTTGGCGGGAAAACGCTATTTTACGGTTTTGGCGGAAAAACATGATTTTGTGGTTTTGGCGGGAAAACGTTATTTTGCGGTTTTGACGGGAAAACGCGATTTCACCGTGTTGGCGGGAATACAGGATTTTTGGTTTTGAAGGGAAAACGTGATTTTCGGTTTTGACGGAAAAACGCTATTTTGCGGTTTTTACGGGAAAATGTAATTTTTCGGTTTTGACGGGAAAACTCTATTTTGCGGTTTTGGCTGGAAAACGTGATTTTGCGGTTTTTGCGGGAAAACGTTATTTTGCGGTTTTGACGGGAAACATATATTTTAAAAAAAAACATATTGTTGTGGTATATATATAAATATAGTTATATTGGTTATGACAATATAAACGATCTTGGCATAATGGTAGTGTCGATGTGGTAAGTGTATAGAGGTCGCGAGTTCGAGTCCTGATTTTGCGATTTTCTGGTTTAAAAAATCAGCCAAAACGACGTCGTTTTGATAACTGATACACAGCTATATACAGACGAGGGTTATATTGCGGGTTGACTCGGATTTGGTGGTTTGACCTGCATTTTTTGAAAGTCGAGGGTAGATTTGCAAAAAATTTCCACTTGAAGGGTTGATTTGCAGAAAACCCTTTTATCTATTGTCTGTTTGCTATTAAAACTAAAGAAGACGCACGCACCCGTGACATGTTCAAACTAAGTTAAACTTTTCCGGAAGCAAATATGTTCGACGACTCTTCGTTACACCGTCTCGTCGGAAAATTCTTCACAAACTCAATGCCGCCGTCTTTGGCAGAAACAGAACACTCGGTCCGGAAACAACTGGTTCTCTCCGGCGACATGATTGTCCAAAAGCTAAACGACGGCGATATGTTCTTGTTCGAATTCACACAAAAGAAAGACAAAGAGGGAGTTCTAAGACTGGGACATTGCAACGTCAACGGAGTTATCATAGTAATCAAGGATCTAAACTCTTCCGACAGGATTGATTTCACGGTGGCTTCCTTCTTTGTCGCTGTCGTGTGCTTACCATCGTATCTTTGCACTAATGAATTCCTCCCGATTCTCAAATCTATAGTCGGCGATAAAAATCCCGTTTTATACAGAAAGCTCAACATATGTTTAACCTATTTCCAAGTGGATATTGACCTCAAGAAGCCACTCAGACCAGGATTCCACATAGACGAAAACCAAAACTGGTTCGTGCAGTTCAAATATCATAACTTGGGCGATTTCTGCTACAACTGTGGAATGATTGGTCACGTCAAAGGTAATTGCGTCCAGGTTAAGTACCCCAAGGAACGTGCATTGAATGCCACGTCAAGAACGCACGTCTATGGCCCTTGGTTAAGACTTTCTGGCCAGGAACCGTCTTACCATATTGGTCTGACGAAATCACCGAACGATGTTGGTGAGTGCGAGAAGACTCTCTCGTATTCTCAATTCTTCATAGAGGTTGAGTTTATAAGACTCGCTTTCTGCAACACTGTGCCTTTCTCGAATCAGTCCAGAGCAACAAAGTCCACTCACAGATTTCGTTTCCCCTGTTCTTACCTCGACACAGAAACAGAGTCCACATATTTGATTACTACTTCGAAAGCGTACGAGGTTATACGGAGGGAGATCGATGAGAATATGCCTTTACGTTATAAGTCATTGAACATGTCTGACGTTACCGGAAGTCTTGTGGAGCAGTTGAAAGTCATTAAGAAAGATAAGTTTTGTTGTGACGATAAGTGGTTGACTCTTAAACTTGATATCACCAAAAAATTATCGCTCACGCATGTTGATTACGAGACAATTCTTTCGATTCATCGTGAACAATTGATTGAGAGTAAGATATCGAATTTGATCAAGAAGAGAGTGGAGAAGAACGAGAATTTGCTTTCTTTGTCTTCCTGGGAAGACCAAATCAGAGAAGCGATATCTGAGATGGGTTTCCCTCATTATATGCATCACTCTTATGTGTCTAAAAGAGCGAAACAAGCGATGATGGAGGCCGTTCGGATTGAGATTTCATCGAGTAGATGCACGATACCTGCAGAAAGATCTACGGTTTGCGGGTTAGAGCGTTTTAAAGTGCTTGGACCGGACATGGATCGGCTCGATCCGTGTGTGATTTGCGTTGGAGAGATGTTTCTTGCGGAAGAAGCAACCGTTTTGCCTTGCTCTCATGTCTTCCACAGCTCTTGTATTGAAAAATGGCTCCAAGTTGGTCACAAGTGTCCGCTTTGTGGTTTCAAGTTACCTTCACAACAAAAGTGAACAATTTTCATCTGTAAACCCGGGATTAATTAATTATTCACTTCATTATATTACATATTCGGTTGTGTCTCTTATTTGGTTCAGTATACTATGACAAGAAGAAGAAAAAATATGTGATATGATCAGTGACTTGGTCAAGGGCTTTATAGTAGTAAATTAAATCAAAAGACTTAAATTGAGACTAGGTGAAAACATTAACGGGCTGAAATAAATCCTTCATTTTGACTAGGTTTGGTGACGTGGCATTCATAGGTGAATTACGCAACACCTGGGCAAAACCCAAAATGTGCATTGTTCAATTGAAAAAAACTCAAAGCAGTGAGCACTGAGAAGAAATACGTTTGCCTATCGAAATATTCAGAAACCAGCAGAAAATTTTACAGGTTTGTCCCCTTCGTTTTGTTAAATTTTGTTCCACTTCATGTTGATGAATATGGATCTACCATTACGCATTCATATAGTTGTTTGTAGTTGAGGATATATATATATTAACGCTTCACATAGCGAATGTATGAAGAGTGGTAATCACAGGTTTTCTTAATATCAATTGTGTGCTTTGCATTTACTTTTTGGCCTATACGCTGCGCAGATGTAAACTATGTCCAGGCTCAAAAATTATTGATTCTCGTGATTGTTGATGAAACTTTTGTGTGTGTTTTAGGTGGATACTTGATGAGGTCATCAGAACCAATACCGATCATGGCGAGGAAAAGACGCACAAGAATGAAGATATCATAGCCGATGTCAAAGAAGAGACGATTGTCAATGCTTCAATCGTCTATATGAAAGCGCATGGAAATGCTACCACCTCAGAGAGGAATTGGACCGTGCGTACGACAAGACTAGTACTTGTTTATTGGCGTCAACAATTCCTTGATGTTGTTGGGACAGTTTCTCCTACGCTACTATCGCTCAACACCCATCAAATGGAAGAAGATGCATGTCTTGAAGAGCTCTGCCTCAAGCACAACGATGCAGGCCATGAAACCACTTGGGATACATTCTTAGCTCAACCAAAGAATGCCTCGAATTGGAATCAGTTCAATTGGATCCCAGATGAAGGAGTTATGCTATTTACAAATCAGGTGTCTCCCAATTTACCCGATTTGGACATAGGTGCATTGATTGGAGGTTTCCGACCGAACCAGGAGGAATTAAGCTACAAAACGACTTGTTCTGGAATCTTGATCCATCAGGGAAGAACCGACAATTGGATTAATCTCATTCCCAGTTCAGACTTGAGAGTTATCGATTTTACAACTCGATGGACCTGCTTTGGACGCAATCCAGCAACTAAGCCAAAGATCGAGCTACAGCCCAACTCAGGAACGATCTAAGCCCAGGACCACTTGGAGAATATCAATGGGCCTCTCATGGATCCAGCAAGCCAAAGATCCCACGAAATGCCCATCGGATCCACAAGTTACACCCAATTTCCCAAAACGGGTTGACTTGGTTCGTTTTAGGGAAAGTCCTCGATCCAATGGTTACTACACCTTGCAAACATATCTATGGCGACCAGGAGAGATTCTAAGACAACTAAGGAAGCTTGTAAACACCTTACCATGCACCGACACACACAGGATCATGCAGATTCCCTTGCAAGTATACTTTCCTTTTATGGATGCGTTCACACTTAGGGCCATAAATGGCCAACGACTCTTTGCCTTTGAATGCCACGACTTGGGCAACTTTTATGAAGATCAGAATGTTCCAGAGAGGCTCACATACCCTCTCAAACCGTCCAGATACAAGGCGACATCACACCTTCCTTATTTTGCCGATTTGCTCATTATTGTCCAACGGCTAGTTTTTGATCATCTTTTGATTTGTTTCTTGCTAAGAATTTTTTGTAGAGCATTATATAAGCTCAGCTTAGCTTTCATTTGTAATTAACCATTTCAGTCATAAAGTAATAAAGTATTTCGTTTCTTGTCAAAGTATTATTCTTTGCGGGAGTTCCGTTCTTTTGAATATTGTGTGCGATTCACATATTCACTAGAGTCTCGAATTTAACTATTTGTGTGATTCAAGTAGTTGGTTCGATCACTTGATAGAGAGAGTCTATCATCATCAGATTGAGTGAGTCAATCAACCCACCCATCATCCATCCAACGACTTAGACAAAGAGAGCCATTCGGCCAGTTGTCTCGGTTCCATCGTCCCCATTTCCGCGTTCAAAGCTTGTAAACTTTGATTATCTTGTGAAGATAAGATTGTGAGACTCAATCTTACATCAATACTGAAGAGGATTTTTTTGCGGATATCCCAAGGGACGAAATCATCAATCTTGATGAAGCACGAGGAACACATCAAACGAAGTCCCAACACTTGAATCAGCATCAATGGCTGTAAAGGTACTTCCATTACCGAACGTGAGCAGTGGCACAGAATCATTGTCAAGCTGCTTATTGGGTCTATACTCGATCAAAACGGTGAACCGAGCACTATGGGATGTTATTAAATGTGTAGTGGCTCTGATTGTAATGTTGTTTTATCTAGAGTAAGGCTATGGAAGTAGGAACCAGTGTCATGTCTTGTTGTTTCTGGGCATTTGCTTCTTCTCGATGTTACAGTGTATGATTAGTGATGTTGTTGTGGGTGAAAAACACACGCCTATAGGTATAGGATGTGATCAGGTTTTTGTACCTTTAGGATAAAAATCTGAGGTATTTTAAGGGATTATGTAGCACCCTAATCCGGATTTTTATTTTTAGTTGATATTTTTAGCCAAAATTTTAGCTAGATTATACTTAATATTTTTCTTAACTTTTTCGCGTTTGGTTCGATCAGACAAATCGTTTTCGAGCATAAGTTAGATTAAACAAAATACTTGAATTAAATTGAAGTCCTAATACAATGATCAGTTCGCCAATAAACTATTACATTGTATTTAAATTAGACCATAACTACCCACCAACGACCATCCATATGTTTCCAGCCTTAGTCTCACGATCCGATCATACATCACGACAATCATCACGAACTAACTCTTTACATGCATTCAAAATGGAGGCATAAGCAACATAATTGCTTAGTGAGAACAGTCATCTCGTTTCACAGAGCCACAATCAAAAATCGCAACAAACATTGATCATATAGCCAGAAATGCTTATCACAACAGAAAACTAGTCAAGCGTAACTATCTATGATTACAGGCCGATCATCCTGCTTTCCCTCAGTCATTTTTGACTTTCCTTAGATAACCTTTTGATTTTCTCCATTTCTGCTTGGCAAAGACTCATCCCATCCTTATCTATTTTTCCGTCTGGCAGAATTTGCATAACACGAGTGTTACATATTTATCCGCAAATTTTAATTCATTGGATATTGGTTTTTTTTTTTACTAATTACATGTTTTTTTAAGTGTGGTCCGCATATTTATCCGCAAATTTCCCATGGTTTTTTTTTTAATATAATTGTCCTTTTTTAATATAATTGTCCTTTTTTAATATAATTGTCCTTTTTAAAAAATATAATTGTTCAACAAGATTTGTCCATTTTAAAACCGATAAAATAAAAATCCCGCAATCGGACTCTCGAAATCCAATGTTATATATCGAAATTTAGTGATTTACGCATTCGTTTAAAATTAAGGGAGATGTTTAAATAATGTTCGGTGCGAATGGATAAATGATGGGGGTAATAACGTCATTTGTTCTTAAACTCCATCCTCTTCAAGACGACGGTTGCACAAAGATTGTAGATTTCTCACTCTCCTCCGCCGTTAAACCTCTGCTTTGCATTTCTTTAGGAGAAGAAGCCATTTTGGGGTCTTACTGCTCCGTTCAACAATTTTATCGGAAGATCTCGACCGATCAGTTTCTTCCGATTTCGACTAGGATTCGATGATGAAGTTTGCTTTCACTCTTCAATTTGGATCTGTAAGTTGAGATTTATCGTAATCGTCTCTGATGCTTTAATTTTGTCTGTTAAACTCGTTTTCTGTATCCCTAAGTCTTACTACTAGTTACAGATGAAGGAGATTCGTTAGATTGATTTTCTTTTCATAGTAGCTCACAACATTGTTCTACTTTTGGTTTTGCTTTGAAAAAAAAAACCTGAATTGGGTAGGTGAATCAAAGTCACATACTCTCTTCAATTTTCGACATATTTCGATTAGGCGTGGTCTTGGATGTGTGGTGTAATGAAATGGGTGTTTTGGAACAGACTTTGAAATAGAAAATGTCGAGGCCGATCATGCTCGTCTTTCTTCTGGTCATACTTATAGTCACCTCTCAATTGGAATGGAGGCAACCGCTTCTTGAGCTTGATGCAGCTCCTAGCTTGTCTCAGAAACAGCACCAAATTGCAAAGAGGGAAGATGTTGTCAAGGAGAAGGTACTGATTCATTTCTCATTCGAAACTCTCTGTGTTCACAATCAGAATAATCTGCATGATGGGGCATTTTTCATCAATCAGTTTCTAGACTTTGTTTGTGGCTTTATTCTTTGGCATTGGGATGCTTATACTTTCATAAGACTCTGCACAATCTGATCTTTTCAGGGATTGGAAATTCATTTCTTTTATCATTCCTCTTTTATAGAATGTCTGTCGAATCCGTCAGTGAGTGACCAGAATTCCTAATGTTGCATAGAGAGATTTGTTTGAGCCTTCTATTGAGTTTTTTTTCCTGATTGCGTTGAGGTTAGTGGAGAAAGATAACATCTTTGTCTTGCAACCTTAAGTTCCATTTGTATGTATGAATAACCTCATAATTTTGAGCCTTAATATATTGTCCTGTTTCGAACCTTGACAGATATTTTTTTGCTTCATATTTTGCTAATCGTTACAGATCATCTTGTCACAAGAGAGACATATCCAGAGGCTAAATGACCTTGTACGAAGTCTTCAAATGCAGTTACTGCGATGCAAAGGAGAGAACGAGATACGGAACGCCACTGAAACCTTCCATCTTAATAAACAGTTCATTGAGCTCGAGAGGAAACACATTGTGGAAGACTGATATTCCCCATCCCCTCTACAACAATCTCTAATGAATAACACAAATGGTACGTAAAAAAAAGCTATGGAAAAAACGAAGAAGAGAATTCCTCTTTAATCCTCTAAGCTCCAACGGTTGTATTTTGTTTCTGTTGTGGTAAAACATTGCTGATGGTTTGATTAGGAGGATTGCCTTACTTATGAAGAAGGTTGAGATATTTAAGTGTAATGAAATTTGAGAATTAGGGTATTCTTAGTTATGGTTGATTCTATTATTATTATCTGACAAATACACACATGATCTATATATATGTGTGTTGTCGTATAGTCAAACTTTGGTTTGTTGTTTGATGTTACTTTGAAATTAATGTAACGAAAATCTAAGATGACAATAGCAATCTTATGTCATATGAATCTCCCGTTCTATTCGCAATTTTGTTTTTATGTTTCATGGTTACATCAGTCATAGCCACTAAATCTCACCAACCACACTTCTTATTTTTTTTCCTAAGTCAAACAAAACCAAATAAAAATCCCAAGGAATATTAAATTTTTTATTCACTCATCAATATTCTTACATTTTATTCACTTTCCAAAGTCAATAATAATTTTAACAATTAAAAGCCATTCATCTAGTCATCTTTTTGGTCAATCTTTACATCATTTTGTTGGCCGTGCGTATAGCCGTCCAAATTCTCATATTCACCAATATTATTCAATATTCAACAACAATACTTTGAAATGTTTTTGAAAAGTTATCATATAAGATTTTTTGTTTTCTTTCTAATTAAATATTATTTTGACCATTATACTAATTATTATTTTTTCTTGAAAAAACAATTACACTAGTTTTTTTCATTTGTGGGCACTTGAAAACATTTCTCCTCTTCAATTCTCATGCCATGATTAATATCTAATAATATCACCTACCCATTTAACTACAATTTTTTTTCCTCTGTCAACACCCATTTAACAACATTACAACCTTACAAGTTCGAAACAAATGGTACTACATTACTACTTCTCTCTCTTTCTCTCAATTTGAATTTGAATTTTCATGATAAAAATATGAGAAAGGACAAAGTAACTCGTTTGTATCTATCCAAATACTATTTGGTTATAAATGCAATTTCAAAGCTCAAGTCATATACTCAATCTTATGCATATTAATTTCAAATCACATTTATTGCTACAAACACCTCATTTTTATAATTATTTTCTCAAGAGTATTTATTTTGAAAGCTAGATAAAACTAATCCTACTAATTAACCAATACATACATTCAATGAAACTCTCTCTCATCTTGTGTGTATCCGTCTATATATAACCGCATCTAATAAAATGAAGACGTCAAACTCCCTTTCTTTCAATCTCAAGAACAAGAACAAAACTAGTCTTCACCAAAGTAAGCTAATTTTGAACCAATATCCAAATTAATTTGTTTAACTATATGTTATTGTTATTGTTATTTTCATCTTCATTTTTTAATTGAAGACAAATAAGTCATTCGATTGATCAATTCTCCTCTTTTCTCTTTCATGATATATATACATGTTTTATAAACCACAACAAGCTTCAGCGAAATCTTTCTCACGCAAACCCTGGTTTTTGTTTAATTTTATTGTGTTTCTTATTCAGATTCCTACAGAATAATATATCAGCATACATACTCTTCTTGGAAGGCACGAAACATGAATCAACAAGAAGCTGCGACTGCGAGTAATCTTGAGCTTGATCTGAAACTAAATATATTGGATTCATCTTTTCCCACTGATGAGAGTTCATCTTCATCGTTATGCTCGGAGGATGCTGAAGGTGGAGGAGGAGAGGCTAAATCAATGGTGGTCGTTGGTTGCCCTAATTGCATCATGTACATCATCATGTCTTTGGAGAGTAACCCTAGATGCCCTAGATGCAACAGCCAAGTTTTGCTTGACTTTCTCACAGGAAACCGTAGCAAGAAGAAGAGTATTAATTAAGAAAATATCCATTAATTAAGATTATATTTTTCTTAATTTGTTGCCACGTATATGAATAGTTTGTATTAATCTTCGATGAACGGATGTGTTCATAAAACCGAAATCCATATATACTTTTGTTTTGCAAGAACATCGTTAGTTAATTTTATATGTAATCTATTGACAGTTTAGCGATGAATATTAATAGAAGCGGATATAAATAGACTAGATTATGTCGTTAATCCATCATAAAATTGTTTTTGTGGTGGATTTATGGCTATTAATGACGGATATGTGTCCTCTTCAAAACAATTATGGTATTCCGCTTTGGATACTAGATATTTCTTGACTATTGCGATATATTTAATTTTACAAGTGGAAAATTGGTTGTTGTTGACTTGTTGTAAGTTCAATGTATATGTACGTGACATAACTACGTGTTTAACATAAAAACGTGGAACAATGACTTTTTTCTTTTCCATTGTTTGCACTAAGTAATCCTAGCTTTAAATGATAATTATTTACACATATAGTCATATATATATACACATCATACATCAAATAATAAATAGGTTTGGTTTACTTGTTACCAAAGTTGTTGAACTAACAAATTAAATGTCTAAGAAATCATGAAGAAGAGTTGTTCTTATTATAAATGTGAAAAAATCTCCACCTAAACTTAATATAAGAAATGCATGTTGGCTTTCACATTGATGTCGGATTCAACATTACGTGTGTTTCGTTCTTTTCCCAACTATCAAAAGATCTCTCGCATTTTTTCGGTTTATGCAGTTTATTTCAATGGCATAAACCGAAAAAAAACTAAATATATTTCTTACAAAAACCAGGTCGAATCTAAATGTTGTTTCAATCTACTTCACATATTTCTTCCATTAAAAAAATTCAAATCAACGTGAGTTGGTCTAGTGGTAAAGGTCTGACTTAGATCCATGGTATTTGCCATGGGTCCAATTTTTTTTTAAAAAAAAATTTCAAGAAAAAAGGTCCAAAAAATTATAAAAACAAATATTTGAAAAATGGCACAATTTTTTTTTTTTTTGCCTAATGCTCATATATAAGTAGAGACGGGCCTGGGTAAAGGTTGGGTATGTGCCCGTCTACGCCATGGGTTCAACACACATTAGGAGGGTCTATTCTCCATTAATAGAGAATTTAACGGTTTCAGCCCATTCCACGGAGGATGTATGGGCCTACAGGTAGGGATGTCAATCGGGCTGACTCGGCCCGGCCCAGCCCGAAACCCGTAAAGCCCGCATATATTTGAGCCCGGCCCGACCCGAAAAAAAAATCGGGCCTATATTCTAAAGCTCGGTCCGGTCCGAACAGGGCTTTTCGGGCTTTTCTTTACAAACATAAAAAAATCACAATTTTCAAATAAAAAATAATTAAAACAAAATATTTATCAAAATAAATCTAAATTTAAATGTATTATATCAAATCCAATCTAAATTTTAAAAAAGTTTCCAATAAGACACTCCATAAAGTTTCCATTTACTGATTTCTAATATGCTTTCATTTCATTCATTATTTTCTGTATTCATATTGTTTTTTTTTGTGATCACCAATGGAAACTTGTATTTTAGAGACACCAATTTTTTTGCCTCAATTGTTGTATAATCATTCCACAAATTTAGTAGGCTTTTATGGATTTACTAAGGCCCAATAAAAGATTTTCATGTGAATCAAGAGGCTATGCTTTATTTGTTTTCCGGGGCCAACAATCAATAACTAGCAACCAACGATCAAGTTATGTTTGTTTGATACGTAGTTGCTAGTCCAAGATTTAATAAACTAAAACACTACGATATTCAGTGTTTGTAATTTTTAGTTAGTAGTCGCAAAACCACCTATCGCGCTTATTTTATCAACATTTTGGATGTTTGACATGAGTTTCAACTAGACAATTAAAATAATGAGAATTCTGATTAAATTGCTCCATGGTGCGTTTTTGTTTGATGGAATCATTTAATCCCCTCACATTTTTTTTTTTAAAACTTGATCATTACAAAATAATTATTGGTTAGGAAGAACATCAACCCTTATCTTTACGCATACTAGGACAATTTGAGACCATCGTGAAAGACAAATTAGTTTTAGCTATATACAACATTTGCACGATTTCATTTTGATATGGTGTCTACTCTTATTTTTGCAGGTAGATGCGTCTTTGTGTGTATATGTATATATATAATGGATGCATATACTGCATGTAGCTCATTACAGAAATTGACGGAACACAGTTAATCTGATTCTTTAAAAAAGTGAGAAGCTCAAATGCATGTCTCCATTATTTTATTATATTTTCTTCTCATGTTCCTAAGTCACGTGACATGCCTCACTCTCGACCTTTTTGCATGCCATTGCCACATAATTACATATAGGATATATAACAATGGCGGATATATATACTTGTTAAATTATCAGTCCTTTCGAATATATATTTTATTTTTTATGAGATAGATTTAAGAATCAGTGGGGTTCGGATGTTTTTTTTTTCTTATTAGTTATTGTGTCTAAGAAAGAAAAGTTGTTAGTGTTTGTAAGAATACAAGAGTCATGCACATATCAAGACCTAACATCCAATCCAATAGTAACATTTGTTAAATCACAGTTTAATTATCCTTTCTCTTTCTCTCACTCACTTTTCCTTTTCACCACAAAGCACTAATCGTGTGATCATCATCTTAATGACTACTATATCTCTAAACCCTTCACACACACTTCCTCAACACTTCTCGGCCTTTTCTTAATTATACAACAAACCCATGATATAAATCCAAATTCTACCATTTCCTCTTGTCAATATCAAACCAAAGTTCGATTCGATGTCGAATCTGATTCGAACAGATCTTCCAAAGAAGAGGAAGAGAGGAGACAGTAGAGTTTTCAGGCTGAAGACTTTCGGAGAGACAGGACATCCAGCTGAGATGAACGAGTTGTCTTTTCTAGACAACCTCGGGAAGCTACTTGAGTTTGGTCACTTTGAGAGCTCCGGTCTCATGGGAAGTTGGTCTTTTCAGCTCGAGGTTCATCGTCACCCAAATCCTCTCTATGTGCTTCTCTTTGTCATCGAAGAACCCATTGAAGCCTCTCTTAACCTTCGTTGCAACCATTGCCAATATGTTGGTGACGTCCTCACTCTCTTTCTCTAAATGTATACCCTTTTTTTTTGCATATCTATATGCATGCTCATACATTCGTAAACATGATCGCCGGTCTATGCATGCTAGTACTAGTACTTATGTATATGGATGGAACAAGAGACTTATAATAACACGTGGGTCTCTAGTTTCAGTCTCGTTATATATTGTTGGCTTATTACGCATTGCTATGGATGGAACCTTGCAGGCTGGGGAAACCAAATGATATGCAACAAGAAGTACCATTTCGTGATCCCTTCAAAGGAAACAATGGCCGCCTTTCTAAAACTAGAAGGCGGAGGCTGCGCTTTTCCCGAAAAGGAAAGTCTCTCCCACCTCGTGGAGCTTCAAGGCCATGTCCTTCACGGCTTCTTTCACTCCAACGGATTTGGTCACTTGCTCTCTCTCAATGGCATCGAGTCCGGTTCCGACTTAACAGGTCATCAAGTCATGGAGTTGTGGGATCGGCTCTGCACCGGTTTAAAGGCCAGGTATACTAAGATTTTAATTACATATTCATTTATCTTTGTGTATGTGTGAAATGTTCACGATATATAAATATGGTATAAACCACTCAACACGTACGATTTTATTAGTTTTCATATCATATGTCATAAATATTGAATTGTTTTAACCAATTTGTGATGTCCACGGTTAAAAGATTTTTCATTAGGATTGAAAGAGATTTCAAATATTCGTTGACCATATAAACGATTTCAATTAACTACAGAGATTTGTCTGGATTCTAGTTTAAGATTATCAAAAAGGAATATTGGATTATCTCTAGCTGTTGTTGATAATGAATTTCACATATTTAGTCAATTAATTAAAAATGGTTTCAAATATTTTGCACCTTATTAAAATGTCGTTGAATATATATATAGGAAAATAGGGTTGAACGATGCATCGCACAAGAAGGGAATGGAGCTGAGGCTGCTGCATGGTGTAGCAAAGGGAGAGCCGTGGTTCGGTCGTTGGGGCTACCGGTTCGGGTCAGGGACATACGGAGTGACTCAAAAGATTTACGAGAAGGCACTTGAATCGGTCCGTAACGTACCCTTGTGCTTGCTTAACCATCACCTAATAACAAGCCTTAACCCTGAAACTCCAATCCTCTTGTCAAAGTACCAAAATTTATCAACCGAGCCATTGATCACTCTCAGTGACCTCTTCATGTTCATGCTTCACCTCCATTCACGTCTTCCAAGAGATAACTACATGAATAACTCCAGAAACCAAATCATCTCCATTGATAGTACCAACTGCAGATGGTCTCAAAAACGGATTCAAATGGCTATCAAAGTGGTTATAGAGTCATTGAAGAGAGTCGAATACCGATGGATATCGAGACAGGAAGTGAGGGATGCAGCTAGAAACTTCATCGGGGACACGGGTTTGCTTGATTTCGTGTTGAAGTCGCTCGGAAACCAAGTGGTTGGGAATTATTTGGTCCGACGTAGTCTAAATCCGGTGAAGAAAGTGCTGGAGTATTGCTTGGAGGACATATCAAATTTGTTACCAAGTAGTAACCATGAACTCATAGCCCTACAAAATCAAAATCCAATGGGGAAGACGACGAAGATCACAAGAGGTCAGGTGATGAAAGACATGGTTTATTTTTACAAACACATTCTAATGGACTACAAGGGAGTGTTAGGTCCCATAGGCATATTGAACCAAATCGGAATGGCTTCAAGGGCAATCCTCGACGCTAAATACTTCATCAAAGAGTATCATTACATGAGAGATACATCGGTGAAAACAATTCACTCAGATCGAGGGGACAGATTAGGAATATTCTGCACAATCGCGCGGAAATGTCATCATCATCATCATAACAACGAGATGAAGATGCCTCCACAAGAATGCATAGTGGTGAACAAAGATGCACGAATGAGTGAAGTGTATGGAGAGGCGGAGAGAGTGTTTAGAGAGATCTATTGGGAACTTAGAGACGTGGTGGTGGAGTCAATGGCGGATGGTGAAAGGGAAATGATCAACACAAGGGTCGATGATATGGCCTTGAATGGGAATAAAGGATTGGTGTTACAAGGGAATGTAGGAATGATGATGAACATTGAAGTGATCAAGTGTTACGATGATGATAATCGGAAGAAGGATAAGAGAATTGAGTGTGAGTGTGGAGCAAAGGAAGAAGACGGAGAGAGGATGGTGTGTTGTGATATTTGTGAAGTATGGCAACACACAAGGTGTGTCGGTGTTCAACACAATGAGGAAGTTCCTCGCATTTTTCTTTGTCAAAGTTGTGACCAACATCTTATTCCTCTCTCTTTTTTACCTTAACCGTTCATATATGTTAGATAATAAAACCTTGATTTTTATCATAAACATAATTATATACTTGGACGTGTACTTATTCGGGAAAAAACCAAAGGAAAAACACTAACAAGGTATCTGCCCCAAAAGAGAGTTTTATTGATTCTTCTTAATTCTAAAGCGTGTACATTATCTACAGTAAAACAGTAACAAGGCAACATTTGACTCCAATGCATGCATGCATCAGCTTTTCTGATAATCTATCAGACTGACGACTATGGACAAATTATATAACTAACAGTTAGACAACCCAACAACTACAATCAAGAAAACAAAAGCTTCATCTTTGTCACACGACCCCCATCAGCAGCTTTGTCTTTTGACGAGTCAGGCTGATCCTATCAGAAAGAGACAAACCTTTAACAAGTAAGCAATGGTTTTCTAAACCCGTTTGGGAAATTGCATGCTGAGGGACCTATTTACCCTCAGGATAACTCAGACATCTGGAGCTAATTAAAAAAAGGAAATGTGGTGGCATGCCCCCAACAACATGATGTGCCGTACATCAAAAAAGTTCAGCAGTTTCCCAACAAGTTTTTCTGGGGCCAAATTCACAGTATACCCGCCCTGAAATAGGAATGCCCGGTTAAGTTGGATCCTTAAGTAAAAACAAGCTTTAGGTTGTTCCAAGCTTTACGGATGTCAATGAGACTTGAGTTTCTATTTCACATTTTCAAACAAAGGTAAGGAAAAATCAACAGTTCCATGTAATTCTATTGGAACTAGAAGTTGTGTGGTCTGTACCTGTTGGTGGATACCGCAGAGAGTATTAAGCAATTTCTTGAAGGATGATCAGAGATTTTATGCCATTGTTAGATTCGATTCAGAGATACATGCGAGTAAGATCATCGAGCTTGCCAAATCACAACAACAACGGGAGTTCTTTTCTCGAGGTTTATGAAATGGAGGAAAAAGGCATCCCAGGAGCTTTGCACAACATCTCGGATTTAAAACGCGTGTCTCCCCGGGCCAGCTCTTGATTCTGGCTTCTATGAGCTGCTTGATCCAGAAAGATATGACAGAGCTCTCATAGATCACTCTCTTGAAAAACTCGGGAATGTTGCTATGAGCCTGCTCGTTGGCTCAACGGAAACCTTCCACAGTCTCCTATGATATCTCTGGACGATGGACGAGTATATACGTATCGTGTCCAGGTTACACCAACAAGAGTTTATTTCTCTGGACCAGAGGTGATTATTTCAAATCGTGTGCTTCGACATTACTCCAAATTTCCTCCGGATATCATTTGTTGTTGAAGATCTGGAAAAGGTTCGTTCCATGGATCTGTCTCCACGCTCTTCTACTCAAACAAGAACCAAGTTATACGATAGGATTAATTCTGTAATTGGAGATGGGATTGTCATTGGTGATAACAAGTTCCTGTTTCTCGCCTACTCTTCCAGCCAATTGCGGGAGTACTCTGCTTGGATGTTTGCACAAACGGACGGGATTACGGTAGCAACTATCAGAGCCTGGATGGGTAATTTTGACAGTTTAAGAAATGTAGCTAAATAGGCTGCAAGGCTCGGTCAGTCGTTTAGCTCGTCTAGAGAGACACTTACTCTTAGGAGCCATGAGATCAGTCCCGGCTTTTACCCATGGCGAATGGGGCGACCGCCCTAGGTCAAAGCCCAAATTTTTTTTTTTTTTTTTTTAACGGCAAAACCTTGATCTATTATTATCTATATAAATAAGTAAGGTTCATATATATATATATACGTGATTAACAAAAATGGCTCATAATCTAAACGTATTTTGCATTCTAAAATATCATATTTACGATTTATTAGATTTTTATGCTCTTAAAAATAACATATCATCAAAAATATTAAATATGAAAAATCGGTAAAAACAAAACATTAATACACATCAACTTCATTTTTACAATGTCATTACTTTCCACACAATATTTTGACAAGCTAATATTTTTCTGTTCACAAAAACTATTTATGTCTTTCATTCGTATTAATTTTTTAATCTACACTCTATTAGCGTCGGTAATGTATCCACTTTACATTTTTAATTCTCTAAAACTATATTGCCTCCTAGAGTCCCGACTACCGCTTCTGACTACATAAACTTCATCTTGTAAATTTTAGAAAGAGACATAACACATACTTTCGGAAAGGCTTCCAATTTAGTATATATTTTGTTACTTTTTGCTTCTCTAATCTGGTAGCTTCATTTTGTTGTTGCTCAAATATTTTTCTCTCATCCTAAATAGATCGTTCTAAAATTGGAAAACTTGGGCATTTGAAATTTTTACAAATGCAAAGTGTTTTGCATAACCAAATATATCCAATTCGTCTCTAATTTCACTATGGAGTCGGTAGTTTTGATCAAACGTATGAGTTTTTATGGAAGAAAAAATTACAAAAATGATCACTTCGTCATTAGTTTTGTTGTAAACTATGTTCTCAAAGTTTTTTAGATTTTTACTTTTTAAGAGAAATATTGAGATTTTGTCAAAATGAGTTATGTGCACAATACAATATTATCTTATAAATGTGTAATTGACTATGAACAAAATAACGTATAATCAATCTTTTTCTTCTAAGCTTAAATATGTTGAATATTGATTCTTTAATTGCAGTTTTGCAGAAAAGAAAAGGTACACAAGTTCTTCTCCAGATGGTTTCCAATGCCTCATGAGTTGCTTCTCTGTAATGAATCTATCAAACATGAGAAAAAACTATCGTCCAATGTAAAAGTCCAAAGCATGTATCAATATTTTGTTTGTATTATGAACTTGTAGTTAATATTCATTACGAGAAAGTGTTTGCCATTGAGATTTTTTGGTTTGTGTAACGAGTTATTAATTATGAGAGCTTTGGAGTTTCTAACTTGGGTAATAAAATGTATAAATGTAAATCACATGCTTGAAATTGATCTTGAAATAAAAATTGTCTAAAACGTCATGCTCAAAACTTGCACAAATGAATAGTGATACTAAAAACATATACGAATACGATCTGCGCATAATCATTAATGTTTAATATTTTGTTATATTTTTATGATATAAATAAAAGATCAATATTTCATATTTTGCCTAAGGTCGTCAATATTATTAAGACGGGCCTGGATGAGATTGAAGTGATTCCGGATGTCGAGATCAGATCTTCAGAGACTTGCTATGTGTTTTCCGATGGGATCGGAAAGATCTCAGCTGAATTTGCTAGAAATGTGGCTAAGAAATGTGGCCTCACAGAGTTTTATCTGTTTACTTTTCAAATCCGCTATGGCGAGTATAAAGGAGTGGTGGTTGTGGATCCAAACTCCTCAAAGAAACTGTCTTTGAGGAAGAGTATGAACAAATTCGAGTCGGAAAACACAATGCTCGATGTTTTGGCGTGGAGCAAGTATCAGCCTTGTTACCTGAACAGACAACTAATTACACTTTTGTCTACTCTCGGAGTTAAAGACAATGTCTTTGAGGTAAGATAACGGAAAGTTGTGGATCAGCTCGATGCAATCTTAACTGATCATGTGAAAGCTCGTGAGGCTCTTGGTTTAATGGCTCCAGGGGATAACACAGAAATTCTCAAGGAATTAATGTTGTGTGGTTATAAACCCGACGCCGAACCTTTCATGTCGATGATGCTTCAGAATTTCAGAGCATCTAAGTTGTTGGCTTTACGGACGAAATCGCGGATTTTCATTCCTCGTGGGAGATCTATGATGGGATGCCTAGACGAGACTAGAACGCTGGAATACGGTCAGGTGGTCGTGCAATATACAGTTTCGGGATGTGCACACTCCTGCATGGGAACTGTTGTTGTTGCGAAAAACCTGTGTCTGCATCCTGGTGACGTCAGTGTTCTTCAAGCTGTCAATGTCCCAGCTTTGAATCACATGGTGGACTGCGTTGTTTTTCCGCAGAAGGGCTTGAGGTAAACACTTTTCGTATCTTGATTCTGAATATTTTGGACTAGCTTTCTTTGTTAAAGTCTCAGACATTGATTGAAATCTGGTGGGTTTTTTAGTTGACTTAAAGAAGGGTTCGCGGTGTCTATGACAAGATTTTAAAATTCCAAAAGTTTCAGATTATATGCAAATTATTTATCGTTGATCTACTTTTGATTTTGATAAATTCCAAGAGTTGAAGGAAAGATCTTGGACTTGATCGTTTCTGATGCGACCATCATTTTTAGTTAATTTACCTGGACAGGAGAGTAATATATACTATTGCGTAACTAATTCCAATCCATTTACCAGATTCGAAGAACGTACGTACTCTTAATGTACATCGTAGAAAAGAAGATGAATCAAACCAATTTAAGTTATACAACTTTTGGGCCAAACGTTACCTTTTCTACAAAATGAAGTCTTTAATGCCTTGGGTTGATGACATATCCCCCGCAAGTTCACTGGTCGTAACGATTAATTATTTAAATAAAATAAACTACTAGTAGTAGAAATGAAATGTATTTAGGCAATCTGGTGCGAAAGGAATGCAATGAGACATGGAGAACAACCAACCCCTAGTGAACTCCTCACAAAGCAAATTGATGTAATGATCCGAAACAGGATGAGCACAGCCCGAAGCCAAGGAAAAAAGAAGTATGAAGATGGTCTACGGATTTGGTTTGCAACGAAAATGATTTCATAGTCACTCAAAAACACAGTTCTTTCTTTTGAAAGTTAAATCAGTTTGTAAAAAACGTTTTTTTTTTTTATTGAATATAATAATTTAACAGTTATTCAAAAAAAAAAAAAAAAAAAAAAAAGAAATGAAATGTATTTGGTTTAATGCAATTATTGGATACGATACGAGAGAAGCCAACTTAGACTAAGTCTAGGCACACAAGTAACAACCCGAGTCAAAGCGTCTCCACGACGCGTTGACCACACGAAGGAGACGAGGAAGGAGACGTGAAGAGAGGAGAAGTGTTTATAACTAAATTCTGCAGATACCTTTAAAAGACGAAGAATATAAGTACTAAGACCCAAAAGACGGACTTTTCGATTATTTCCATTTCCGATTGTAAACGATGATCAATTCCGATCGGATGCTCAAACCTAGCGGCGGATCAATCGTGATTCGCGAGGTCTGGGCTGATAATCTACACTCCGAGTTTGACCTCATCAGCGCCATCGTCGAGGATTACCCATTCATCTCCATGGACACGGAGTTTCCCGGTGTCATTTTCAAGGCCGACCCCGCCCTTCTCCGCCGCGGAAACCCTGGTTATCTCTACAGGCTTCTCAAATCCAACGTCGACGCTCTCTGCCTCATCCAGGTCGGTCTCACCCTCTCCGACGCCCACGGAAACCTCCCGGATCTCGGCGGCGGAGATGGCCGTCGCTTCATCTGGGAATTCAACTTCCGCGACTTCGACGTGGAGCGTCACGCACACGCTCCGGACTCGATCGAGCTCCTCCGTCGTCACGGGATCGATTTCGAGCGAAACCGCCGCGACGGTGTTGGATCGGAGAGGTTCGCGGAGCTGATGATGTCGTCGGGACTGATCTGCAACGGATCGGTGAGCTGGGTGACGTTTCACAGCGCGTACGATTTCGGTTACCTCGTGAAGATCCTCACGCGCCGGGAGCTTCCGAGCTCGTTGCGAGAGTTTCTCCGGCTGCTCAGAGCGTTGTTCGGCGAGCGAGTGTACGACGTGAAACACATGATGAGGTTCTGCGAGCAGAGACTGTACGGTGGTTTGGACCGGGTGGCTCGGTCGCTTGAGGTTAACCGGGCGGTTGGGAAATGTCATCAGGCCGGTTCGGATAGTTTGCTGACGTGGCAAGCGTTTCAGAGGATGAGGGACTTGTACTTCGTTGAGGATGGGCCGGAGAAACACGCCGGCGTTTTGTACGGTTTAGAGGCTTTTTGATGAAATTTGAATTAATTACCGAAAGTACAAATCGAAATTCATTTTATTCCAATCACAATTCTGAAAATAAACAATTGAGCTAAACATCTACTTTTCTTTTCTAAAAATAGTAAGCTTGTTCCCCACCTCCACCGCCCTTGACCTAAACTCGCCGGGTTCAACCCCCGACACAATGTCGGAGGGTCCTTCCACAGCCGGTAAGGTCTTCTTCGATCCCCCTGGAATCTCCCTCAACTCATCTTTGCCTTTTGTTTCATTCCCACACTTCTCTAAACCTCTAAACTCGAGCTCCAAGAACTCTGTTTCCTCTGGTTTTTGAGATCTCCAACTCCCAGATCCCACCCTCTACAGTTTTCTACCACTTGGTTCACCTGAAACACCTCCGCTCTGAGAAAATCCAGTTCAGATTTCAAGTCAGCTCCGTAACAAAACAGAGAAGGATTCCTGCTCTCCCAAATAATTTTGCGTGTACCTCTCTCCGGTGAAGAGGGGTGGTAAAATGTCTCACAGAATCCCCTATCACGAGAAAGGAAAGGCTATTGCTTCAGCCAACAAGGATCCAAGAGTAGCCCGTGTTAGGGTTCGAGATTCAGACAACTCAGATCTGATTTTAAGACATGCTCTCACCATTGTGGGAAGAATAACAAATCCGAAAATCCAAAGGGTTTGGGCCCTTATACCTTTCTTCACGGATCTTTGGAAAACATCGACAAGACCAATAGGAGCTGACCTAGGCCAAGGGCAGTTCCAGTTTCAGTTTGCAACAGAGGAAGACCTGCAGCGGGTCCTCGCTAGTCAACCTTACCACTTCGCTAAGTGGATGATTATCATTCAACGATGGGAGCCTACTGTGGCTAGAAATTTCCCATCACAAATCCCCTTTTGGATCAAGATTCAGGGTCTTCCAGTTCACCTTTGGACCCAGGAAACCATTCAGAGCGTTGGAGATGCTATTGGGACGTGTGAAGCAGTGGAAATCACGTTAACGACAGCAAGAATAAGGGTCCTTGTAGATGGCCTTCAACCCCTGAAAATAACCTCTATTGTGGAATACCCGAATGGAGATGAAGTATCTGCCTCACTGGTCTATGAAAGACTTGAGCGGCACTGCACTCTTTGCATGAGACTAGACCATGAAGCTAAAGACTGCACTGAGTTTGCCCCCTCTCCTCCAACCATCCAGCAACCGCCTCCTCGCCAGGAATTTGTTGTGCATGCCCGACAGGAGAGATCGGGTCCAAAGCCACATGATTTGAGAGACAAAATCCGCAAAAGCGGTGCCTCTACTTCCACAAGAAGAGATGACCCTCGTAGGGACCAAGCTCCCTGTAAAGATACTCCCTTTTTCTCGAATCATCATTATTTGGATCAAAGGGCCAATATCAGATCTTCAGCTGACTACAGAGACAGGAATGATCAAGGCCGAGACCACCGATCTGTTAATGAGGGCAGTTATGGATCTAAAAGACACCAGCCCAACGTAAGTTACCATAACAATTCGGCTAGAGAGAATCCCAGAAGCTACACTTCCCCTGTCAGGCCTGGGCGATCTGAAAGAGCAAGACTCAAGGAGAACTTTACCCAACCTCCAAGTCAAAGATGGGAAAGAGCTGAATCCTCAAGGACCTTTGTCTCTAGGATTGATGCCAACGCCAATCCAACTACGCCCCCACCAGAAGTTCTGGAGAAAGCACTCATTGAAGCAAGAGGGGAGTTGAGAGATGTCATGATCCAATATACAAATTGCGCAGACCCTACTGAGAGTGCTGCAAGAAGAGAAAGGTTACGACAGGCAGAAATCACAGGACAATTGGAAGAATCTGCTGTCCAACTGGCTCAGGCGACCTTGATACCGCAAGTACAAGAAATGGAAGCCAGTGTAACATCTCAAGAAAGAACCCCAGTAGCATTAAGACTAGGCCCAGTAAACCCAGAGATAGCAGAATCTTCTGGTGTGAGGAGGAATTTGGGATCTAAAGCAACGACGAAGAGGAAGCCAGGAAGACCACCTGTGAGAAAGACAATCCAGATTAGTCCTCAACCACTGAGGGGAGCTAGCTCTCGGAAAAGGAAAGCCCGGCACCTACAAAGCTCTCCTCGCAGAAAGCTCGTCATTGACCCAAATTCTAGGAGTGAGGGCCATCCATGTTTGACTGAAACAGGAGAACCGAGTTACTCAACATCCCGAGGAGAATCATCTCGTTTAGCAGGTAGACCTCCGGCTTCCAAGATCATACCGGCAACGAAGAAGAGGGGGAAGGATTTTCATATTCCATCAGATCCTCTTCCTTAAAAATTGCGAGCTGGAACTGTCAAGGGTTGGGGAACCCCTGGACAGTCCATCGAATCCGGGAAATATTTCTCGATATTTCCCCAGATATTTTCTTTCTCTCGGAGACAAAAAATGCAGAGGTGTTTGTCCTACAAAAGCTGGAATGGATGAACTACAATCACCACCATCTGGTTCCCCCCCATGGCAGAGGTGGAGGAGGCTTAGCTCTCTTTTGGAAGCAAGGGATTGATCTCGAGATCATATCCTCCTGTGACAATTTTATCGACTCAAAATTAACTCATGAAGGAAAGTTGACCTATGTTACTCTGGTTTATGGTGACCCAGATAGGCTTAAAAGAAAACGGACTTGGGATTTGCTTATTGAGTTAGCGGTTGCAAGAGAGTCACCTTGGTTCTTGACAGGGGATTTCAACGATATCATTGACAATTCTGAGAAAGATGGAGGACCTGTCAGAGCAGAAGGAACGTTCATTGACTTCAGATCCTTCTTATCGGAAGGTGACCTGTACGACTTACAATTCTCGGGCGACCCTTTGTCCTGGAGAGGAGTAAGGCATGATCACCTAGTAAGGTGCAGGCTCGACAGAGCTCTTGCTAATAGTGAGTGGGCAGAGCTTTTCCCGGCAGCGCGAAGCGAGTACCTCAAGTTCGAAGGATCTGATCACCGCCCTATCATATCCCATTTTGACATCTCCCGGAAAAAACGGAAGGGCATTTTCAGATACGATCGTAGGTATCGGGATAACGAGGAAGTGAAAGAGTTGATAAAGGAAACTTGGCCAACGGGCTCTAGAATTTCAGTGGGCCATCGAATCTCAAATTGTCGCTGGGCCTTAATTGGATGGAATAAAACACATCATCTGAATAGTCAAAAAGTGATCGTGAAAGGGAAGAAGGACCTTGAAGAAGCTTTAACCAATCCTGTACCCGACAGAATCTTAATAGCGAAAATTAACGAGGATCTCCGAGTAGCTTATCGAGCAGAAGAAGAGTTCTGGAAGCAGAGGAGCCGTAATCTGTGGCTGAGCTTGGGGGATCGGAATACCGGATTCTTCCACGCAGTGGCCAAAGGAAGGAAAACTCTCAACAGGTTTTCAGTCATTGAGGATGACGAAGGAGTTCCCAAATTCGAGGAGGAACAGATTGTCGAGGTGATTGTCTCCTATTTCAAGAAATTGTACACCTCGGAGGATGGAAATAGAAAACAGATTGTTGAAGAAGCCATCAAGCCGTCAATCTCGGAAGCCACAAACCTTAAGCTAATTGCTGATCCGACGGCAGAGGAGATTAGATTGGCGGTCTTCTCGATTCATGCTGACAAAGCACCGGGCCCTGACGGGTTTTCGGCTAGCTTCTTCCATTCCAATTGGGATACAGTGGGATCCGAAATTGTCAGCGAAATCCAGAGTTTCTTCAAAACTGGTGCTCTTCCTAGATCAAGTAACGAGACTTTTATTCGTCTGATCCCTAAAGGACAAGGCCCAAAGAAAGTTGCTGACTACAGACCGATCGCATTGTGTAATGTGTACTTCAAGATTATTTCTAAGCTACTATCTCGAAGGCTGCAACCGATTTTAACAGAGTTGGTGTCTGAAAACCAATCTGCCTTTGTTCCCGGACGAGCCATAGCGGATAATGTGTTGATAACACATGAAGTACTCCACTTCCTCAAAACATCGGGAGCGAAAAAATATTGCTC
Organism: Eutrema yunnanense; assembly: GCA_002933935.1. Lineage (NCBI taxonomy): Eukaryota > Viridiplantae > Streptophyta > Magnoliopsida > Brassicales > Brassicaceae > Eutrema > Eutrema yunnanense. The sequence goes on from PKML01050628.1 coordinate 963,414, forward strand.
AATGGCGGTTAAAACCGATATGAGTAAGGCGTACGACAGAATCGAATGGGAGTTCATCAAGCTGGTGCTACATCGATTTGGCTTCCATAAGAGATGGATTGATTGGGTGATGCAATGTGTGAGTACAGTGACATACTCCTTCCTCATAAATGAGGGACCAAAGGGTTTTGTTAAACCCTCTAGAGGGATTAGGCAAGGGGATCCCCTATCCCCGTACCTTTTCATCTTGTGTAGTGAAGTCCTGTCGGGTCTGTGTGCTAAAGCTCAGGAAAATGGCAAGCTTAAAGGACTGAGGGTCGCAAGAGGAAGCCCTAAAATAAATCACCTGCTCTTCGCAGATGACACGATGTTTTTTTGTAACACCAGTGAGGATAATACTAAAGAACTACAGTTGATCCTCCGAAAGTATGGTGAAGCATCTGGACAGTCCATTAATCTGCAAAAATCGTCTATCACCTTCTCTAGGAAAACGCCATTGGAGGTTAGGGAGAGGGTGAAAAGGGAGCTATTGATCAGCAGAGAGGGAGGAGTTGGGAAGTACCTAGGCTTGCCCGAACATTTCGGAAGAAGGAAAAAAGATCTGTTCACCTCTATAGTGGACAAAATTCGCCAAAAAGCCCTTAACTGGTCGTCGAGATTCCTTTCAGGGGCCGGGAAATTGGTTATGTTAAAGAGTGTGTTGGCCTCAATGCCAACATACGCTATGAGTTGCTTCAAATTGCCGGGGTCTCTGTGCAAAAGAATTCAATCAGCCCTTACACGTTTTTGGTGGGATTCAAAGATAGACAAAAGAAAAATGTGTTGGGTATCGTGGGACAAGCTGACACAGCACAAGTCGAAAGGAGGGTTGGGTTTCAGAGATATTACTTGTTTCAACGATGCATTGCTAGCTAAGCTAAGCTGGAGACTCCTTATGTCCCCAAATAGCCTTCTAGCCAGAGTCCTTTTCGGTAAATACTGCTCAAATACAGATTTTATGAAATGTGTTTGCCCAGCATCTGCGTCTCATGGCTGGAGAAGCATTCTATCTGGTAGAGACTTGCTTGAGAAAAATTTGGGATGGGCAATTGGAAACGGTGCTTCTGTTAGCTTATGGAATGAAAGTTGGCTCTCTTCTACATCACAAGTAGCTCCCTTCGGACCAGTGCGTCAAGGTGATGAAGAGCTAGTGGTAGCGGACCTTGTGAATGGGTTTTCGAAGGAGTGGGATCAAGTTAAGATTCGAGAGCTTCTGCCCAACCTTGAGAATGAGATTTTGAGTATTAAGATAAGTAACCTTGGAGCAGAGGATAAAAGAATTTGGTTGAAGGATAAATCAGGAATGTATTCAACCAGATCGGGTTACTTCGCGGCTCAAGAGGCGATGGATCAAGTTCAGATAGCCAGCTCTTTAAATTGGAACTCAGAGATCTGGTCTGTACGTACATCCCCTAAAATTAAAACCTTTCTTTGGAGAGCAGCAAGTGGAGCTTTACCTGTAGGAGCAAGGCTGGCTGAGAGGATCCTAGATATTGATCTCCCTTGTCCTCGATGTGGAGAGCCGGAAACAGTACCTCATCTCCTCTTTCATTGCAGTTTCGCAAGACAAGTTTGGCAATATTCCCCTTTCATTACAACGGTACGTTTCCATCAAACCCTGGGTTTTGAGGATGTATGGCGAGAAATAAGAAAGACAGAGTGTCTACCTCCCTCTGGGGTTGGGAACGGACCTCTTGCACCTTGGTTATGCTGGAATTTGTGGACAGCCAGAAATAACCTGTTATTTAGTAACAAAGAGTTCACGGTGTTGGAAGTGGTGTCAAAAGCTATAAGAGAAGCCAGGGAGTGGCAAAATAGCCAATTGATTAAAACCACAGTCCCGAGTACAAGAATTAAAGCTCCTGTCTCAGAGGAATGCCCAATTTTCATTTGTCAGACGGATGCAGCTTGGAGAGAGGACTCCTATATTGCTGGCCTAGGTTGGACTATCAGAAACTCTTCTCAGAACTCTACTTGCAGGTTTTCACAGATCTCTGAGTTTGTGAAATCTCCTTTAGTAGCAGAGGGAATCGCCTTACGAGCTGCTCTTTCACAGGCAGTCTCAATTGGAATAAGGACTTTTTCGGTAGAAGCCGACTCCTTACAACTTATCAGAGCCGTTAACTCAGGCTCGACCTTTTCGGATCTTCATGGAGTGTTGGCAGATATTGCAATACTCTCTAGAAGTTTCGATGTCTTATCTTTCAAGTTTATCCCAAGAGCAGCAAACTCTATCGCTGACTCCTTAGCTAAAGCAGCTTTGTATGCTTACTCTGTTGAAACAGTTTAAATATATGAAAGCTCTATGTTGCCCAAAAAAAAAAACTAATAAGTATTTCTTTATCCACTTTTGGAATATCCCAAAATGGAAACCTTTGACCAAAAGTGGCAACCAATTTCCACGCTCTCTCTTTAATTATTGTCTCTTTATTAATTTTCATCTGTATTTCTTTAACAGATTAGGACCTTGTACTGCAGACGAAAAAATTACTATTCATGTAACCTTTGGATTCTCATTAGTAGCCTGCATAAATATGAAAATTATTTCGTGACTTCACTTTTATAAAATGTGTATCTAATTAAAACAATTTGAAATCATTCTGTGATTTCATACTTATTGAGTTATTTCACATGTGAATGATCTCATCGGAAAACAAATCATATGTGATTATCTGACTTTGAGGTTAATTATAGAAGTTGTAGTTAACCAAAAAAAACTGAGGACAATTGTTAATATTATGAAATGGTGGTATTAATTTTAATTAAGAGATTAGAAAAGACCTAGAGAAGTCAATTGAAATCGTTAAGTGCAAAACAGTTGAAACTCCGGTTGCTAATTTCGGCTTTCATGTTAATACTTTTATAAAAGTGAAAGCCGAAATTAACATCAATGGTGAAGGTAAGAAGGAGCAAGAACCATATAACATCTAACAACCTCTATTCATGAAAACCTGCAAAATCTTACATTTAGATCTGAAACACAAACCCACAGGAATGGAATTGGAAGTGCAGCTTGAAAATGGTGAAACGTCAGAGTCAGTCGGAGTCTAGTTTCATTACTGGGATTATACAGCCCTGGTCTGGTCTGAGAGGGCTATACTGGGTGGTTGGTTTAATAGTACAGAGTCTGACAAAGTGTTTGGTTCTAATGTCCAGGGCTATTTTTTTGAATGACCGGTACACACCGGTCGTGACTCTACTTTTCTGTTGTTTTTCAAGTTTGGAGGGTTATAATGTTTTTACTGGAGTCTTGTTTCTGTGTTGACGACAGTTTGTATGTCGGTCAAAACTAAAACCACAAACCTTTTTTGTCTTTAATTTGTGGAAACCAAATGCTCTTTTGGTGTCTTGTTTTCCAAAGGAATGGTGGTTTGTTTTCGAGTTGTGATAGTCAAATCTTGCAGTTGATGATTATGGCAAAACAAGAAATGTGTTATTTGAATTATGAAATACGGCCAAGTCAGTAGACAGACAAGGATTATTGCCGAAATATATATATATATCGAATTCAACTCATTATTTATTTTCTTATCGTCTTAAACCCCTCAAGACTGAAAAACCTTAAAAGCTATAAAACTGAAATCATTTTCCACTCTCGATTCCAAAAATGATAGTGTAAAGTCGGAAGATAGTTTGACGGTTTGAAGTGAAAATTTAATTTCTTTAATTTGATTGTTTAAAATGAGAATGAAAATGTCTCAAAGTTTAAAATGTTATTGATTTATACATTGAAAATAAAAAATGTGATTTTCTCATTTGTGAAACAACTGCAAAAACAAATTCGCAACTTTTTTAATTGATGATGATGTGGCACAAAACAAATTGTATACCATATACTACCTAATTATAATTACACACTTTTCCAACAATGAATTTTGCCATAAAATATTTCATTTAACATTAAGATATTGGTTGAACATAATGATAATATATGCAATAAATCCTCTTTGACCAAATTCAAAGTGTCCATACTATACAAGCAAAATATTCAAAGATTTTTATTGCCAAAAATAGCTTATGTTTTATAGCCTCTCTCTTTAGGATCCAGAAAGATTAAGAACATCTTTATTTCGAATTCATATAAAACAGTTGCTATGACTATTGCAAAAACTCTTGTGACTTGTTTACTCGTAGTAATATTAACAATTTCGTTGTCCAGTTACAATGTTTGGGCATCAGGTATGTTTATGTTTCACTTTAGTTATTTGTTAAGTAGCGTTGATCGTTTTAATTAAAAGCAATGGCTAAACATGTAAAGTGGTTGTAGTAGGGTGTGGTTCCCATCCGGGGTTAGTTTCGACTCTGTCGGTCCAGACCAGGGTTCGATTCCCCCCGTGTGCGAAATTGTCACATTAACACTTGACCACGTGGGGTGTAATTGGGCGGCCTCACGGTCTACCAGGGGATCTACCAGGGGATTAGTCAGGTGCTCTCGGGCCTCGGATACCTCGGATGCTAATAAAAAAAAACATGTAAATTTGGTAATGAGTAATGTCTTTATATATATATAGTCATGTACATAGACGTCGAAAAAATTAGTCATATAGTATATAGATGTGCATTCAAGGGTTTCTTAAAAATTATATTATTATGGACATGTTATATAACTGTATATGCCTATATGGACACACATACATTAATAAATGTATTGATTATAATTAAATTTTATGCGGATTTGTACTGCAGATGAAGAGATAGCAAAAATTTCATATGACCACTGCAATAATTTGTGTACGAGTACATACGGATGGTTTGAATGTCTTAATGACTGTCAAGAGGCTCAATACGCAGATGCAGTATGTGCTTCTCGTTCTCGTGGAGAGCCTTTGAAATGTTGTTGCCAGACAACTTAACGATTGGCATTTATGTTCTCTAAGCTATTGGACTTAATATGTCTCTCGTGTTACTTATTTGTAAGAAATGCGATGAAATAAAAATAATTAGTTCGAATACGTATTCTTTTTTTTCTTCTCTGCATCTATTATAAATCTTGTAAAATCTATGTGTTCTATTTTTGTCTTTCTGTGTTTATCTCTTCTTCATCGATTCGTTTCTGTTCAAGCGTGGGTTCGTGTGTTCCGATTTGACTCAGTCTGTGGAGGGATTATAAGATGAATTTACAACAAATTTAGATATATTCTTTTTTAATCACGTTCCTTGGAATTGATTTAACTCTAAATTGATCAGCCATGCAAGCTTTGAGCTCCTTGAAATGATGCTTTTTAGCTTCGGTATATTCTATGAAGTCAAAGCTATACAGTATTGTGTATGTTTACTTTCTGATTTGTATCTTTTCTCATTCTGTCATTGTTGGTTGCTTAGGATTATCCATTCTTCGTGTACTTAAAATTCTGTATGTTATATCAGTAAAATGCTTTTCATGTGACCTATATCATTCGAGGAGTTAAGCTAATGTTGTGCATAAGATGGTTTGGAGTGGATGGAATGGAACAGAAAGTGCTTTAGTTATGGATTTGCTTTAGTTCCGTTTTTCAACAATTTCGAGATCTTGCAAATCAGCCATGTCATGATGCAACATTTTCCCCATGTCATGTCACTCCTGTGTTTTCAAGTATAGTCGTTTATGATGATAACAATATACTTGGCGTCTAATTTTTTCAGAAAGAAGTAAGTAGTTCAAAGCTGATTTTCCACATTTAACCGAATCAAAAATATAAAATTTAAAGGAAAAATGTATTTAATTAAAAGCTGAATCTAAACAAGTATATACTAGTTTTGAGGTACACATTGGTTATCATTATCAAATTACAAACAAGACATTGCCGAGATACAACAAACAAATTCAAGAAAAAAAAAACTAAAAGACCAATAAAAGGCCGAAAGTGAAATATAGAACAACCGATTCGAATCTAAAACGAACAGCTCTTCCATGCTCAGGTCCCCCATAGTAGAAGCATGTATCGCTCGATTTCTTGGCCTTGTAAAACTCGGGGTTCGTTGCTACTACCCGAAGATCATATAGTGGTTGGAAAGAATTGGCCAATACCCGACTGGCTCGAGGATGCTGCCATTGTTGAGGCCAACATCCAACCACCAAACTCGGAGCTTTGGATCCTACATTTGTGTTTAATTATATATTACTAATATTATAGAATAATTTATGTTAGGCATGCAACTTCATATAGTTCAAGTAGTTTGGTTCAGTCAGTTCGAAAAAATGTTGCATGACTAATTTATAATATGAAATCAAACAAAATAAATATGCTAATTACCTTCCATATCTGAATAGTCAAATCGGTATGATTGCCTCCAATGGTCGACGTGGGAGAGATGGCTTCTTCACAGGCCCGGCTCATAGGGCAGGCAGACTAGGCCATTGCCTAAGGCCACCACATTTTTTAGTTTTTTTTTATGGGCCCATATTTTTTAGTTTGTAAAACACAAAATTTGAAGCCCATGTTTTTATGAAAAATATTATTTTCTAACTAAAAACCAATTGGTTTGTGTTACATAATTATCTATTTTTACTTATGTTTTTCTTATATTTTACTTATGTTTTGCTTATATTTTGCTTAATTTTATATTTTTATTTATGTTTTCCTTATATTTTATTTATGTTTTGCTTATATTTTGTTTACTATTTTCTAATATCAAGAGATAGTAGTTATTTATCTTTAACATGCTTCATATATATATGTTTCAACGATTTCGTAGGAAAACATGTAAGAAATATTATTTTTTAGAAATAGTGTTTTGTTTTTTTCCGAATTTGTTGTTTTTATTTTAGAAATGCAAGAAGAGTTTTTTTTTTACTGCAAAATTTGTAATTTATAAAATGCTACATTTTTTTTTTTGCATGGGACCACCAATTTTGTTAGACCGGGGCTGCTCCTTCAATGGCGATTACACGGCTGGTTTGTACAAAACCAGGACATCTGAGATTGTAACACTTTGTGAGATTGTATGCATCCATCTGCAAACATATGCACATAATTAGTAATATTTCGAATCAAATATGTCAAATTGAAAATAAACTACGTACAAAATCACATATGTACATACCGTCCAGAAAATAAAGAGTCTCGGTTGGTAATCCAAATATAGCTGGGGATAAACCTAAATAACAAAATAGTCAAATTTATAATTATCTCATTCTGCATACATATATTTTTGATTAAAATAAAAGATTTGATAACGAATAATTAGTAGAAATCTTTTGTAGTTCATGTCGATAAAAAAACAAAAAAAAATGTTTTGATTCACTTACCTGCCAGCCAGCCTCGATGCTGTTGAGATCACTGGCCTTGTATGAACCGGAGACTAGCCAAATCTGGCCCAGACTAAAGTCGCCAGAATCTTCCTCTATTTTCGGGTGCCACACACTCATAGTGGCTTTTGTCCCATAGATATGCGGTGTGCTCTTCATATATCCGATAGCATACTATATTCCCAACAACAAAATACCATAGTTATTATTAGTTTTGTCATTGAAATAATTGATATTTTGTTGTTGTTTTGTTTTTGAATAATGAAATGGTAATATCGTATGTGGGTACGGCCTCCTAAGTCCTAACCATCACTTCACTACTTCTCCCGGCGCTCTCTCAACGTGGGCCTGGCCCATGATTCTGCCCAACCTCTCGGTTTATGATTCTAGTATTATCTTGTATTTTCGGTTACGATCTGTAGCTATGACTATGAGCATATTTTTTTGTTCCTATACGTTTAATTAGTAATCTTAAATTTAAATGAATTTTTTGTTAACTTGATTCGGTCGAAAAAATTCAGGTTTGGTTCCAATAGTTCAGTTTATAATTTTGTTGTATCACTTTACAACTCTAGCCGCCCCTCTCCATTCTCTCTTCATCTTCTTCGCTTCAGATCTTTTTTCCGGCCGACGTTGGTGAGCTTCCACAGTCACAGCGTCGGTCGGTTTATTTATTTTGGCTTGGTTTATGTTTTTCTTTGTTTTCCGGTGTTTATCCGCTTAGCCTCTCCCCTTGAGATTGCTTCTGGTGTGTCGGCGTTTCGTGGCACGTGAGGTGTTAATCTTTAAGCAGCGTTGCAGATCTGCCGCTCCGGTTTCGTGTGTTGTTTTAGGATGGAGGTGGTGGCGTTCACAGAGGGTGCTTCCGGTGTGGTGGTATGTATCGCGGTCCAGCGACGTCGTGGTGGTTTGCATGTGTGTTGGTGCTCCGCCGCGAACACATGCGCATGTGGCCGTCGTCTCTTAACCCTCGCCGCTTGTGTTGTCCTCCTGTTGGATGTGGTGTCTTTTGTCTGTTTTGTAGTTGTTTTCGGGTTTTTTTTTTCTTTTGTTTTTGGTTCGGTTAGTGTGGCGTTTTTTGATTTCTGTAATATGTGGGTTTGTCCGAAGATCTTGTGATCCTCTCTGGTCTGCGGGTTGCTGCTCGTTTGGGTCTCTTCTCCAGTCTTTGTTACAGATTTGATCGTTTCAATTAAGGTGGTCCTAAAATGGTTATTTTTCCGTCTCGGATGTGGGGTTCTTCACCATCGTTGTCAACTTCTTTCTAGATGAATAAATTGCGTCTCAGGTGATGTTTGTTTTCGTCCTTGCCTTGCCATCTATGTGGTTCTACTGAGCAGTATAAGCGGTTCCATTGGTGTCTCATCCATTTCTTTCTTGCGGTGAGGAGGGTTCTAATTTTGAATCCGTTTGGGTGTTGCTCTAGTCTTAGATCTGGGCTCTAATAATTTGATATTTGATTTTTGGATTATATCCCACCCTTATATTTTTACTAAGGTTTAATAATAATACCAGTGTTAAAAAAAAAAAAAATTGTTGTACTGTTAGGGTCAAATTAAATTTTGGTTCAAATTTGGATTGATGAACTTCGGTTCGGTTCACAATTGGTAAATATTTTGACAAATCGAATTCAGATACTTGCCTCGTGACCTTTGGTGACTCTGTCAGCAGCATCAGAATCTGTAGTCTCATCTTTAGGAGAAATCACCCTCCGAATCGGAATTGTCCCCTCGGGACATTTCCCAAATTTGCCAATTCACTTCATCCATATTGTTTATTACCCCATTTGGAAAATTGGTTGGTGATTCCTGTATTATTTTTTCATAAACATATATATTATTTGTTTTTTATTTTTCTTAACACATGTTTGAAACTAGATTTTAAGAAAATGATTATTCAAAAAAAAAAATGTGGATTAAAGCAAGGGTTTAGCCGGCCCAATTCAATTTATAATTTGGCGTTTTGGTTTAGATCTGATTCGTGTGGTATCGGTCGGGTCGCTTCTTTGAAAAATAAAATATCTCTGTTTTCTCTGACACTCCCTCGCTACTCTCTCTCTCTCTGTTTCTCCTTTTTCAAATTCTTTGTTTCCTGATCCTATCTATCGTCTCTGATCTTCTCGAACACCTTTCACTCTTATCTATTTCTCACTCTGATCTCTATTTGAAACCCTAGATTCATACCTTCTCTCGATTGACACCCGTTCGCGATCTGCTCTTCGATCCAGGTATCGTAGATGAAGTTGGTGGTAATGCTAAATCACAGCGAGAAAGTAAGTGATCTGATTCCCTCTTCTTGCTCTTATTTCCAGTGATCGGAATAAATTAAGTACTAAACGCTGCTACTTCTTTTGGTGTTTAGATCTTCGATTCAGAAGCCATGGAAAGCAAGTTCACATCCGCAGATGCAATCGAAGCAAGCAGCAGTAGCAGTAATGGAGGTACCAGCAACGAGAAGAAGAGTTGTGCCATTTGCGGTACTAGCAAAACCCCTCTTTGGCGAGGAGGTCCCGCCGGTCCCAAGGTTCCCGATCTTGACCTTAACCTCAATTTTGGGGCAAATGGTATTCGAATCGCTATCTAATCCGATCCGATCTGAACTCTTTGGTTGCTTATGTAGTCGCTGTGTAATTTATTCCGATCACTGGAAATAAGTGATGCTGCAGCGATCGACGCAGTGATTGATGGAGTTGGGGAGAGAAGTGATGCTGCAGCGATCGACGGCTGATAATCAACGGCTCGGCGAGGAAGAGCAAGCCGCCGTGCTACTCATGGCTCTATCTTATGCTTCTTCTCTTTATGCTTAACCGGTTTAAGTTATGTTTTGTAGGATATATGTATGTTTCAGTTTCTGAGAGCAATGCCTAACGAATTAATGTCCATTTCGAATTTTTGTATCTGCTTTATGTGATCTGAAGAAGAAAATGGGAAAGGTCAAGAATTCAAGATGGTTTTCTTCGGCCTTATTGCAAGTTTTGTCTTTATTAAGACAAGCTGATTGGAGACCGCACTATCTGAATCAAAGATGATTTGTTTTTTGAAAACAAAATAAAAAGTTTCAGGAAAATGTGTAATGTTCGAATTTGCCGCTTCTTTTTCAGTATAATCTATAGTTTGAGTTGCTTGGTGCTGTTCGCTGATTCAATCATTACGTAAGATTAGTTAACTTATAAAGTTTTAATGAAATTTTCTAGGAGATGAAACAGACGACTTGAGACGATATATATGCAATAAATGAGCATACGGAATGTTGGCCTGTAAACCTTGAGGCGATTTCTAACCATATTAAGACTCAGAGGATATCACATTAGTGTCCCACGAGAATAACTCGACATTCTTACTCGTTTTTGTACAAAATTGTATATCCAACACAATTATATTTCGTTCTTCTAATCTATTATATAAAGAGTGAGTGAATCTCACAAGAGGATGACACATCATCACTCATTTTCATGACACATCAGCTTTCAAAATTAATAAAAAATAAACATTCTAATTTTGACACATTTTCCAAAAAATTAAAAATCTGAAGTTTTTTTTTTTTCTTTTTGTTAACCGAACTTAATTTTTCGCATAGTCACAATATCTTTGAATTCATTTTGTTGATCAATTAATATAACATTTCAACCCAAAACAAATTTAATTTAATTTAATTTTCATAACATTTAAATTTAACTTACATAAACTTTGTTAAAAAAAAAAGAATTACATAAACTATATAGACGACAAAGTAGAATTTAATGATAATGACAGAGATAAACAAGTTTAACTTGACTGATAAATTAGATAGAGTGGATTGATCGGGTTATGATTGATGAATGTTTTTTGATAATTTTTTGTGAGATTTCGAAAACTTATTAAAATAGAGTGGATTGGTGGGATATTCTTTGTTCTAATTTGACCATAAAGCTAAAATTAAAGAAATGAAGACCGAAGACAGAAAAATTAAGAACCGAAGGCACAAGAATCAAATCGAAGAAAGATGAAGATAAAAAAAAACAACTTTCTAATTGTCAAATGACATTAATATTTCTTATTTCCGATAAATCAGGTAGCTTTTCAATAGAATTCAGTTCAAATATTTTTTTTTAATTGGTTTGAGAATTATTAGTTTAACTCAGAGAAATCTATCTGTTTTTCAAACCATTTCTCTAAATTCAAAACGGTAAATGGGACTGGTTGATTTGCGGTGCTACTTAATTTACGAAAGTTTTAAACATATTTTGAAGAAAGGTTTTTTGTTCCAACTAGATTGGGTGAAATGAGGTAGGATTGCGAGAATTATAAACTTAAGATGGAAAAAGAATTTATATACAAATCAAAACAGAACCGTTCTTATGAAAGAGCGAGAGTTAAGTCTTTATGATAAAGGAGACCAACGGAGAAATCGAAAGAACAATAATATTATAAATAAATTTAACTTCTGCATACATGTATCAAAAATCACTTTGACCGAGAAACATATTAAAAATGTTACCATTTTGTTCATATACGAGTATTCACGACGAGACTAACTGGAGCTTGACAAAAAGAAAGCACCATAATTTTGATAGATAAAATTTTGAGGATAGCGGATGAGTGTAATAAATTATTCTCAATTCTCATTTGATATTGTAGTAGTTCTCGCCTATGTTTTCAATTCTATAAAGCAATAGACTTAAAATTAAACGTTATATCAACGACAAGTTTGTAAAAAGACAAATACATGAGTGATCATAGGAATTTGGGTACTACTAAGCAACTTAATATTCAGAGAAAATAACAAACTTTCTTACCAAAATTCAATTATAAGTAACGGAAATTATTAAAATATGTTATTATTAACTAATATGTCAGACCATATATATATTTTAATAAAAAAATCTGTGTATACAACTCCATGTAACGGAATGATTAAAATTTGTTACTATTAACTAATTTGGCACACCAAATATATATTTTAATAAAAAAAATATCCGTGTATACGCGGGTATTCATCTAGCTCTTTATAATAAACGGCTTTGAAGTTCGATCAAAATTAGATTTATTCAGCAAATGGGTTAATATAAGAAATGGGCTGGCCACATGAGGCCCAACGTTAAATAATCTTGTGTTAAATTGGGTCGAGACCTAGATCTTCTTTATTGGTTTAAAATTTCCGGTACATTGATTACTTACGGTGAATATAACCAAAACGAGTTGCCATTCAAATTATCAGAATTAATTAAGATAACCAACCAAATTATCAGAAAACCTTGTTTGAAGATGGATGTTTTGTTTAGGTATGAGCAATTGGACAACGGTTATGGAAGTGGTTAAGCCGGTATGGTATGATTGATAAATTAGTTATGAATCACCATTCTTCCAATCCAAGATACGAATCAATCAAAAATCAATATAATTGTGCATAAAATTGAAAAGATAACTGGAATCCAAGGTTTTGATCCCGGTTAATTATGTGATTATGGTTAAGGCTTAACCAAACGGGCAAAAGAGTCTTGATATAGTCAGGTTTAGGAAGAAGAAGGGAGAAGCGCTTGTAATTGTGGGCTTATTTGGCCTGAACCTATTTTTAACTAACGAATTTATAGAGTGAAAGGCCATTTTTATAAAAAAGTTGGAATGCCAACTGAATAAAATTTGGGAATCAATTAATGGAATTTTGTAGTAATATTTGTTGTAGGGGTGGAAAAAAGCCGAACCGAACCGAACCGAAGTACAAATTCTCTATATTCATAATACACATGTTCCTCAAACCTCTTTAATCCTTTTCTTCACTTTTTGATATATCTACTATCCTCTCCAGATCTTCAGAATCTAAAATGTTGTTAATGTTATTAAAATTTATTACTGAGAGTATAAGAAATGCCCAAAATAAACGGAGTATAAGAAATGTCTAAAATAAACGGAATTACAAGTAAAACTGAGTAGTATATTAACTATAAGCATCGTCATTTGCATAACTGATTTTATTTTCATCAGTTTACCAACAAATTTGTCAGAGCCCATATGGTAAGGAAAAGTTATAAAGGGCAGGAAAAGCATAGAGATAAAAAAGCTACAAAGTCGAACTAAAAAGTGAAGCCCCACTTAAAGGCCATATATAATAATCTTAACGAGCCTTAATTAAGTAGATGCAATCGACCGGTTCGGTATAGTGATTTGATCTCGGTTACTCTCTCATCAACTTATAGTTCGAAGATGAAGCGTCATCAAGATTAAAAAGAGAATTAATCCCTAGTTAACTAAAATTCATCATACCAAATTACCAATGCAATAAAGAACAAAACATGCGAACCAGTCAAACTGTGTACCGGCTTATACCGAATTTATGTTGGATCGGGCTAGGTGGGACCGTAACAAACCCATTACTAGAACTCTCGGTGGTTAGAGAGGCACTAGATCTTTTACCTCAGCAATAAGTCGTGTTAATTATATGTCACTTTCGAGGTTTAATGCTTTTGTTTTTTTTATAAAAAAATTACTCACTTTCTTCACTCATATAGTGGAAATTTTTGTTTTATGAATAAAAATGACTTGGAGCGAAACTGGCCGTCCAATATTTTAAGCGATGTATATCTACTAAGTTAACGACAATAACATGCTAAACAAAAAAAACGCCACGATTGTCAAACTGATATAATTGACGTGAATGTGATTGTAATAGATAAATAAACACAATTCGTTAATTAACATACAATGGAACCGACGAAATACTTCAAGTGAAACAATCGACTTTTTATCCCCAAAAAAAAAGAACAAAACAAAAAGAAGTAAGAGCATCTTTGAGAATGGACCAATCCCAAATTGTCACATAATATTTGGGTATTTCAACATTTTTTGTTGGGTCTCAACTCCCTCCTTCTTGTTTTTTTTTTTATTTGTTTAATTGAGACATCCCTAATGCAAATGTTCTTAATTGCGAAACAACAAAAAGAGTTAATCGACTTAGACTTTCGTTATAGAGTAGNTGGGAACTTTTAGTTTTTTTGTGTTATTTTGTAGAATTGCCCATAAATATTTGTCTTAGATATATTCCGAAGATTCTGAACAACTAAATACAGATTGTCAACAGAAGAAGGTAAAAAAAAAACAGTGGTATGGTTAAAAAGTAAAAGAGAGGTTTCAGTTCTTCGTACTTCCCGGCTGATATATCCGATGATTCTCAGTCACCCAAAACAGAGCAACACGGAGAACAGAACAAAGAGAAGAGAACCCAATAAACGATCCGATCCAGAATCTCCCTGAGGTGGAGTGTGATAATAAAACGGAAAATAAGGAACGATCGGATTCGGTGGCGTTGGGTAATTGCCGTAAGAAGCAGGCGGATAATAGTAACTTTGTCCACCGTCGCCGTACGGAGGCGGGTATTTACCACCACCACCGGAGCTTGAAGGAGGAGGAGGAGAGTAATAATAAGATCCACCGCCGGAGCTTGAAGGAGGAGGAGGAGGAGAGTAATAATAAGATCCACCGCCGGAGCTTGGAGGAGATGGGACAGGGTTGCATGGATTGTCGCAAGAGGAACACATTGTGCAAGAAACAGTTTGGTCCTTTGAAGTCACAGAGAGAGACAGTGACAGTAGCAGTAGCAAAAGAGCTGACAAATTACAGAATCTGATTGCTTCCATTGTCAGAAATTTTGTTGTCGACAGATGAGCGAGAGATTAGGACTAAGATCAAGAGATAAGGAGGAGGGAAGATGAGAGGAAAGGGAGAGAGAGGAAGAAGCACATTCAGAGGCTCATAGTAGAAGTGTACCTCTCTTTATTAAGGAATTTCATTTTTTAGTTATTATTTATTTTTCTTTGATTGAAAATTATTGTTTTTTATATTTTCGAAAGTTATACGTATTTTCTACAATTTGTAGGTATATCTCTAGAGCCTTGACGGTATATATACTTCTTTAGACTGTGTTACTTTTACAAGCGTCGTCAGGCCACCAATAATCTGCAGTGTATATTAAAAAAAAAACTTAATTACATACTTTAAATCTAAAAAATCATTTAAGCTATATAATTCTATAATTATTATAAAATTTGATTACATGCAATAATTAATCATCTAAGCAATAAAATTAATCAACCACGAGCCACTAGGATCTATACAATCGCATCATTTGAGGTAAACTCTATCTACCACCTTGGACAACTATCTTCGGGACCTAGTATCTACTGTTGCACTACAAAACATGTTTTCGATCAAAAGGATTAAAAAAAACTACTGAGAAAGTTGACTTAATATAATTTGTGTTGTTTTCAGCTCCTCGTTAAAAGAATAGATAGTCGAAACCGATCTAGCTGGACGTATTTTGGAATTAAGTGAAAAGTCTTGTGATACAATTATACAAAGGTAGTTGCAATAGCCAATATAGGCCGCCCAATGGAAGTCGGCACCTATGTTGATGTAAAAGGTTTTTACTTTTTAGTGTACATATAAAGTTACATTGATGCAAAAAGATCTGTGTCATCATCATGTAATAACATACCCAACAAAAAATTTAATTGCATTTAGGAAAAAGTTTCCCAATGTTGCATATAAGTGATAGAGACCAAATTTACTTTTGCCTTGCGAGTATTTCCACTTATTATTTTATGTAATGTGGATGTGGGTTGAAATAATTTGAACTTTGAAAACGAAAGAAAGAGAGGATCTAAGAGCATGATTAACGGTGAACTAAGAAGGGTGTTTTTGACATTTTTTGATTAAAAAATGGATGAAACGGGTCTGTGGACTGAACCTGTTGAAACGGGGTCGTCGGGTGTGTAGAAGACACGTGTCGCTGTTTGGTTGGACCGAAGGAAAACAAAAAAAAAAGAAAAAAATGGTTGATCGATCTCTTCGTCTTTCTCTCTCTCTCTCTTCTCCGAAGGAGACGGCGATGGCGATCGGGTTTTCGGGTTTTCGATGTCGCCGTTGTCGTCGGATCTTTCAGACGAGAAGTCGGCGATTGTGATTGTAAGAAATATTGTAACTATAGAATAGAATCCTTTCGATTATGCTACTATAGAATAAAATCCCTTTGATTATGCGACTATAGAATAGAATCCCTTTGATTATGCTACTATAGAATAGAATCTATAGAGGTCTGACAATTAGACTCTAATAGAAGTCTGACAATTAGACTCTAATAGAAGTCTGATTGATTTCTCTTACCAGACTTCTTTCAGACGTTTTCGAGAAGTCTGATACATATTAAAATAGTAAATTTAAATTTAAAAATTAATAAAAAAAATTTGTTAAAAAATTGATACAGACTTCTTTCAGATGATGATTTAGGTTGTTAAAAATTTGTTTATATATAATAGTTTAATTTTTTGTTTATTTTTCAAACATTTATAAAACACAAAATTTTATTATTTTTTTATTCTGTAGAACCCCACTAATGGTGTCACCATTGCACACATATATTAACCACATAAAATAAATGAGGGTCAATCAATTTTTTAATATTAAATTTATTTTTAAAATATAAGTTTAGACACCTTAAAAATGTCACCGTTAATGATACTCTAAAAGAATCACAAAGGAGACAAAACTCTATTTGTGTTGGTTGCCTAAATAAATGTTAATCGGATTCTTCCTTGTTTGTTGATTAAAAAAAAAAAAGCTGATTATTATTGCCACCACTTTATATTCCCTTCACTACTTTTTCTCTACTTTTGTTTTGAGATGACTCATGTCGCTCTCGAGTTTTTAATTATAATAAATGAATAGTTCGTACACGAATCATATATTACAATAAATTATTACATTAATCCAAGTATTTTTTTAATAAATCAATATAGATTCCATCGAAAATAAATTAAAATTGTTAGCAGGCAAATAAACTTACAAAAAAAACACCATGAACTGTAATTTTCAGCAATTTTTTTGTTTGTTTTGAGATTGACTATTATTGCCACCACTTCATGCAGATCTTAGGAGGGTAAAGTATTATTATTATAATTATTATTTTTACAGCGGGTAAAGTATTATAAACTGAGGGAAAGATGGGTTATCCGGTAAATTATAAATTAATTACTAATAATTTTAACAGTTTATTTTCTAAAATTTAATTTAGTAATAAATGTGGCAGTTTCTTTTCTCAGACAGGACTTTGTGGTCGACCAACGCCACACGTGTGAAGCATACCTACAATACAACGAAACCCCTTTCTCTTGTTTGGCCCCAATCGAAACCAAACCGCGTGAACGACTAATATTTCAAGGGGGCAAAAGTATAAATAAGAATAAAATTGGAGGGTAGAACAGGTAAATATTATGTTGCCTTTCTTTGTCATCTTGTTGTGTTTCTCCGAACTTGTAACAAGTCTCGCTTCCACTCTCTCTCTCCATCTCCTTCCAGTTTTCTTCCTCTTCTCTCTCTCTCTCTCGCTCTCCCGTCCTTCTAGGGTTTCGTTGATCACATTCAATTTTTCTCATTTCATCTCAATAATTTCTAATTTATTCAATTTTGTAAAATCCTGTAACAATCAGAGGAAATGGATTCATGGATCAATTGTCCTTCCGTTTTCTCATCTTCTTCGAGGCGGTGTCAATCCCGATCAGGTTCGCGCCTCTTTTTGTTGTAGGAATCGCGTTTTCTTTCTTAGGCCTCGTCATTAGATTGACTGTTCAGTGGAATTATGGGGGCAGATTTGTATTTAGGTGGAGGGTACGAGGATCTCGAAGGAGAAGACGATCTGAAGGCGGAGTTTATCTGCCCGTTTTGTGCAGAAGATTTTGACATTGTCGGGCTGTGTTGTCACATTGATGAAGAGCATCCTGTCGAGGCCAAGAATGGGGTAATTAACGATCATCGACCCTTCTGTAGCGTTTGGAAATCTTGATGTTTTGTTTGCTTCTCAAAGGTCTTAAGCTTAGCCTTGTCCAGATTATACAAAAATTGGTTTCTTTTTTTGAAAGTTCGAAGTTTCCTTGAAATTGAAAATGTCGGTTTTATGTTCTGCTCTTCGTGATGATGAAATGCTCTGCCCCTGTTGTTTCTTCTTATCAGATGAGCCATTTAGCAGCCTTTTGAATCCAATCTTGGAATATTTCGTTAGATTGAGTATTCGTCATTAGCTGGTAATTGGTAAATTAGTGATCTTTCATGATCCAGATGCTACTTTTTTAGCTACGTTATCCGTCGGCTCTTAAACATGGAGCTGATATAATGTGTTTTCCAGGTGTGTCCTGTATGCACAAAGAGGGTGGGATTGGATATCGTTGGCCACATTACGACCCAACATGCAAATTTTTTTAAGATATCCTTTCAACTTTTGATATCTTGATCTTTTCTTATTCTTGGTTCGATAGTACACAAATCATTTGGTAGAACTTAGAGTGAATTTGTTTATTCCTTGATGAGAGGTTCTACGTGCAGCGAAGGAGAAAGTTGAGAAGAGGTGGATATAGCTCTGCTTATCTCGCCTTGAAAAAAGAACTCCGGGAAGCAAACTTACAGTCTCTTCTTGGTGGATCTTCAAGTTTCACTTCTTCAACCAATATAGATTCTGATCCGTTGCTGTCGTCCTTTATGTTTAATTCTCCTTCAGCTAATGAGTCTGCAAGTAAATCTGCTACACCTGTTACAGAAGGAATCTCAGCTACAAAAGTCTCGCAAAAGGAATGTCTGAAAAGGTATATATATACATAGATATCTATTGAACCTACGGTCCCAAGAAAGCTAGCATAGGGCTTCTTTCTCACTTGTTCTCTGGCTTCATCTGTGATGCAGAGACATTCGAGAAGCTCCACTTTCAGGCGAAGATCAAGAGAAGGCGAAAAAGAGTGAGTTTGTGCGAGGTTTATTGCTGTCAACCATGCTTGGAGACGAAATCTGATATACGGTAAAGCACTGTCTTGTTGAGGAATCTGAGTTTGAAACTGTTAGAATGGTCTCAGTGTATGATGCAAAACCTTGTAAGTTGAGGGGGAGCAGAGTTAAATCCATATATATTATTGCCATTGTACCTTGGAACCTTTATGTGTATAAACGGAAACAAATTACTTTCCTTTCATTGAGAGTGAGACTTTCATAGATTCAGTTTGTGTTGGTTCAAAACAAAAGTTAAATAAGTTATGGGAAAAGACAAAAGAAAGTATAATTTTCTTGGGAGTTTTCTCTTTTATTTATTAAATAATAATTGGATTATTTTCGTTCTGCAAAGCTGATCTTGAATAATAACCATGAAACCTTTGAAGTTTCTGTTGACAAGAGAGAATATTGAATAAAACTACGTAATTTCTGTCATTTATATATGTAATATACTTTAAATTTTAGTAAAATCTATTTAAAATAACAATTATTATATAGAGCAAAATAGGTGGGTGAGAAAAGTAAACTTTACTTCATAGAAAACTAATT
This sequence comes from Eutrema yunnanense, assembly GCA_002933935.1. NCBI lineage: Eukaryota > Viridiplantae > Streptophyta > Magnoliopsida > Brassicales > Brassicaceae > Eutrema > Eutrema yunnanense. The sequence continues at coordinate 982,989 of PKML01050628.1, forward strand.
ACAGTTTTTTTTTTCTTTTGTTAAATTTTTTTTTTTTAAAA
>PKML01050628.1:983045-1079682 GCA_002933935.1 Eutrema yunnanense
AAAAAAAAAAAGGAACGTTAAAAATATGACCGTTGGGGCCACACGAAATTCATAAATATATCATCGATCCATTGAATTTTCGGGAGGGAGGAGAGAGAGAGAGATATGAAGCTGTTCAATCCATGGTCGATGTTCTTCAAGATGGAATGGAAACGTTGCTGATCATTCATCACCGGTTTCGCCGTCACCGGCGTCCTCATCACCAAGCTAACCGTCAGACTTTACTGGTAAGTCGTCGGATCCCAATGTTCATCTCTTGGAATAATAATTACCAAATCACTCCCCTTCATATGTGTTTTGGGGATTTAGACCGGATTTATGAGATTTCTTTGTGTATCGTCTATTGGGATCGATTGTGATTTTGGGAAACTTAATTACGCAAATGCTGATAATTTACAGAGGAAGATGCGAAGAACTCCAAGTTCGTTCATCAACACAAGAGGTAACGCCAAAACTCACCCTTGATTGTCAGATAGTCTTGGATTTGGGAGAGGATTTAATCTTAGAGCATCAAGGAAAAAATGTAACCAAATCAACTTTAAGTTTTCTAGGGTTTATGTTAATGGATCAATATTCGTATTAAATGGATATATCTCAATGTCATTTTTCTATTATCCCAAATCAAATTATTAACCATGAGATTTTAGTTGCTAGATTGATAATCAAACATTTAAGTCTACCAATTGCCTATAGATTTTACTTTGAAGTGGGAACGAGTACTACCTTGCTTAAGACAAAGTCGCAAATCTTCACTAATAGTGCTGTAAGTTTCATGTTTTAACCTTTTGTTAAACTTTCTTGTTAATATCTTCTGTTGTGACTGGAATCTATAACCAAAAATTACTAACATTTAAGTTGCTCTTTTATGTTCATATTACTATCTTGTTAGGGTTAATCTTCTAAATTGAAACCATTTAGGGGAATATTTTATGTTGTTGGATTAATTAAAGAATTTTTGTGTTTTAACTGTATAATTGTGAAACCAAGTGAGACATGGACATCTTGTCTTTTAGATCGTTAGAGGTGTCACAAGTTTCATTTGTCTTTTCACTTTTATGCTAGTTTTAACACTCAAATTTTCGATTATTTTGATAACTAGAATATTCCCCCAAACTCTGAAGTTTTAGTTTACTAAAAATCAGAAGTATCATGCTTGAGAGAATTAACTATGTGTTTTTTTTTGTCTCGAGATTACTTTTGGACATGTTGCTTGTGGCTGAACTTAGCGAAGAGGAGAGGCTCATGAAGGTAAATGTGCTTTTGTATATTCATATTACTATATTGTTACGGTTAATGTTCTAAGCTGAAACCATCTGCAAGTTCTCTTACTCTTTGACTCCAAATCATTTGATTGAATTATGTTCGTAATTACCCGAAGGTTATTTTTATGTTTTAGTGTCATTTATATATGTAATAAACTTTAAATTTTAGTAAAATAAACTATCTATTTAAAATAACATAATTATTATATAGAGCAAAATCTGTACAAAATATGTGGGTGAGAAAAGTAAACTTACCTTCATAGAAAACTAATTACAATTTTTTTTTTTTAAATAAACAAATTCGTTTTAATTAAGATAAGAAATCAATAACCAGCCAACTATCTTTATAATTAGAAAAGAAACTATTTACAAATCAAAAACAAAAACATTTATATTTTCTAAAACACAACAAAATATAACAACTTGATAAATATATAGTTTAGTTTGGCTTAATTTGGTTTTCTCTTATGATTTAAAAGTGAGTTTCAACAAATCGTTGATTTTTTAATATAAATTCAAGTCATTCGTTGCATCGTAATTATTAGATAGTAATCGATAGTTAGAATCTGACATTTGATACAACCAAACCAAAGCTATTCAAATTAAAACGAACAAAACAATAAAAACGAAAGAAACCTTTGATATATAAATTATTCTTCTGATCTTGTATATGATCTTCATTCTTTTGTGTCATGAGAGTCAACAGAGGATGTTGCAAAAATTGATGACCAGTTGGTCGTTTCTTATACTCAAAATCTATGATAGAAAGATAAAATTCGCAAATGCTTTTGCTTGTGCTCAAGGAAATTTGTTGTTATCCATCAGTAATAACAATATAATACTAATTTAAGTTATGGATCTTCTTCAAAATTATTGCGTATGTCAAGTAGATACTTTGAGCTCACACCTTCAATAGCAATATAATCAAATCAAAAGAATTGAAACGACTATAACCGAAGGATAAAAAGACATAAACCAAATGTTATTTAAATATCTTTTGAGCCATTTTTCATATGAGTTTTATCATAAGGACAAGGTGATCCTGAAGTTAAACCAGAAATGTATAATGTCTTAAATAGCTGATAAAAATGATTAAAGAAGTAAAATTAAAATTTTAATTTGTTGGGTTAAGATTTTAAATGAGGTGTCAACACCAAAATCACTGAAAATGTTGAGATGTCATCTTTCGGAGAGGCGCAAGAATTTTTATAGTATTGATTTCTAGAAAAATGAAAACTGATGACAAATTTTCTTTGATTACACATGAATGAAAAAATGAACCTGTACATTCTCATCTCACAATATGCGAACAACGTCAAAACAAAACCGGAATAATTAAAAGGAACATGTATGATATGAGACAATGTGGTTTATCTGGGAAAAGAATCTGGACCTTTTCTAACGTCACAAATATTAATTGATTGATGACTCCCAAGAAAATTTATTGTGTTTTTTGGTTGTTGCAGAGGTTCGGTTTCATTAGACTGCAGCTCTACCGTAAGCATTATCAACTCTCTTAAGCTCGGGACACGGTTCAGGTATTACGGATTTTGATGATCCATAAACATATGAGCATTGCCAAGAAACAGCTCATCGACTAAGAACGTAAGATTTGAGACGATTACATTTTTGGAAGAAATAAACTCAACTAGGTGAGGACGGTTATACTTGAAGGAATGAGAAGTAAACCGATCCCACCAAACCAAGCCTTGACCATCTATAGTAGTACCATTATCACCTAAAATGGAGTAACCATAAAGTGTAAAACAACATATTATATAGCCAAAGTGACAGTGAGATCAAAGGACATATAAAACGCAGCATTGTAACCTGTTATTAACAATAATTATGTAAGATTCGTACATATTAAAATGGGCATACACCGTTCATACATTACTATTAAATTAGTAAAAATATCCGTACATATTAAAATCTATTTTTAAAGAAAAATAAGACTCATATGTATATCTATATATTATTATTATTATTTTTTTGAATCTACACTTATATATAGGTTTTTAGCCAACGATTCATCATATAGTTTTCAAAAAAAAGAAAAAAAAATTCATCATATAGTTAATAACAAAAATAAAATAAAAAATCAGGTAGTAACAAAACTCAGATAAAAATTAATTTGAGTAGAAAAATAATAACATTGGACTCGAAACATAATTAAAAGAAAGTTTGTCTTTTCTCGACATTGAAGGAAGCACTAAATGTGGGAATGAGAAGGAGAGCATGTGGAGTGACAGGGCGGAGGCAAATGGAATGGGTCCCATTCCAATGATACGTCAATTTGCCAGCCTGGCACTGGCACTGGCACTTTTGTGTGTTTGGTTGCTGCTCTTTATATTTTGTTTATCAATCAAGAGTTATTAAAAGGGATTGATATCATCATCCCAGTTTTGTTTGTATAGACGTCAGCATTGTAATCCAATGCCTCAAGATTATAAATTTTTGTTAGCAAAAAAAAAAAGAAAAAAAAAATAGAATAACAACCATTACTGGGCCTAATTTTAGGCTAAATGGGCTTTCTTTTAGCCCATCATGTCACACTCTGGTTTTACTTGAGATACACTCGTGGAAGTCGCCGAGATTAGGACTCTAGGGTTTCATCTATAGTGGACTCTAGGGTTTCAGGCAACGCAACACGCGATCGAAGGCCTTATCAGATATTTTCTCTGCGTATCGAAGCACTGGGCTTCCATTCTTCGCCTCCCATATTTCACCAGCTATTGTTCGCCTGCCACAAAGATGTTCACGTGTTCTTCGTCTCCTCACCTCAGCCTCAGATTCTCGATGGGGACTCGTCTCTGTTAGCCGCCAATTATCAGATGAAAATTCCGTATGCCTATTCATTTGAAAGATTTAGTTCTACCAGAGGCTTTGTCATTTGAAAGATTAATGAGCATAAGGTCTCGGTGATGTGTAACCCCAGCACGGGACAGTCTTAATTTGACCTTACCCAAAGTGAAAACGAAAACGAGGAGGAGGATGGGAGTGAACAGCTATTTTTGGGTATGATCCGGTTGAGAACCAATACAAGGTACTGTCCATGACCTGGTTAAGACAACGAATGCAATGTGAGGAGCATCAACTTCTGACATTTGGAACTGGAGAACCGTCATGGAAAAATATAGAATATGTTCCTTACCCTATTCTCTTCGTTCTAGATATAACCAGATCTGCATCAATGGTATTATCCAGCGATCAATACGTCTTCAGAGGATTTCATAATCGTTTGCTTTGATGTTAGGTCGGAGAAGTTCAGATTTGTTAAAGACTAAAAGACACGACCACTTTCACTGCACCTCTGATAAACTATAAATTAGGTTCCCTTGATGAGTCTCAAAGTATCACTTTGGAAGATGCCGAAAAGCATGAATGGTCTGAGCATATATATACGTATAACGTATTGCCTGCTCTGTGGAAGAATGTAGTTGGAAACACAATTTTAAGATTTGTTGGAGTTACTCGGACGATTGAAATCGTGTTTCCTATCAATTTGTGCCTTTCTACGTTTTCTACTACAATACAAGGAATGGAAGCGTTATTTGACACCTATCTAGACCATGTACAGGATGTGAAACTTATGCAAGAGTTTTTGATCATGACTTTTATAACTTTGAGATTTTTGTAACAAAGCTTGTTTGGCTCTGCATGGGTTCTCTCATACTGCTGTCCTTATCTTCTTGGATGATTAATTTTCAGTTTTATTATATCCATTCCCTTGTCATGGAAAGATTTGCCAGTTTTTGATTATTTGTGATGGAAAGATTTGCCAATTTGAGTAGTGAAATAATTCATTGAAGCTATCAATAGCTATGTTTCTTACTTATTTGAACTAAAAAGAAAAACGAAATAAAAGCAAAATCATCACGATGAGTGAACACAAGTGGATCTGCTTCTCATCAACACCCTCCAATCCGACAAGTTGTTGTCCAACACTCGATTTCTCGCATGTGGATAGCCCCATAACCTGTAATCCGATGGATTAAAAACCGGCGACTCCTTATTGAACCGGTTTTGGTTTGGTATACCAAATACCGGGGGTTCCTCGGTGGTTCGATTTCCCATGAAACCTGCACTGTTGGTCTTTAGACATCTCTCTATCACCTTGTTCTCTTCTCTGAACTTATCCCTAATGTCTCTGAGGGTTTGACAGAACCGGTTCGGTTTAGTATCGGTTCGGTTTTCTTTGGTTTTGTGTGAGACTCGGCTGCATTTCAGACAGATGTTCCTTCGTCGGTCCGTGTTGAAGCATATTCTCTTGGTTTCGTCTGAAAGACATAAATAAGCCTACATGCGTCGAAAACAACAACAACATAAGTATATAGCTCTAGAGTTGAATCATTGAACCGGAAAATAAACCGGATTTCTCAAGAAAACTTTTTAAAATTCCCCAAACCGGGTTATATATAGAATCATAGCATTGTGATGGGACAAATGAATGAGCTCATGGATAACACGCGGATGCTTTTATTAAGCGTACGATTCATGTCCACACACACACATTTTTTTATATTTTTATAAAAATGTAGTATATATTATTATCGTCTATCTTTGAGAAAATAATAAATATTTTCATGTTTAGATTGCTGAGATTTTGTCATCTATATAATAAATAAGGTGAAAATGGCTGACCTCGTGGACGAGCTTAAAAGCAATATCTGCTTTTGGGTGATTGTTTTTATCGGGATGAACCTTCAAAGCTGAACAAAAAAATAATAACGATTTATCTTAGAGACAACAGACCAAAACTATATAGTATATGGTTATAATATATAACGTTGACAAATAATTAGTCAAATCAAAATTAAAAAAAAAACGAAACTGAAATAAAACCGGACCTAATTTGTGATATCGTTTACGTATGAGCTTGACCTCTGCATCTTCCTGTATCTGTTTTTATCCAAATCAATCCAATGTTCACTTTTTTCTTTATTTTTTGTTTTAGTGTTTTTGAATAAAACGCAATAAAAAGTTCGTCCAATGTATTTTCATAATTATATTTAAAAAAAAAAGTGACAGAGAAAAATAGATAAATTGAGAAATAAAAAGAGAACATACACCGAGAATGAGATACCAGTCGATAAAACATGAACCGGAGATGCGATTGATATGAATGCAAGAGATTGGTGATCTTGACAGTGAACAAATCTCTGAGACCAATGCCGCTTTTGGATCCGGTCCGGATCGGATCTTACCCATTGCAACAAAAGTTTCAAGAAATTTTCCAGGAAAATTGAGGTTAAGGGAAAAAAACAATTTCTGTGGAAGGAGTGAGCAGAGAGAGAGAGAGAGAATGAGAATACGTTAAGAGAAGGAAGGCAGTCTTTGCGGGAGAGACATTTTAAATTGGAAGAAAGAGAAAGATAGAGACATAGTAGTATAAATTAATCCATTTATGATCAAAAATCAATATTTGTTTTTTCTTGTTCAGATAATAATTACTGGAAAAAAGAAGTTTAACAAAATTTACTGAAAAATTCAAATTCAGCCACGTTGTAAGAGCAACCTCAATCGGTATCTCAATAAGATACTCCATTGGTGGGTAATGAGATATCCACCAATAAAAAAAAGAAAAAAATTCAAAAGAGAAAAAACAGAGACATGGTTATCGCATTTGAAATACAAAAAAAAAAAACTTAAGATACCCTAAACATAAGTGACCATTTTTCATTGGTACAGTTCTTTTTTTTATAAATTTAATTATTTAATTAAAAAAAATTATTGTATTGGTGAGATACCCTCAGCATTAAGATTGCTCTAACTCGTTTTTACTATGAATATAGTTTAAATAAATTTTCAAGGAGCGCAATTTGATAGATCCTAAACGTTGTAAATTAATCAAAACGGCTGTATCGTTATTTTCTACAGACATAAAATGTTGATTACTTTGATGTCGTTAAGCACACTACCACGTTCGATGACGGAATAATTTTGTTACCATCAAAAACTGCTAGATTATTTAGGTACATTTTGGTTTTTTTTTGGTGAAAGCTTTTAGATATAAACCATTTACGGATTAACGACAAATTTAGCTAATTTGAAAATCACTTTCTCCCACTTGGAAAATTCTAAAGATTTTTAAGTGTGTTATATACGTTGAGACGTTTTTCGATTATGGTCATGTTATAAGTTTAGACATTAATGATTTTACACCATATTTAAATCAAGAACACACTCCAAAATATACGATTACTTGCAAATTATAGATGCAAACCTTCAGATGTTTAGTCTTGTCGCAAGTTAAATCATATATTGTGATCTATAGATTGAATTGCAAGGTTGCAAGGTCGTGGTCGTTGAGGTTGTGGTGGTCGTAGATCTCAAAGCTTATATTTTGGTAGATAAAACCAAACCGTAATCCTTTTTTCTCTAATTTTTTCTTCTTTTGTGTTATTTTGTAATTTCTATTTTTAATTTTTAAAAAACTCTTTAACAAACAAAAGAGTCTATATATTGAATTATCTTTTAAGAATATCCAAGGTTGCATGATATGGATATATAGTAGGTTATCATGTATTATAAAAAGGTACTTCATAACTAATCTACAACGTTTAGCAGCTGTTAAATATAGAAAAATTATAAGTGGGACATGAAACTTGTGATACATAGAAGAGAAGTGAACAGCAATATACTAAAGGATGCCTTTATTTGAAATCAAATGAAATAGGTGAAACAAACAAAAGTAGGTGAAGAAAATAAGAAAATGAAGCGACTACCCAAACTTCTCTTTTCTTTTTACCCTTTACATGAAAATATCGAAGCTGCGAGGATTTTTATATTGGTTTCGCAGCACAAAATTATATGGGTTGAATCAAAAACATTGAAAGTCTAATATGTCTAATATATGTCTATATATACATTAAAAACTTAAACTGAAATTATATTATAAGTATCTCTTCTGCTTTGAAAACTGGATTGAGATTGGATTGAGTGATTTGTTTTCTGGTGTTTGATGTTTGACTATAACTTGAGACACTACAAATAGTATATGACAATGGCTTTGAACATAAGCTACGTATGTACCTAATGTTACATGCACGTTGATTTATAAGCCAAAAAGAAATAAAAAAAAAATACAAATCAATGAAATTAATAGTTAAAGTATGGGTTTACTTGTGGTTACTGCAATGAAGCCAAACAAACTTTGGAAATCTGATTAAGCACTGCTCAAAATCAGTAGTAAGTCAAAGATAGCGGTTGTAATTGGTCACCCGAAAGTAAAAATCACATGGGGATGCTAACTTCTTGACTATCAATAATTTTGTTTGCCAATTATATGTTGTGATTAAGAATTTTCAACATATTACTGCAACCTAACCAAATTCATTATGTATTTATATATTTTTTTTTTTAATTTTGAACGTTTAACTAAATCGAAAATAAGAAGGAGCAAGTAGGCAAGTGATTGTCACATATCTGTTGTCATTTTATCGGTGTCAAATTAAACTCCACATGTCCTCTATGTGTGGGAGTATTTGAATATTGGGCTGGTATGTTGTGGTCCAAAATGATGAAAAAAAAAATCGAAAATTTAATCTAAGAAGTTGATTTTTCTTTCGATTAAATTGTACACAATATTATCGTTCATGTGAGATAATATGAGTGATTTTATTACAGAAGACTTATATATACTCCACAGCCAAAATGTGAGCTTATATACTACGAGAAAGTTTTCAGAAAAGTTATCTAATAAATTTATGGCTAATCAATGTTTGATGAAGATTAACATATGGAAAAAAACGATTTGAATGATTTGGAAGACAGGCATAGTAGAATCCGAACAAAAAAAGTGTCAGTGAGCACGTGAGATTGTGTTAAAATTGTCAGTGATCAATCTGAAGAAGGATTTGTTTATCCATTATGCTATAAAATCTCACTTCAATTGTTGTGTGTGTGTTTTAGACAAGGCATAACCAACGGGTTTGTAAGAAAATTAAAACATGTGAAATACTACTATCGAAAAGTGGTCAAGAAAGTCAAATATGTTACTTATTACTCATGATTCGATCTACTTTGATTAGTCTCTCTATTTATCCAAGATAGCTAAATTCCCTTGAGAAATATATCAAGAACACCTTCTGTTCCACATTATTGGGCTTTATATGGGCCCATATTGAGTTCTATAGCCCGCATTTTCGGGTTTTTACATTTCAGAGCTAGATTGTGGGCCCTATCAGTGTTACTCACGTTTGTTTTAAAAACACGTGGCGTATCTGTTCAACGCGCAAACCAGTTACGTGTCCAATTTATCCGCCTCCATCGGATCCGAATCAGGTTCTCGATATTATTTCCGTCATTACCCGAATTTACCGGCAAGTTGTAAAATCCCTAATCCAAACTAAGACTCGTGGATCTGGGGAAAAATCGAACAAGGTCGTCGTCGGATTCCTGGATCATGGAACTCTCTCTGATCGCCGATACAGTCGCAGTTTGCACGGCGAAGCAAGGCATAGCGTTTGGGAAATCTCTTCTCAACCGGTGGGATTTGGCCAATCACATTTCATTCGTCGATCCTACCGTTGATCAGTCTCCGGGTGGGATCGTTCAAGCATCGGCGGTTATCTTTCCCGTTGATGCAATCTCCCCTCCTCCGGTTAGATCCAGCTCTTACAAGACAATCCGCCGGATCCGCAAAAAGCGGCGAACGAAGCGTGTTTCCTTCGGCGGTGATTCGGAAGACGGAGGAGATTTTGGCCGTTTTCTATTAGAAGGCGATTTCGGTGGTAACGACGGTCCATTCGGATTTGGTGGTGGAGGCGGCGGAAAGGGATGGAACTACGGCGGAGGTGGAAGCTGGGACGAGTCTTCGTCTTCGTCGTGGTCGGATCCAGCAATGGAATTCGTGTACGAAGTGATCTGCTGGATTGCGTTATCGAATTGCGTGCACTTCGCGTTCAAGAGGATAGTGAGGATCGTGACGGACGGTGAAAGGGAGAAGCTGAACCTGACATTGTCTCCGGTGTGCTGACAAATTCGCGGTTAGGTTGCAGTAACATGTTGAAAATTCTTCTTATTCTCAGGTCCAGAATTCCATCAAATTATCTCTCGTGTGTATATATCATTGTACATTTATAATTAATTTCGATTGCAATTCATCTTAGATAATTTACCCATTGCTATGTTTAGATAAGTTTTAGTCCTTGGAAACGAGAATGATGATGATAATTGATGATTCTCTTACATGATGAGAGTTTGAAGGCGGGCATGTAATAAAAAACTTCATTACAGATACAGATACTTGTTCATGCAAATAAAATAACTAGACAAGGGTTTATACTATATTATTAAGCACCGCCCTTGTTTAACTCTCCGGGATGAGTAGCTGGAGCTTGATTACCCATGGATGGTTGGTTCCAGTTCTGTGTTGGCTCTCTTCTCTCCACCTGCATAGTCTCACGGCGCCTATCGTACCTAGGCTTAGACCGATGTCTGGTTTGGCGCTGTTCAGTGAACCTGTACTGTGGTCTTGTTATGACCTTTCCTTCAATGTACAAGTCACCTGAACATCAGCCAAACAAAAATTGGTTTAGATGACAATTTCATCTCAAGATTCTCTCGTAATATCCCAATCATTCAGAAGAAATCCAAAATCATTACAAACCTCCATAGTCTTTGTTGGGTACATCAAGATAGGAATCTGGTAGGACCCAGAGAACACCAGGCAATCCTGAAGAATCACAACTCTGGATTAGATATTTTATATACAAGCAAGTGAATAAGTTCCAAACCTAGAGACCCATATGTTCTCATTATTGATTGATTGAGCCATTCAACAGAGCAAAACCAAAATGAAGAAGAATACAGCTACATAACTCATTTAACCAGAAAAGCTAACCTTTGACTTTGCAAGAAAGCTCTTCAGAGATCAAAGCACCAAAGCCAGTGTAGGTCGAAGTGCAAACCGAGTAAATCTTCTTCTTTGCCTCCTCCTCGCTACAAACAACACAACTCCATCAGACTCCAAATGCACAAACGAAATGAGAAACAAAATCAAACGAAAATGGGATTTTGCCTGCCGACGACGGAAGTCAAGGTTTTGACATAAGCATTGATCATCTCATCTTCGGTGGGTTTGGGATCAGTGAACTCCATGACGATGAGCCAGTGCTCGTAATCGCACCCATCAAGAAGAATCGTCTCCTTCGGCGGACGGTTGCTCCAATTCGGCGAAGGATCGTTCAGCGGAGAGTATCCTGACCCGGATGTCTTGGGCCGGGTCGCTGTGAAACACGGCCCCAGTACGGTTCGGGTAGAGGAAACCTTGTCAATTAAAGGCACGGCGAATCGAGAACGAGAAGATAGTGTAGAAAACGACGAAGAAGAAGTAGACGAATAGAGGGTTTTGCTTAGGAGTGTCGCTAATTTGCGCCGCGCGGTGAAAACAGCCATCGCCGGTGAGGGTTTCGGCTTCTGTTGCTCTTGGTCTCTGCTTCTCTTCAGATGCTTCGATAAATTATATGGGCTAAGTGGGCCTTTAGTTTATGTTTTTATATGGGCCATTAAACTTCGATTAGCTTGTCTTAATTCTTGTTGTCGTAGGTTTTTTTTGTTTGTTTGTTGTCTATTCCAAACATTCTTGTCCAATTGTTGTTCATCGATATAAAAGTTGTTTCGAAAAGCTTTTTTATCAGAAAGAATAGATAAGATTAACATAGTGAACATGTCGTCCCAAGTCAAAACATCTGATCAAATATGCATTTATATCCGTTGATGTGTTTTATGGTCACTGAAGTTTGACTCTTTTGCTGCCAACATAAATCACGACGATGATGATAATATTAATATCAATGGTTAGAACTTAGAAGTAAAGGAAAAAAAGATGACTAAGACGATGATTAGACGTACAAGAAAAAGAAGTCTAATCCAAATGGTTACTAGATTTATAATGATGAAAAAAAATAAAAAATTAGAAGTTAGAACTATCTCATTTCGAAATAATATTTTTCGTTAATCCCATTTCGAAGGTATATCATCTAATTACGATTTCTTCTGAATTTATTATCTAAAATAGAATAGTATATATGTGTGCTGACTGAAACCTTGAATAGTTTAGTAAGTTTGATCAGAAATTGATTTCTTCTCTATACTTTTAAAAGATAGCTTTGAATTTGATAGCAGGCTAAAAATAATAAAAATATTATCCAATCCAAAGGTATTGTTTGCGACTTTCCAAAATAGTATTGTTTGTGTATTTACGATCTTTGTGCAAAGATCCTTCTTGTTCATCGATTTACTTGAGGAGCAGAGAGACAACTAAACATGGGGAGCAGCACGGGCGATCTGGTGACACGTGTCCAGTCAGCTCATCGCTTCGATCACGATGCCTTGTTTCGTTTCGCCGCCGACAACGTCTCGGGTTTTCCGACCAACCCATCCCAATTCACTGTCTCACAGGTATTCCTTCTTACAATCTTGAGGTTTTCTCCGCCAAGAAAGAAACTTTATCAGATTGTTTGTTTTTGTTTCTTACAGTTCGGACATGGGCAGTCGAATCCCACGTTTCTGATCGAGGTTGGCTCAGGGAGTCCCTTGAAACGATACGTTTTGAGGAAGAAGCCTCCTGGGAAGCTCCTGGAATCTGCTCATGCTGTTGATAGGGAGTTTCAGGTATCAATCTTCAACTCTGGAAAATCCCCAGTCTACTACCGAGTTTCGAATTTTGGGTGGTGAAAATGCTGATACTACTCCGGTTTTCTTAACAATATGAAATTTCGTTATTTGTAATAACGTTTGAACTGTTTGTTTTTTGGTCACATAATCATTGTAACTGTTTGTGATGTCGCGTATAATAGATATAGAATTGCCTAATGCGTTATTATGTAGGTGCTTAGGGCTCTGGGTGAGCATACACAGGTTCCTGTTCCTAAAGTCTTCTGCTTATGCACTGACCCCACCGTGATTGGGACTGCCTTTTACATTATGGAGTTTATGGAAGGACGTATATTCATAGACCCCAAGTTGCCGGTTAGACATTCTGTTATCCGAATGTGATTGTCCGCTTTTCTCACTGGAGATGTGACTCATCATGAACCGAAAGGCGTAAATTGTGTGTGTGTTTCATTGGTTTTGAATTAGAATGTAGCACCCGGAAGAAGGAGTGGGATCTATCGTGCAACCGCCCAAGCCTTAGCTTCTCTTCATTCTGCGGATGTGGATGCTATTGGTCTTGAGAAATATGGTCGGCGCGCCAATTACTGCAGAAGACAGGTTAGTGGGGATTAATTGGGGCTGGTGACTTTTGACATCGCTAGTTTGTTGTTCTGCTAATGCTTATGTGCTCTTGCTAAAGATCTTTTGAATTGATTGGATATCTAAATTTCAGATAGATAGGTGGTTCAAACAATATTTGGCTTCAACAAGTGAAGGTAAACCCGAAAGGAATCCAAAGATGTTTGAGCTTGTTGATTGGTTACGCAAAAGCATACCCGCAGAAGATTCAACAGGAGCAACATCAGGCCTTGTCCACGGAGACTTCCGCATTGACAATCTCGTCTTTCATCCTTCTGAGGTTTGAAGAATTTCAAGCTCTTTTGTGTTTTTTTTTTCCTTGGATAGTCTCGGAGACCTTACTGAAATTACCTTAACCTACAGGATCGAGTTATTGGAATAATTGACTGGGAATTGTCCACGCTTGGGAACCAAATGTGTGATGTCGCATACAGCTGTATGGTAATAAGCTATTCTTGTTTGTTGCATTGTATTCACAAATCGGTTTTCTTTGCTTCCTTCTCTGATATACAGTTCATGGTGTTGGCAGCATTACATTGTGAATGTTCAGCTCGATCAGGAGCACGTGAGTGAAGGTCTTGAAACTGCTGGACTTCCGGAAGGAATGCTTTCGATGCCAGAATTTCTCTTAGAATACTGTTCTGCATCGGTAAGTCCTGCAATAACATGTAAAGTTAAGTTTGTTTTTCTATATAATACGCTTTCTTGAAAATGAACCGAGTCAGCTTTCCTCGTAAATTGGCTATACTTTCTCAAATTTCGATTGTTGTGACATATTGGCAACTGAACTTTAGGGAAAACCATGGCCTGCTGCAAACTGGAAGTTCTACGTAGCCTTCTCTATGTTTCGGGCTGCGTCAATCTACACGGGGGTGTACAACAGATGGTTAATGGTATTGGCCGGGAAATTTTATTTACTTTAAGATCCTTTGTTATGCAGTTGTAGAGCCATTAACATTGTATTGGACATGTAGGGGAATGCTTCTGCCGGTGAACGAGCCCGGAATACAGGGGCTCAAGCCAATGAGCTTGTAGAGTCTGCCTTGGGTTATATTGCGCGCGAAAATGTTCTCCCTGAGCACCCTCCATCTGGTAATCGGCCTCTTTGAGATTCAAGTTTTGTTATGAAAAAGTGTTTAGTTTACGTTTCTTAAGTAGGGATAAACAATACTTTGATCGCTTCTTTGCGTTTCTCCTTTGGGATGCAGTTAAAAGAGACGTGAGCCCGTCCTATGAAAGCCTTGTGGATGGAAGCGGGAGATTCGTTCCCAACAGAAAAGTATTGGAGTTAAGGCAAAAGTTGATCAAGTTTATGGAAACTCACATCTACCCAATGGAAAAAGAGTTCTCCAAACTTGCTCAATCAGATTTGCGATGGACCGTTCACCCGGAGGAGGAAAGGTTAAAGGAGGTGGCAAAGAGAGAAGGCCTATGGAACTTATTTGTTCCTGTATGTATATTTTCTCTACAAGTCTTTAATTGTTTTTACCCTGAGTGAGAGTGCACTTATGGATTCTTGGTTCTTGCAGGTAGATAGTGCTGCTAGAGCTAAAAGAGAACTGGCAGCTATTGAGAATAAACATGATTTCTCGAGCAAGTCGTTTGATCAATTGTTTGGTGAGGGCCTCACAAACCTAGAGTATGGTTACCTTTGTGAGATCATGGGTCGTTCTGTTTGGGCTCCACAGGTGTTTAACTGTGGTGCACCTGATACTGGAAACATGGAGGTAGAAAAAGCCTGTTTCTGTTTACGGGTCCAGAATCATCTCATTGCTTATTACGTGTATTTATATCATCTGTATTATCTTGTAGGTGATACTACGGTATGGAAACAAAGAACAAATTTCTGAATGGCTTATTCCGTTGCTTGAGGGGAAAATTCGTTCTGGATTTGCTATGACCGAGCCACAAGTTGCATCTTCTGATGCAACCAATATTGAGTGCTCTATTATAAGGTAAGAGATTTTTCTATATGTTGGAATCTACTTTCATTCGAGTTCTCAACTAAAAAAGACAAAAGCATATATCTTCAATTTCTATACTGGTAATTCCTGAAGACTGAGGCTGAGTCCACATTACTCCTTATAGCTAAATCTGTTGCTTATACAGACAAGGTGATTCATATGTCATTAATGGCACAAAATGGTGGACAAGTGGAGCCATGGATCCCAGGTGCAGAGTACTTATTCTCATGGTTAGTTCTCTATTATTGCTCTCTTTCTATCTAAAAAAGTAAATCCATTCATAAATGTATTTGTTCTATTTGGCCTAGTTATTCAAACAAATTTTATCCGTGTTGTACAGGGAAAAACTGATTTCAACGCCCCAAAACATAAGCAACAGTCTATGATATTAGTGGACATGCGGACTCCAGGTATACATGTGAAGAGGCCTCTCACAGTGTTTGGTTTTGATGACGCGCCTCATGGACATGCTGAAATTTCTTTTGAAAATGTGATTGTCCCGGCGAAGAATATCCTTCTAGGAGAAGGCCGAGGATTCGAGATTGCTCAGGTAATACTACAAAAGATAGACACAGATTCAGGGCTTGCAGTAACAGAGATTGTAAGGATTGTATTTATAGGTCGCTTGCTTTGTTTGTGATATCAGGGTAGGTTAGGCCCTGGAAGATTGCACCATTGCATGAGACTAATAGGTGCAGCAGAGCGTGGAATGGAGCTAATGGCTCAAAGAGCTCTGAGTAGGAAAACTTTTGGGAAATTCATAGCGCAGCAAGGTTCTTTTGTCTCTGATCTTGCAAAGGTAAACGACACTGTGTGCTTTAATCACCCAAATGCTTCTTATGAGTTCGTCTTATATGAGTGGTTGTATGGATACAGTTACGGGTAGAGCTGGAAGGAACTCGATTGTTGGTTCTAGAAGCTGCTGATAATCTCGATAAGTTTGGAAACAAAAAAGCTCGAGGAATTCTCGCAATGGCCAAGGTAACAAAGTTATATATTTGTAAATCTTGTTCCCATCAGAAATCGACGAAAGTAGATCTTGAAAAGGCAAAATCATTTGGGGTACTCAGGTTGCAGCTCCAAACATGGCGTTGAAGGTACTGGACACGGCAATGCAAGTCCATGGAGCAGCCGGTGTATCCTCGGACACAGTCTTAGCGCATCTGTGGGCCACGGCCAGAACGCTCAGGATTGCTGATGGACCTGACGAGGTTCATCTTGGGACCATTGGCAAGTTAGAATTACAGAGAGCTTCAAAGCTTTAAAATCTTTTTCAGATTTGCGAGTCCTCAGAAAAGAATAAAAAAATCAGATGTTTCTTACTTTTCTTTATATCAAAATAAAGATGTTCTTGGGTCTTTTACTGAAAAGCAGTACAATAAATCTGAATAATAATAATGCATCGTGACATTCAACAGCTAAAACGAACCTACCCTTTTGAGATTCTTCTCACGCCTCGTCGCAGCTGCTTTTACTCTTTTATCTCTAAATCATTTCCTCATTCAGTAAGAATCACAAAATTTCTTTAGAAAATTATCAATATTACATTTAACGTAGTTTCACTTCATCCCACAAATCCATGCCTCTCCAAAACCATACTATTCATAGGCTTATCATAAAAGCGGGAAACCAAACATTTTAGATGGAGAAAAAACCTCACAAACTTGTCTGAAAAAGAGACAATATTCCTAAAGACAGAAAATGTAACATAGCCTCATGTTCTTTCCTTAAACCCTAAAAATAGCTTTGAAACTCATCTCTATATTAACCCCATCGAGATCTTTCTATCCATTTGTTCTAAGCTTTGTAAATACGCAAACACTAAAAACCCCTCCCCCAATAAAAAAAAAAAAAAAAAAAAAATTCAGAGCTAGAAGGGGCCTTATAGCCACAGTTACAGGTCCCGTCTGCTCCATTTCTAACATGTTATTAGAAAGTAGAAGAAAACTTGAAAACTACAACAAATTACCTCTTTCCACCTTTTGAATTTTGTGAACAAAGAAAAGAAAACCACAGAAAAAACAAAATGGCGTTTGATGGTGACAAGAAAAAGAAATGCATCATCGCCGGTAGTGTCTCGGGTTTGCTAGTCATCATGGTTGTCTCTGTAGCTGTCGTAACATCTAAAAACTCTCCCAATGAAAATGAGATCCGGAAAAACACCAAAGCGGTAAAAGCAGTTTGTAAACCCACTGACTTCAAAGAGACCTGCGTCAACAGCTTAATGAACGCCTCCCCCAAATCCACTGAGCCTCTCGACCTCATCAAACTCGGCTTCAACGTCACTATCAAATCCATCAACGAAGCCCTCAAGAAAGCCTCTCAAGACATTAAACCCAATGCTGACGAAGACCCCGAAGCAAAGGGTGCTTTCGAGCTGTGTGAGAAGCTAATGATTGACGCTATTGATGATCTGCAAAAGTGTGTTAATCACAGGTACTCAGTTGCTCATATTGACGGCTTTGTTGAAGATCTTCGAGTTTGGCTAAGTGGCTCCATCGCATTCCAGCAAACCTGTATGGATTCCTTTGAGGAAATTAAGTCGAATCTTTTGCAAGACATGCTTAAAATCTTCAAAACATCAAGAGAGCTTAGCAGCAATAGCCTTGCCATGGTTACTGACCTCTCCACCATTCTCCCGAATTCCAACGTCTCAGGTATCTTTTCAATCTACCAAAGATATCTCCAAAATATCCATTGCCAATCATCAATCTGAATAAAAGAAAGAAAAAAGAATCGTAATGTGCTTCTTGATAACAGGACTAACCGGAGCTCTTGCAAGCTATGCCAGAAAGCTCTTGTCTACAAAAGATGGTATCCCAACATGGGTTGGAGCAGAGGCAAGACGACTCATGGCAGCACCACAAGGAGGAGGACCAGTAGTGAGGGCTAATGCCGTGGTGGCTCAAGACGGAAGTGGTCAGTTTAAGACCATCGCCGATGCTCTAAATGCTGTGCCTAAAGACAACGGACTGCCATTCGTCATCCACATCAAACAAGGTATCTACAAGGAGAAAGTAATGGTCACCAGGAAAATGCCCTACGTCACTTTCATCGGTGATGGACCAACCAAGACCAAAATCACCGGGAGCCTCAATTTCGGTCTCGGAAGAGTCAAGACGTTCCTAACAGCCTCCCTCAGTGAGTTTCGATTTTCCACTGCTTAAAAATCATCCACCAAAGAGAGATGCTTGACATTACAAATTTTGTGTTTTGTTTGCAGCAATCGAGGGCGACCACTTCACAGCTAAGAACATCGGGATCGAGAACACGGCTGGACCAGAGGGAGGACAGGCGGTGGCGTTGAGAGTCTCGGCGGATTACGCCGTGTTCTACAGCTGTCAAATCGACGGTTACCAAGACACCTTATACGTTCACTCTCACCGGCAATTCTACCGTGAATGCACAGTCTCCGGCACCGTAGATTTCATCTTCGGCGACGCGAAATGCGTCCTTCAGAACTGTAAAATCGTCGTCCGAAAACCTAAGGGAGGTCAATCGTGTATGGTTACCGCTCAGGGACGCACCGACGTCCGCGAATCGACCGGGTTGGTGCTCCACAACTGCCATATAGTGGGAGAGCCGGCGTATATCCGGGTGAAATCTGTGAACAAAGCATATCTCGGAAGGCCGTGGAAACAGTTCTCGAGGACGATCATCATGAAGACGACGATCGATGACGTCATCGATCCAGCGGGGTGGCTTCCTTGGCAGGGAGACTTTGCGCTCAAGACGCTATACTACGCCGAGCATCTGAATATTGGGCCTGGATCGAATCAGGCCCAAAGAGTTAAATGGCCCGGAATCAAGAAACTATCGCCCGAGGAGGCTCTTTTATACACTGGCGGGAGATTCTTACGTGGCGATACGTGGATCCCACAAACCCAAGTTCCGTACACCGCGAACATGTAGGAGATTCCGATTTGTAAATGAATTTATTTTTAAAAATCTTTTGCTTTTAATGTGTTCTTCTGAAATTGTTTGAAGAATGATTACTTACATATTAGCCCATTTCATCGTGAGTTTGGCATCTACCGAGTGATATAAGTAAGCTGAATTGATTAGTGAACAGATAGAAATAACTGATTTGGTCTAGGATCTAGAATGAAGTTTCTTGGTTTGGTCTAAGATCTAGGGGATGTGGTGAAAGGGACAAAAAGATCATAAACAATAAAAAGGTAGTAAAATGCAAAGCATCTTATCATACGAATGGTATTGAGAATTGAGAGGATAATTTAAATATACAAGTGAATGATGAGAAAGTCGAGGAGCTTGCATGCGTTATGGAGATCACGTGATGCTCATGCACATGTATCGTCCTTCGAGAAACTAAGATTGTTCTTCAATAACATTCCTCGCTTTGGCAAAATAAAAAATTAATATAGGGAAGATAATAATAGTATTAGGACAACGAAGAGATAATGTATGGCCTTTTTTTAATAAAGTAAAAAAAGGGGAATAAGTATAATAGGGAAAAGAAGGAAAATGTTGAAATTGACATAATAGACGACTCGTTGCATTGAATTGAGTGAACCCCACACTCTCCCAACGGCCATCCCCATTCTCTTCGATCCCTTCACAATCCCATTTTCCGCCATTAAAACAACTCTCTCCTTAAAACTTCACAACTCAGACGATAAACGTCGACCCACGAAGAAGAATGTCCAACAACAATTCCCCAATTTTCCCCATCCCCGATTCTCGACATTTCAGCGACTATGGCTTCGATCCCCAGTTTGACTACTTTCAGGTTTTTTTTTACGTTTTGCTATGGTTTCTGAGGGTTTCTTTTAATGGGTTTGCTTAATTGTTTCGTTTCGAATTATCAAAATCATTTTTTTGCTCTACATTTCGCATTTGGCTCTGTTTTGGGTGAATTTGGTCCGTTTTGTTTTTGATGTTTATGGTTTCCCGTGAAAAGGTTATGGAGGAAGCAAGGAAGCATAAGAGAGAAACGTCGGCAAAATCCTCAATCAACGGGATTCACTTCAAGCTCGAGAGACCCATTTCAAAAGATGACCCGACCCGATCAACAATGCACAACAAGTGGAAGAAACGGTGGTGGTGGAAGAAAGCTTTCCCCTTTTTCAAGTGGCGGAAATGGCCAATCTCCACCGTTGGCATGAACGAGGACCGGAGGTCTAGGAATTATCGCGCCGTAACCGGGTCTATGTCGTTGTCGGGTCCGATTTACGCAACGGAGAGCCGGAGCGGGTCGAGCACACCTTACCGAATGACGACGACGAGAAGACCTTCGTCGGGAACACTGTCGCCGGCGAGGAAGGGTGACGTGGCGATCCCGTATTTTAGCTTACGAGAGCTTAACATGGAGCAGCAGCAACAACAGAGGATCTCTATCTCTTCTTCGCCCATTTACTTGGTCACGTAAAAAAACAGTAAATTTAGAAAAACAAAACTTTTCTTTTTAGTTGGGACGAAAATGTGATCTCATGTTTTTAATCTTTTTTGCAATTGGTGAAAGCTGTAAAGAGTTTCATCTATCCCACGTGAATCAGTATACTAGTTGCCTTTTAAAAAGATATTTTTGTCGGCTTTGTATGGTTATATTATAATTATTTGAATATTTCAAGAGCGTCATGGTTGAAAACTTTGAAAGTGAATGGAACCGGTAGGAATGGGAGATTCCTTTAGTCCTTCAATATGTTTTTTTTTTAACAAAAGGAACGTTAGTACATAAAATTCGAACGCTGATCTTTAATTATAAGAAATTAATGCGTTTCATTCGATACACAAAATACATTTTAATTATTTACAAAATGTTCCAAGTAGAGAGTCATTCTAACATAAGTTCATTATACTCCATCCGTTTTATATTAGTTGTCGCTATAGATTGTTTTACGTAGATTAAAAAAACAATTCAATTTTTTGTTTTATTCCTTATTAATGTATTATATATTATGATCACACTAATTAATAAGCTAACAAAAATTTAAAACGACAACTAATATGAAACGGATGGAGTATGAGGTTAGCTAGTCTTTAATTTTGAAAATAAAAAAGAAAACTAGTCTTCCATATGTCGCATGTTTATTGTTGATCGTTTTGGAGGTATTTTGGTATACTTTTGTAGCGTGTTCTTTCTTTTAGTAATCTCAGAAGCAAATAGCATGTTCATGGACATAAGTTATAGAGCAGTACGCAACTCAGACGCTAAGCTTGGTCTTATTCGAACATAAAGATTCATACAATTTGTGTTTCATGTTCATTATTTCTTATTCCAATATTTTTATTAGTACAAAGGCTTCCAGAATACTCAAAGGGAGATTTATAAAGAAACATGAACATTTTTTATTCTTGTTTTTGTTCTTATCTCATTTGAAGCATTAGCAACTCCGGTTTCTCAATATACTCTTTCCACTGGCAGCAAAACCGAGCTACCGTTGCTCCATCTAGAACTCTATGATCCGCAGCAATGTTAACCTGAATCAAAAACCGAATTCATAATAAGGCTTTGGTACTAACAAAAATCTTGAACCAATTAAGAAATGATGAACATGATTAAGCTTTACCATCATTATCGATGCAGGATAAACAGTTCCGTCTTCTGAGAATTTTGGAACTTTCTCGATTCTTCCAAGAGCAATGATGGCAACTTCAGGTAAGTTTAGAAGAGGGGATCCGAATTTCCCACCGATTGCACCAATGTTACTCAGAGTTATGGTTCCACCGGTTACATCCTCGGGGCTAAGTTTGTTGTTTGTTGCCAAATGTTGTAACCGCGACAGCTCTTTAGTTATCTCTAGTAGAGATAATGACTGGACATTCTTTATATTAGGGACGACAAGGCCATGTTCAGTAGCCATTGCAACTCCAATGTTATGTGAACCTGCGATAAACCAGGAATCGATACCCTTAATCCAAAGATTAGAAGCACAAAAATCAAAATAACAATAGAAGTTCCTATTAAAAACCTTTGAGGATGATCTCAAGAGACTCCTCGTTGAAGCAACTATTCACAAAAGGATATTTGCTTAGAGCCATTGACAGCGACTTAATTAAAGTAGGAAGGAAAGTGTGTTTGATGGTGGAATCTGTATTGTTCTCTTTAAAGAATTGCTTGAGCTCCACAAGTGCATCGCAGTTTATCTCCTCAACGAAATGAAAATGCGGTACCTTTGTAGCCATAGTCATTGTCTTGACCATTGCTCGGTTGAATCCCCTGCGAATAAGGAAAACTTTCGGCATTGATTCAGATACTAGATGAGTTAATTTACCATTATAAACCAGCCACATATTGACAACAATAGGTGTACCTTAGAGGAATTGTTTTATCTTCAAAGTTAGTCGTTATAGTGGAAATGGAGTCTCCTCCTATAACATGACTCTCAGAAGAAACTGAATCTGTTACATTTCCATTCTGGCCACCAAATTTAAGAACATCCTCTTTCAAAACTCTACCATCTTTACCACTTCCAATAACGACATTGATGTCTATGCCAAGGTCTTTTGCAAGGTTACGAACAGCAGGCGTTGAAAGAGCTCCAACAAGATTGTCTGTTTTTTGCTTAGAACAGCTTGGATTTACATTTCCTGGACTAGCAGAGGTTACTAGAAGAGCGTCCTGGGCGTCTTCAACCGCCAGCCTAACCAGAGTCTCTCCAACCTTGCATCAATAGATTTTGCTGCATATAAGTACTTGTAAAAGTGATGCAACTGATACCTGATCTATCAGAAGCTTTAAACATATATAACACAAAAGAGTAACATGTGAAAATCGCTGAAATACAGTTATCACATTCCAGAAAGAAAGAAAAAAAGTATCTAATTATTCAATCTGTATGCTCTAACCTTAATAATGTCACCTGGAGCATGTGAAATCAGAGCTATTTTCCCCTTAAAACGGCTCGTTATCTCTATTGTTGCTTTATCGCTCTGAACTTCACAGAGTGGCTGAAACTCTTCAACAGGATCGCCCTGCAGACCAAAAAAAAAAGCAAACAGCAAAATGATTCTAAATTAAACCCAAAAGAACAATCGAAAAAAAATTGAATCTTTAAGCAGAAAAAAAAAAAAAAACAAAACAACAGACCTCTTTCACAAACCACTTGAGAAGCTCACATTCAGCAATACCTTCCCCAGTTTGTGCCAGTGGCACATCAATCAACCCTGCATTTGAATCTATGGCCATGGCTTCGTTCGAAAACCAGCTTCTTCTTCCTCCACACCATTTCATCAACTGCCAAATTACGATAAACTTGTTTGATCTTAAAATTAACCAGAAAAATTAAACATTTCTCCCCATTTCTCAGCTTAAGTCCCCAGAAAATGAAAACTTTCTTTCCTTCTAAATTTTAAGAGGTTAATGTTTGTTTTCCACTCGAAGAGCTTGTCGGAAACTGATGTCAGGGTGAAGCCAAGAAAACAATCACGCCCCAAAAAAGCTTTTAAAACAGCTCAACAAAATTAGAAAATTTGGACTGAAGAAACTTACAGAGAGAGAGTTAACAAGGAACGTCGGAGAGGTGAACGACTGAGAATGATACTCCGGCACCCGAAACGGCGGAGCGCAAACAGAAGACGAGCTGAATGGACGGAGAAACCGATGGCTCCGCCAGATCCGCCGCGCGATCATCGTCGTTCACGGTTGGTTTTTGGTAACAACAGTATAGGGAGAAACACAAAACAAAAAAAACACAGATGAATTGGGATTTTCCCTTTCAAACAACTCGGAAGATCAAAATCTGCCAGACAATGTAACGTACTGTATTTTGCGCTGAATTGATTGATATTTAAAGTATGGATTTTTTTTTTTTGTTTCGACGAGATATTAAGTGCCAAAAAAAAAAAGACTATCGGATTAGTTTATCTATGCCCCGTCAGCAATATTTTTCAGAGCTTTTCGAGGAGGATCAATGGTACACGCGTGTTCTGAGTCATGACCCAGTGATCGTATATATCACTTGAATAAATAAAAAAAAAAGAACAAGTTAATGATTTGGTTTTTTTTTTTAATGTGATTTGGGGTTTTTAAGTATTAATTTACAAGCATGAAACTCTTGAACAAGTGCGCATTAGTTTGAACTTTAGTTATAATTACCTCTGATTGTGATCATTTAAAGGCCGAACTGGTGGTTGTATATTACGACATGTGAAGTGGTCCAGTCAATGTAGTAGTTGGT
Source organism: Eutrema yunnanense (assembly GCA_002933935.1). Lineage (NCBI taxonomy): Eukaryota > Viridiplantae > Streptophyta > Magnoliopsida > Brassicales > Brassicaceae > Eutrema > Eutrema yunnanense. The sequence goes on from PKML01050628.1 coordinate 1,007,652, forward strand.
TATGTTGGGTGTAAAATAGGTAACGATTGATTTGATGTAGTGAATCCATCCTAGAGATGTTTGTATTCAAGTTCCTCATCCACTTAACCTCGTCCTCATCTTTGAAAACTCTACTAAAAAATTATTACGTTCCATTGCCCATTGGTGTTAATATAAGACGGGGCCAACAAAAAATTAGTGGTAAAACAAATAATAATAAACAATTAGGATAGAATAGTTAGTAAAAGTAAAAAAAGGATGGAAAACATAAAACAGTAAAAGTTTTGTACCGTTTTACTTCTGTTTTGGTGTACCATTTTGGATAAAATTAGTGATTACGTTTAAACAAGGCGGTTAAAGAATTTTGAGCAGTTGTAGAAAAGGTTGTTGGAAAAAAACGATTAGAAATAGTTGTTGGAGAAAGCGGTTTGGTAACATATGGTGGTTCAATCGCTCGTTTCATCCGCCTCGATAATTAGAACCCATCATAGTGGTTTGTCTCCAAACGCTGCGTTTATATACAACTAATGGGAACCTTTATCGATTGGTGAAACAAAATAATAAAAAAATGGTAATAAATTTTAGCAGAAAAATAAAATGGTAAAAGGTAGAAATAACAGTTAACACTGATAGAAAGCGGACAAACAAGTTAGAGATTCGAATGCAAGACTGCTTCGTAAATAATGGACTTCTTGCATAAATGCCCAACATTATATTTGGAACTTGAGCTAGCAACCTAATCCAAATTACAATTTTTCTCTTTTGTGTGTTTGCCAACCGTAACACTTTTTCGATCATGGGAATTTTTAGCTGACCAAACCCATCTTGTTGGTGAAAGATATTTCAGAGAGAGAAGTATTTTGGGTAATGAAGACAGCGGACGCGATCATCTCTCTCACGTAATAATTTCTCACACGATTAGTCATATCACCTACATTATTTGATTAACTCTTTCGAAATGACATCTATCGATTTTATCTCATATACCTATGTGTATGTTTATATATAATAAATATGTAAATATATGTGTAGGCAATTTAGGGAAGAAAAATTATTAAAGTATATGTTTATGTAAACCAGAGAATTAGATATTGGTATGAAGTAAACCAATTCTCTTTGGTATATAATGTAACCAATGTAATATTTGAGATCGATCAATGAAAGATAACAGATTTTGTTTCTTCTTCTTCAACTACCTTTCTTTCGTTTTTGTCTCTAATAAAAATTGTAAATATCTTCTTGATCGGCATGCATAGAGGAGATGACGAGAAATTATTGTTGTTTCTGAAGCATTAATTAACAGAATTGAAGTCATAATTGTTTGTATGAATCATAAAGTTCTATATGTTATGAAAGCTTATTCGATTTGAATACTTGCCTAAAGATATGAATTTCATTTACGTTTTCCTTTTAATTGTGTAAAAAACGAAAAATGGATCATAAATAGTAAATAAAAAACATTTAAAAGTGAGATATTATTTCGTTTCGTTTATTTCTAGTTTAATTTTTTTTTCAAACTAAATCTTTACTTACAAATCAATAGAATTAAGACAATTGGCTTACAAATCAACCGTTCGTTTAATTGATTGGTCAAACAAAATGATAAAAAAAATAGTAATAAATCTTAGAGGAAAGATAAAATGGTAAGAGATAGTTATAAAAGGCAGAAAACAACTGTAAAAAATAGCGATACGAAAATATAATAATACTGTTAATAATTGTTATCGTTATCAGTAAAATTAAGACGACCAACCAAACACAAATTTTTAGTAAAATATCCGTAGAGTTGAACAGCAAATATATTTTTCTTAATACGAGATTAATTACATTTATTAAGAACATTTATCCAAAAAACAAAATCACTTATCGAAAACATTATCAAAGCACAGTTGCGTTGAGGAGTGTGCCACTGTACCATTATCAGACGTCATCTTTCCATTTATATCCGTTTTTTTACGTCTCTTTTTATTTTCTTAATTCCGAGTTTTTTGACTCGCAATCTCAACGAAGATCGTAGAGAGAAACCGAGCTCGAAAATGGCTTCACGAACCAAGGGGAAGACGACGATGGAAGTTGGCGGCGATGGCGTTGCCGTCATAACTCTCATCAACCCTCCCGTCAATTCGCTATCATTTGACCGTACTATTCTCTTCTACCTTCTCAGTTTTTTTTTAAATCTGGAACTTCTTCGATTCACCTCTTCAGATTCTAGGTCAATTTCGGTGTTTGATTCTCGCCCAATTCTTTTCTGTCTCCGTGTGTGTTTTTAGTCTCCCCGAATCGAATTTATGATCTGATTATGTGAAATTCGGACTACTAGTTTGATCTGCATACTCTTTTGGTTTATTAGTCAAATAGCTTACGATGATGATCTCGAGAAACCTCGTTTTTGGCATCCGACTTGTATCGATTTTATTACTGACGAAGCGGGAATCCTGTGTGTCTGTTACTCTGTTTTGTATATTTCTGTACAGTGCTAGATAACCTCAAAAGTAATTACGAGGAGGCCTTGAGCAGGAATGATGTGAAAGCTATTGTTATTACGGGTATGTCTGGAGATCATTCTCTTCCACGCCAAAAACACTAACACATTTTTTTGCAAACTTTAGAGATGATTTGGTAATTGCTTTTTTTTTTTTTACTACAGGTGCAAAGGGGAAGTTCTCTGGTGGCTTTGATATATCTGGTTTTGGTGAAATTCAGAAAGGGACAAGTATGTTTCAGTGTCTTGGTATCTTTGGTGATTGTATCGGCGTTATGTATTGATGTAGGTAGTAATGTATACTGGTGTTATATTGATTTTCTCAGGGAAAGAGCCAAAGGTTGGATACATATCAATTGACATCATAACCGATTTGCTTGAAGGTTATCTTTCTACGTAATGACTTAATTGATTTATGCAATGGTTCTGATGATGTGTTTCTGTGGGATTGTTTTTTCTTTCTTTTTCTTTGGATTCAGCTGCAAGGAAACCGTCTGTCGCTGCCATTGATGGGCTTGCCTTGGGAGGAGGATTAGAGCTTGCCATGGTAGAGTTTATATGTTATCCACTATCTTCCGAAAAATCCTCTTGAGACTGTTGAGCCTGGTGAGTTTTTTCTTATTAGATGGGTGGTGATACAGTTGTATGATTTTTTTTTTTCAGGCTTGCCATGCTAGGATATCAGCTCCTGGTGCACAGTTAGGTCTGCCCGAGCTGCAACTCGGTGTTATTCCTGGGTTTGGAGGTACATGCTCAAATTTATTGATTGTCAAGTCCTTAATGGGGGCCTTTAGTCTTTTGATTAGAGTAGGGGTCGCGAGGTTCCTCTATAGGCCTATCTCTCACTTTCTAATACAATTTGCCCGTCAGCGGTGTACGAGTTTTGACCATCATATGTGTTAAAACTCGTGGCAGGGGAAGTCAAAGCAATTATTACTCATACTGGACTATGAGGATGCGGATATGTGTTTCATGTTTGTGTTGAATGATCAAGTCACTTTCGTTTTTATTTCCTTATTATGCTCCTTTGGATTGATGCAGGAACACAGCGTCTTCCACGTCTTGTTGGTCTTACAAAAGCCCTTGAAATTATTTTGGTACGTCAGTGCCTTGTACTTATGGTAGCGTTAGTCTGCTTGGTTGAAATGTAAAGACATTTTCTTTTGTTGAAACATATAGACATCTAAGCCGGTTAAAGCTGAGGAAGGTCATTCGTTGGGTCTTGTTGATGCTGTCGTGCCACCTGCTGAGTTACTGAACGCTGCTCGTCGCTGGGCCCTTGACATAGCCGAGAGGACAAAACCATGGGTTTCTAGTGTTTTAAAGACTGATAAGTTACCTCCCCTTGGAGAGGCAAGGGAGATACTGAAGTTTGCCAGGGAACAGACACGCAAGCGAGCCCCCAACCTGAAACACCCCTTAATGTGCCTTGAGGCTGTTGAAGTGGGTATTGTTTCTGGTCCTAGGGCTGGTCTACAAAAGGTATATTACTATCTTGTTGTCGTTCATCACATGTTCTTTAACGTTTCCTCCCAGACTGTTGACCCCTACGAATTTCCACCACATTGTCACTTACAGGAGGCGGAAGTTGGCTCACAAGTGGTAAACCTGGATACCACCAAAAGCTTGATCCATCTCTTCTTTTCTCAGCGAGGAACTACAAAGGTCAGTGAGTGTTTATTATGTACCACTAAACCTCTTTTTTTATTATTTACAAAATGTTACCTATTAAAGAAAGTTCCCTCCCCTCCTCCTTTTTTTTTTAATTCCTTTCAATCTATCGTATGGACAGGTTCCTGGAGTTACTGATCGTGGGTTGGTGCCTAGGAAGATAAAAAAGGTAGCCATAATTGGGGGCGGGTTAATGGGATCTGGAATAGCCACTGCATTGATCCTCAGTAACTATCCAGTGGTTCTCAAGGAGGTAAATGAGAAGTTCCTGGAGGCAGGAATTGGCAGAGTCAAAGGTGGGGATGAATTTCTGTACATTGCGTACCAACGAGTTGCAAAAGCTTGATCTGACTAATTTCATAATTTGATCAGCTAATCTTCAGAGTCGTGTAAGGAAAGGGAGCATGTCTCAGGAAAAGTTTGAGAAAACCATGTCTCTCCTTAAGGGTTCTCTTGACTATGAAATCTTTAAGGATGTGGACATGGTCATCGAGGTAATAATGAGCATAATTGAGCTGAAGGGATTTTTAAAATGACAAGGTAAGTGAATTGACTTTGTATGATGTCTTTTTGTTGGCTTGAAACAGGCTGTCATTGAGAATTTATCTTTGAAGCAGCAAATCTTTGCTGATCTAGAGAAGTACTGTCCTCAACATTGTATCCTTGCTAGCAACACATCTACCATTGATTTGAACAAAATTGGGGAGCGGACCAAGTCCCAGGACCGGATTATCGGAGCACATTTTTTCAGGTGAATATTATCCTTTGGAGTTTGGATGAATTTCAGTGAAAATCTTATGCATAGAGTGGTTTTGCTCGCTCTGCACCCATCATGTCTATTCATTTTTCTGATGCAGTCCAGCACATGTCATGCCACTACTTGAAATAGTTCGGACCAATCATACCTCTGCCCAAGTAATTGTTGACCTGTTAGATGTTGGAAAGAAGATTAAGAAAACACCAGTCGTGGTGGGAAACTGCACAGGGTTTGCAGTGAATAGGATGTTCTTCCCATACACACAGGCAGCTATGTTCCTTGTTGAGCGTGGAACAGATCCATATCTAATCGACAGGGCAATCAGCAAGTTTGGAATGCCAATGGGTCCCTTCAGGTAGGTATATCGCATTGTAAAGATCCCTATCATTCTCATACACCTTTTTTAAACTGTACTTTTGTAACTTATATGAACGAGTAGATTGTGTGACCTGGTTGGATTTGGTGTGGCGATTGCAACCGCAACACAATTCATCGAGAACTTCCCAGAACGGACAAACAAATCAATGATTATCCCACTCATGCAAGAGGACAAGAGAGCTGGTATGGTGGAAACGAGAGCTCACTAATGTTTATTGATTTAACATTTCTTCTAAATCTTGTGGGCTTTCCTGTTGATTTCAGGTGAAGCCACTCGTAAAGGTTTCTATCTGTATGATGATAAGCGCAAGGCTAAACCCGACCCTGAATTAAAGAAATATATTGAGAAGGCAAGGAGCATATCTGGAGTAAACGTTGACCCTAAGGTATCTCTCTGTCCAAAAATCAAGTAAAGAGCTTTATTTGCATTTGAGAGGAACTCAATGTTCTTTTCTCACTCTGACTGGTTGTCTTGGCTTGCAGCTGGCGAAACTGTCGGAAAAGGAAATTATTGAAATGACTTTTTTCCCAGTAGTGAACGAGGCGTGTAGAGTTTTTGCTGAAGGTGTTGCTGTCAAAGCAGCAGACCTTGACATCGCTGGCATAATGGGAATGGGGTTTCCACCTTACAGGTCAGTGTTGTCATCAAATAAATGCTGTTACTCCGAAATCCTTATAAAATTCTCTTTTGCTCATTGTGGTTTTAATCTAAATATCTTGTAAACAGAGGAGGAATCATGTTCTGGGCTGATTCCATTGGATCGAAATACATTCACTCGAAGCTAGATGAGTGGTCCAAGACTTATGGTGATTTCTTCAAGCCTTGTGCTTTCTTGGCTGAAAGGGCATCTAAAGGAGCTCCTCTGGTGAGTATTTCTTTCTCTTCTTCTTTTTCTTTTTGGCTTGTACCTTTCAGTTTTGTGCACTTGTTTACGGAGCAGTTTTTATTTTTTTTAGGATTGCTATTAACGTAATCTATTTAAGCTTGGCTTATATTACATGGCTCTTTGTTAATCAAATCATTATACTAGCATGACTATTTTGTCTAATCATATCTAGATTAGCCTCTTAGAGTTGCTTAATTGTAACTCAGATTTTGATTATTCCTCCATTTGTGTTGCAGAGCGCTCCCGTGGAACAAGCCAGATCGCGGTTGTAAGGTCAGCGTTTCAACGTAAACATTTCTTCGTTGCTGCGTCTACTGTGTTTTGTTTTATGTTCACATTTACTTGCCGAAAAGTGGGGATCGTTGGCCTCGGAAGCTTTTAAAATAAAGTCTCATCTCAGACATCAGAGAAATGAATCTGGGAGAAAGTAGAGAGTAAGTTGGAGTAGCAATAAGATTTGTTCCTATTTTATATGATACTTTGTCATACAAAGTCGTCAGATATATTTTTGTGATAAAGCTGAATGGAGTAAGTTATATGTTTTATTGATATTTGATAATGTCATGGCACTTATTTTTCTTTACTCAATTTCTTAATTTCTTAATGTAACTCGATTTCTTATAAAACACAGGGCCTGTGATACTCGGTTAAAATAAGTTAGTGAAATAGTATGGAACTATGGATGACAGGTTATCATATATGTGTCAAATTTGGAAATGTAAGGGCTAAATGGGAATTTATGTGTATAAAAATAGAAACATTTTTGTAATAATTAAACATGGCAGAAATGGAAGGGGACCATAAATAGAAGAATTGGAGTAATAAGTTAAGAAAAGACACGAGTAATCAATTTTTGGACCACCTTTTGTTTTTCTCTACGTCTCTGCTTTTCGATACGTCACACTGTTACGGATGATTACACCTTAGTACCTTACAACGCATCTTCGTATCAAATCAATTGATGAAATTTTATACAAATAATAACGAGTTAATTATTGGGCAATTCTACAAAATAGCACAAAAAAACTAAAAGTTCCCAAATTTAGCACTTAAGGGTGAAAATCATAAATATAGCACCAATTTTGATAATATTAGCACAAATTTAATATAAAAATGACTTATAATCATTTCCTAATGGAAAAAAACTAAACCCTAAATTGGAAATAGTGAACCCAAACATAATGTTTAATTCTATTTTAAATTTATTTTTGGTAATTTTTGGTAAATAAGTATTTTTAAATAATTAGTTGTGCTATTTTTGGTATTTTAAATTTAGGGTGCTAGTTTTGGAACAAAAAATAATTTTTGTGCTATTTGAGGGTATTTCTCTTAATTATTTAGTTACATCTTTTACTAAAGCATTATGAATCTCTTGCCTATAATTTGGCTTAGCTTCCACATTTGGCATGAGTTTACCGCAAGTCAACTTCAGATAAAACACTCGGATATTGAAACCTAAAAGTTCAATGACATTGTTTGGAGTGGATCGAACCCGAAACTTTTAGAGCATCTGCGTGTCTCACCCAAAAAATATTAATAGTTTAGTTATAAAATTAAATTTAAAATTTAAAATAAAATTCAACAAATTATATAATGACATTTGGAGACACTCTCAATATAGGTGTCTCAAATGAGACACTTTTCATACTTTTTTTTTTTTTTAATGGTGTGTGTCTCAATGAGACACTTTCATTGCACATGCTCTTACGATTCCGCTACCAGTTTATTGGCACACAAAAAAAAAACTACGCGTACTCATGGACGTTAAGTCTACGTGAATATATAAGTTACGGGACCTTCGATCCAATAATCTTGGATGGTATTATGATAATCTGAATCCGACTTCCGTCGTAACATGGATGGTAAAATGCTCTCACATCAAATGCTCTCACATCATATTAAGGGCTGGACTACGATTTAACATTTCGTTATTTTATACAAATTTATTAAGTTAAATACAAAGGAGATGTCGTCAATAATAGTAGTATGATTGATTTTGTTTGCTTGGTTGGCCATAGAAAAAGGAAGCCGGTGAATTTCCTAATCAAAACAAAACTAAAAGGATAAGTGATATATTTAATACACTAACATGGGGTCCGGACTTATAAAAAAATGACTAACATGGGAAACAACTAGGGTATTTGCATAGTTAAATGTATTTTCTGTTGTTGTCAACCATAAATGTTTATTGATGGCTTATTTAACTAGTTGATCATACAAACTTCAGTGATGAGGAAAGTCGACCACCCACATGATATAATTTTCAGTTTTTTTGTTCTTCTCAAATTGATTTATTCAAAAAGACCTTCGTGAAACAAAACTATGGATATGTGGACTTCCTCCACCTGGGTTCGAGTCACTTTGACCACAATAGATTTAACATGGTTTTCTCTGTTCTATGGGGATTAGTCGGATGTGTAACAAGCCTTGTATTATCCCATATTAATAATATAAAAAAACCATGGATATAAAAAAATAGAGTAATTAAAGAAGAAGAAAAAAAAAACTAGAGTCGTCCACAGGAAACATGACTCAAGTTTACGAGTTCGAATTTCGATTATTGAAAAGAACTAATAAGACATTCTTTGGTTTTTGGCTCAAAAATTTTCTTGACTAGAACCAAAAAAGTCCATAAGTTCTCTCTAAAGCTGTATGATCAAATGTTTTGTTTATTCGTCAATTATTTTTGTTGGATCAGATTCAAACTAAACTACTTTATCCTAAAATAGTTTATGATGTGTTCTTTTTGTCAGTTAATGCATTTAAATAAAACTTGTTCCGTTTTACCAGTTGTCAGCTCGATATAACCAGTTGATCGGATACACCAAATCTTCAAATAAAAATGTTACAAAAAAAGAAAAATAAAATTAATGCGTGTTCTTAGAATTACGGTAATTTTTACTACGTTAACGGTCACTTAGACAAATGGAGTGTTTTCATAAAAGCTAAAAATAGTCAGAACTCCCACGTGCATTTGGGGAACTCGACGCACACTTCTCTCTCTATCTCTCTGCTCCCTCATCTCACTCACCAATAACTAATCTCTCTCTCTCTCTCATAATAAAGCTAAAAGCTGAATTTCTCCTTCATTACACACAGAAACAGAGGAACAAGAGAGGAGTCGACGATTTTTTTTTGGTTTTTGTTTGTTTGTTCTCGTCTTCTTCTTTCCTGCTCGATTGCGTGTTTAATTTGTTGTAATGGTGGAGGTCAAAGATCAAGACATGGGAGAAGGGATGCAATGCATAACACATCCTTACACAAAGAACCCAGGTGGGATCTGTGCATTATGTCTCCAGGAGAAGCTCGGTAAGCTCGTCACTTCCTCTTTCCCTCTCCCTAAACCCAACCACCTCTCTTCTTCCTCTTCTCCTAAATCCTTCGCTCCTTCTTCCACCGCTTCTCTCGCTCTATCTCTCTCCTCGGGAAGCAACGCAAGGGACAACAATCTCCCGTTTCTGCTTGCCAAGAAGAAGAAGAATATGCTCGCAGCTTCTTCTTCCTCTTCTTCTTCCACCTCTTCGTCTTCTTCCGCTAATCTTATCTACAAGAGAAGCAAATCGACTGCTGCTTCTTACGGCGAGAGTTTCAGCCAGAGGAAACGAAGTGGGTTCTGGTCTTTTCTTCATCTCTACTCTTCCAAACACCAAATCGCCACCACCACCAAAAAAGTCGACAACTTTAGCCATTCCTCCAGGCCAAGAAACCAGATCGAAAGCGAGGCATCGAAGAGAGTCGGTGGTGGAGGCATTGATGTGATTGTGGAGGAAGAAGACGAGAGTCCTAATAACAAAGTGGTTGCAGAAACGCCAACAAACGGTGTTGGTGGTTCGTCTTTTGGGAGGAAAGTGTTGAGATCTAGATCTGTTGGTTGTGGAAGCAGAAGCTTCTCCGGCGATTTCTTCGAGAGGATCTCTAATGGGTTTGGAGATTGTGCCTTGAGAAGGATTGAGTCACAGAGAGAATCCACAAAGGTCATTAGTAATGGTGGTGGTGAAGCAGCTGCGATGAGTGAAATGGTGAAATGTGGTGGCATCTTTGGTGGGTTTATGATAATGACATCATCATCATCATCATCGACAACAACATCTTTATCATCAACGGTTGATCACCATCATCATAAGATGGGGAATAGGAGCTGGGGATGGGCTTTTGCAAGTCCAATGAGAGCCAAGACTACTCATAGAGGTCGTACTATAACAGAGTCTACAAATGACAAAAACACATCTCCAAATTTGGACTCAATTCCTTCGTTGGTTGCTTTGAGAACCTAAAGAGATGCATCAAGTACTTTTAATCTCTAGATCATATTTCATTCATGTGTTTAGTTAGGCTCTTGTTTTGTTTTTTTTTGGACATTGGTTTGATCTTTTGATTTCAACTAGCAATGTAATGTTACACTATTTTCTTTTTCATTTCTATGTTTGTTCATCATCATCATCATCATCATCATAAAAGCTTAAAACCTTTAGGAGAAATGGACTTAGGATACTTGCTGCTTTGTCTTATTCTTCTGTGATCATCTTCTTATCAATGGATTATTATTATTTAATATACATTGTCTAATTCTCCCAATATTATTTTGTCTTGTGGTGGTAAACCCACTTGAAAAAAGCAGTCAACAGGTTTTAGGGTTTTAAGTATTAAAGGAGTGGAATCAAAAGGCACATGCCTTTGCACATGCATTATGATTCCAACACTCAATAGTTTTATCTTATTTTTTTGAAGCCCCACAAATTTTAAGTAAGACATGCAACAACAAGAAGTCAACAACATTTACAAAACTATATCATCATCATTATCATCAATGCCTCATCACCAACCAGCTAATCTAAGCCAAAATATTGAGTTTGCTGTCCGACAAAACCACAAGTTTGTAACAGGAACATCGAAATGTCAAGTCGATCAAGACATCACAAAACTGTAATGAATCAAAACAAAAAGAATCATGCTATGAGTTTATGATTACATTAATAAATTCATATTTGATAATCACAAGATATATATAACAGAAGAAGTGTTATGCTATATACTAATAAATTCAGATTGATAATCATATGATATAATAATATGTGGAAGAGATGGTCGGGACAAGGACATCAAAAGGGACCATGAGATGAAAAAGACGAACAATTCTGCAAAGAGGTAGAAGGGCGAAAAAGGCTGCCTTCTGACTTAACCCCATTCATATAAATATCATTTTTGATTTATATTGTATGATATTTATTTTCTTCGTGGGGACCCAAATTTGGACTTGTCATACATATTCCAAAAATCTGAATAAATAGATACTTCAGACGTGACCATGTGAATACGATCAATTTTCCGTTGTGAAATGTTTATGAACCATCTTTACATCAAAACGTAGGACCCATTAAGTTCTTAAACAAACTATTACTTCTTCCATTTCACAATAATCTTGTTATCTTAAGAGTTGTTGTTGTTTTGTTACTGAAAAGAAGTAAAAAGTCATAGCACTCTGTTGAATCATGCATGAACTCAGTGTTTAGTGTGCATAGAAATTAAGGATTCTTTTGCTTTAAGTGTGTATACGAGACCTTACGTATAATTCATGGAGATCGTCATTATCTATGCACGCTGAAACCGAATCAATATGCCATATTTTTCACGTAACTTGTAAACATTTATTAGTTGGAATGCAGCTAGCAGAGCATGCTTGATGTACATATCCATGAATAAAGAGTGACTTCAGGGCCACTGGTTTTATCTACAACGTTCTTCGAGCCATATCAAGGTTGTATTTAAATATATTCCATTCATCAAGATCATAAATACTTTGAATATCTACACACAAGTGAAATGACAGACTCATCAACTACATATATTGCTATGTGAGACATGTACAAGTATCACATAAGCAGATCCACTTCACTCGTATTTACTTCTTCATGGTGATATGCAAATGAGTCTTCATGTATCATAACTTTGAGCTGATTGTTGAAAATGTAATGTTTACCTCATGCATATCCTTGTCCCTTGTAGCTATAACGGAATCCATCCCTGTTTTGTCAGCCAGATATTAGTGGTTCTACAATATAACCATCTGAAAACTATTATGCCTTTAAGAACCCCCTCCTATATATATAGCTTGTTTAATATTTGTGTATTATTCACCTTAATGACTCCAGCTTCTGTACCGCAAAAAACAATGTCATTAGCAGTAAGGAGGCTTGTTATCTTGCTTCCTGCTGATAACCTTCCCACTTTCTGTTGTGTCCTTCTCAACCAAACCTTATTTTTCACAAACCATAGATACAATTGTGATGATTAAGAAAACTAGAGCAAACATATATCTTATCATCCTACATAATTAAGCTACTAAATATGGTTTTGGTCTAGGAAGTATTTTCACCTGAAGAGTGTTTGCGGACGAACTTCGATTCAGGTAGATGAAGTCTTCAACGACACCCATCGCTACAATATTGGACCCCTTTTCCGCTGGTATTGACATTTGGGGATCATAACTCCTTCTCAAATCCTGTAAGCCCATTTATTTAAGTTACTTTCTTTATAGTTTATATCACATTGTGACACACTGTTTAATTTATTATGTATAGATTTTAAATTACCTTTATATTGGACATCTCAACATGGGTGCTTGAGCTATATAACATCTCTTTGTACACAACCACTGAATTGATGGGCTTGTTTTGAATTCTCCAGCTCCTCGTTGGTGCTCTGATCTCTTTCTCCCGTTTATTCGTGACCATTAGTTCCTGAACAGCTATGTTACTTTGTGGTCTTATAAATTCAGTATCATTTGGATGAAAGGCGAGAGATCTATATATGGCCATATATATACCTGTATGCTTGAATCTATGCATCCTATATAAATCTTTCCTTGTGCTGCTACCATACTCTTCACACCTTTACCTTTGAAGATACTTTGAGATATTCTTGATGAATCAAGCAGCTGTAGAAGATTATTTATTAGTTGCCTCTTGAGTGTTTAAGTTGGAGTAGGAGATTAATTATTACATATGATAGTGTTATGTCTCTGCACTCTTGTGGCATAATGAGAAATATCTACCTTCATCTTGTGCCCCTTGGTTATGACAAAGATCATATTTCCGACTGCTTCCAGTTTCCTTATTGATTCTTTTGTTTTTATGACTTCAGCACATTCCAGTCTTCCTTTAACTATCTGCCATATCTATATAATAAGAGAAGGTAAAACATACATTTCACAAAACAAAAAAGATATAGCAATGAGCTGAATCATTATCATACCCTGATAGTTTTATCTGCAGATCCACTCAAGACACTCTCTCCTGTTTCAGAGACTGAAAAGCATGCTACGGCGCCTTTGTGCTCCTTGATGTTCCATAGAAGCGTGGCTAATTTCTCATTCACATTCCACACCTGATAATCTTGCATGCTCAAGGTAAGGTTTCTTTTAAACATTTGTCTTCCTATTCAATTTTTTTTTATATTGTAGTATGACACATACCTTGATTGAACCATCTGAGTATCCACTAAAGAGCAAGCCTTTATGGTAGATGAGGGCTGTTACAGCTCCACTGCCAGATTGATGCATCTCTATGGTTTGTGTATGAACACAAGATATCCGCTGGTCCTATCGATAGTCAGACATATATATGAGTCCAGCACTTAAACCGGACATCCAAGACTTTGACTATGATTCTATTACATGGTTGATGATGGTAGAGATTGTAATAATTTGAATTCAGGTGAAGAAAACTTACTGATTTGCTGAATAGATAATATGTTGCTTTATGCAATTCGTCTGCCATCCAAGTCACATTTGAAAGACGTCTTAAAGACTCCCTAACTCCTTCCGAGAAATTGATTAGCTTGTGGATTCCTGAGTGAACACTACTACACTTTAGTATAAAACTTAGAGGCACATGCTTTAGTTAGCAAATTATCAAATACATATTTTGGTTTGAACCATTATTTCCACATTGAAGTTAGGAAATTCACCTTTGCCAGAGCTAAAATTGTAGATGCATATACAAGCAAGAAGTCTCTCTTCAAGCTCCAAACCAGGGTGAAGAAATTGTGCTATCTCATCAAGTAAGACTTCACATGCTGAATATTTTAAACTATTTGGACCTTTTGAAATCTCTATACTGAGCCATGCAATGGCTATAAGACATGCCTTTGCAACACTCTTGTTTTTACTCTTCAGACCTTCTTGTAAACCGCAAAACGTGGCTTTTCCTGTCTCAATAATTCTTCTTGCTATCTTACAACACCATCCATCTATTCCTGTATCCTGCAAAAATTTATGAAGTTTTCCATAATTCACTCTTCTTGGCTTGGCTTGGCTTGTTAGTTATTATTAGAATGTTTTAAAAGTACCTGTAAGCATTCATCTGACCAGTTGATGTTTCTTATCATATTCATGTGTGACATAGAAGTTAAACCTCCTCTTTTCATTAGCCAAGCAGCAGTGTATGGTTCTCCTTTCCATGAATAAGTTCCACCGATATTCGAAAGAATGAATGTTGATAAAAGCTGCATATTTGAACCTTCACTATATGTAACTGCATCAAGGAGAGCTCTGGTGGCCTCATTTCTGAACTTTTTGCTCTCAGGAGTGGAATCCTGTTGACAATTTCGATATAACATTGTTTCTTTAGGAATGGAATCAATAAGACATGTCGTTTCTTAATGTTTAGAACTAACCAGCTCATTCAATTGAAGCAATATATCTGCTGCAAAGAGCTTGTGATCCCCCTGAAACTGTTTAATACACTGTAATAATGTATCCTTAATGTCAAAACTTCCTTCTTTCTTTATCTGCTGCAGAATCTTAATTGCTGACGACCTGAAATTACAAGTATGTCATGGTAGTCTATAAAGAAAAGTTTTTTATTTGTTGAGATATGTATACCTTGGTATCTTCAGGACCTCATGAAGAAATTGAAGAGCAATGAAAATTTCTTCTCTGTCTTTGCTCTGCAGGAGATGCGCAAAAGGAGCCACTCGAGTATGCTGATAGATGTACTTCCTGTTAATTCCATCGAATTGCATGCATTTTACTAAAATACTGGCCAAGGAGATGAATTCCCCTGAGTTTCCACTTTTTGCAACATCAAGAAGTCCACAAAGTACAGAAGGAGAGCTGATTGCAGCCAAGTGCATAGTGTTTGTAGCATGGTCAAAAGCAGTAACAAGCACTTCAATTATCATTAATGATGCTGCAGGCGGCGTCAAAAGAGGAGGTGAAGGTTTAAATGTGTAAGAAGAAGAAGAAGAAGTGGATGCAACAACATCCACAAGAGCTGGTAAAAGCTCAAGACTCTTTATTTCTGTTGGAGATGGCTTTATCAGGTAGATGAGAATAGCTGCTTCTTGCACATTTTTTTTCAGGGCATTTGCTAAATGGCTTAAATTTAAACCCTTCCTCTTGACCTCCTCAAGAGCTGTTCTATTGACTGATATGATCTTGGTAAGCGCGGTCATCGATGCTTTTATCACAGTTTTCTCCTCGGAACTAGAAATAGCCGTAAGCAGCTGATCTAGAATGACATCTTTGAGCATGCTATATTTGACTCCTTGTTTTCTGTTCAGCATTTGATAGATCATTGTAACCTCTGAGACATAATTCTCATCGTCATTCCCTAGCACTTCCTTTAGAAAATTCTGAAGGTTCTCCCATATATTCATTCTCCGAGCTCTTCTTGAATGCGTCTGAACTCCATTTCCTCGTTTTTTGGTATGCAAATTTCTCCTCATTCCTTCAAAAGTTATGGACCCTTTATCTCCAAAGGCTGAAATTTCTTCCAACTCTAGTTGCCTCAAAGAAGGGGCATCTTCTATGTGGGTATTCCAAGTTTTAATTGATTGCTGAGCCTGAATGTCAAAGATGGAACGGTTAAAATTACCGGTAAAACTGTGAGATCTGTTGGCTAATGTGTCTTCATTATATGCCTTGTGAGCTTGTTGTTGGGGAACACAGAAGAAGTTGGCTAATGTGTCCTGATTCACAATACAGTTTGTGGAAGATGTTAATTTTTCATTTCTCTATGTTTTTCTCAGAACTTTTAAGCAATGAAAGTATTCGGTTAGCAAAATTACCGTGCCAATGTCTTCTCTAGTATTATGGCATATTGAGCTTGAAGTATCTGGCTGAGACTCGTTCAAGAATTCATTGAGGCACTTGACTCTTGTACTCTTTCCAAGCTCTGAATTGTAATCTTCCTGCAGGTTCCAATCCAAAAATGGAGAGTCTTCAAAGCTGTTTGAAGATTTTCCAATCTTCCTTGATGCTTTGATTTTATTAAAGATTTCATTAAGCTCATCCTCTTGCAAATCAATACTCTGGAGGTTCTGGTACTGCAATAACTTCTTCAACATGAAGACCAAGAATAAGTTAAAGAAGGTCTAATGTTAGATTGTGCCCAAATTTAATGATTAGAAATCGCTGAGCATTTCCAAAAACATGTCATGGTCATTAATAAACCTACCTCACAGGTTTCCGACAGCTCTAGCTTCTCTGCAACTGAATGTGCATTAGCCGCAGATATCTCCTGCCTGTTCATGTGTAGAGGTTAGGAACATGAGATTTGTATGGAGGAGTCAACTTCTGCTGATAATGAAATGCTTAAAAAATTTGAGGAAGCAAAGATGAAGAGAAACAGAACCATACCCATATTTCTTGGGCCTCCTTCGAAGCGGTTTCTCTGTACATTCAGTCGGCGGCTGATGAATCTCTCCGTACGACATAACCTGGTGATAAGTTGCTCTGTATTTATACTTCCTTGCAATCTCTCTGAGCTCTTCATCAGACTTAGACACACCAGGAGTGAAGAAAATGCTCTTGCAGAGTTGAGGGGCAATGTTGGTTCTTACAATCTCTGGGGAGACGAAAACCGACTGGAGAAAATGCAATGTAGTCTGCAAGGAATCACCTTGGAGATAGCTTACAATGGAGAGGTAAAAGTAAGAGAAAGCAACCAAGATTGTGTTTGGAACACCTGAAGTGGTGGTCCCTTGTTCGTCAAGCAACGCAGGCATTTGAAGCATCCTCTCTGAGTTTCTCAGACGAGACATCTTCTCTTCTGAGCAGTCGGGTTGTATAGAAGCTTCGATGCTCTCGATTCCCCAGTAGAGATTTGAGAGAGCAGAGTGTTCAGAGGAGAATTCAAAGAGAGTAGTCTCTTCTTCAATGCGCAACATAGTGATGCATTTCTGCTTAAGCAGAATCCATGCTTGGGAATCTGATATTAAGCCGAGAATGTAGTCGTTGATCGAAACTACAATCGAATCAAGAAATGAATTCTCATTACAGGAGATAAAATTCGGAGGAGAAGGTGAAAGGTAAGCCATTTGCTCATTACTTTGTTGCACACAAGTTTTGAGGGTTTTATGGGATAAGATGAGAGAAGTGAAGTGAGAGATCAGAGAGAGAGAGAGAGCAGAGAGGTGTAAGAACAATGTCATCTCGTGAAGGAACCAGCCAAACTCTAGGAAAATACAAATAAAAAATAAAATAAAAATGATTGGTCCTATTTTGTAATCTTTTGCTGTAAAAAAGGACACAGAGAAGACAAAAGTCAAAAGTGTTGCGTGTGTGTGAGGGAAACAAAGAGAAGGATTCACTTTCATTTCCGAACCCTCGTCTCATATTGACTTTCTCAATTAATTAATTATTATGTTTGTGTTCCAAAACAAGGTTTCCGTAGTACTCCCTCTGTTTTTTTTTTTAATCGTCTAATAGATACTCCCTCTGTTTAAGATTTTTTTTTTGTTTTTCTAATAATTTAATTTAAAACATCATTTATCATCTACCAAAACATAACTTAATCAATATTAAAACAAATTGCAGAATACAAATGATCCAAAATAAGAAAAAGCAATTAACTTTGCATTTGAAAACATCACTAAATTTTAAAGAAAAGGTTTCTGCTTCAGCATCACTTACAAATCAAAATGAAACAGGTAGAAATAAAAAGCTATACTTATATAAAAGAGGCTACGATATGTGTAATTAAGTAGAGGAAGAGGACGGTTGATGGAGTTAAGTTTAGAAGTCTTAATTCAACCACATTAAGAATATATCATAAATTATTTTAGGTTATTGTTTACAATATCTTTTGCCAAATATTTTAAACTTACCCATAACAAAAAAATCCACTAGAATATAGAAAATCCACTAGACTACTTTTTACTTAATCCTTCACAACTTAATTACACCGTAAGTTTGGAGAATGTGACAAAAAAAAAAGTGTGATTTTTTTCTTTCTTGTAATTTTGTTAGCTTAGTGCGGATAAGAGAAAAGATTTTGACCATCTTATTCTCACTACGTAGGTTTTAAAATCCGAGTCTAGTTTGATGAACGAATTTGCTGTCAAAAACTCATTTTCCCAAAAAAAAAAACTCATTTTTGTCTCTTAGTATTATGATTCGGTGGCTTTGAGGTTATAAAAAAACAACGATAAAAATGGTTGAAAAAGTTAGTATTTTATGGCCCAAGAAATAAAAGTTAGTTTGGGACTTGTATGTCACGGGGAACCAAAAATAGAAGAAAGGATTTGTATTTCTGGAATTTGCAGAGAGATCCTCTTTTTTTTCTTTATGTTCGTTCGTTTTTAACTTGAATGTTAGCTGGGCTTGTCTATTGATATTATTATTTTGGGCCGTTGTTTGTGGTCTAAACTCATGCGATTATCAGGAATTCAAAAGATCATAATAAATATCATATTTTTAAATTTTGGTTCCGAACATAATATCACGAGTGATTGAAGATGTTAGTCTAATAATAGTCGGTGTTTTAAAAAGTGGTCTAGGCGGTCGCCTAAGCGGTGCTTAAGCTTTAGACGTTCATAAATCGTGGCGATTACCTCTTAAGTGTTGTCATTAAACGTTATTGTTATTAAGCGGTTCTAAGTGGTCCTAGGCGGCGTAGCTCTAGGTGGTCCTAAGCGGTGTAGCTCTAGGTGGTCCTAGGCAACTCTAGGCGGTTGTATGCGGTTCATCAAAATTGTTAATCAATTAATATATTTTTTTGTTCGGTGTAGTTTTTGAATTTTTAACTACATTTAATTAAATTTATAAATTTTAATTTCATAAATACATGTTATAAAAATTTATATGTTGTTTTATGAATATAGTGTATGTTTTTCTCTAATTTGTATTTATGATTTAATATTTTTGATTTTTCAAATAGATGTTTTTGTCTAATTCAAATTTATAATATTTTTTTTAATGTTTTAGATTTGATATTTATAAGATTTCTTTTGATTTTTGTGTCTAATTTGAACTTTAAATCTATGTTTAAGATTTATAATATTTAAAATTTATTGTTTATGAAATAACCATAGTATTTTATATGCTGCATTCTATAAAAAAAATATATATATATATATAATATTAATTTATTTTGTAAACGCCTAAACCATCTAAAAATTACCTAGGCTCTGACTGAACGTTTTAAGCGTTATGTGTTGTATCACCGCCCGTTAACCAGGCCCGTCCCTGCTGTGAAGCAGGTGAAACATTCAATTTAGGCCACATATATATTATAACAAAATATTTTGGGCCACATTTAGTAATGTGATTGTAGCTTAGATGGTTGAGTACAATTCTTCTTAACCTTCACTTATGTGGTTCGATCAACACCCAATATTTCCTTTTTTTTAGAGTTTTAATTTTTTTTTTTAGATAATTAGAAACTTAATTTTTCCTTTTCTTGTAAAAAAAAACCCTTTCTCCTACCTTCTTTTTCGTCGTTAAGGCGTTAACTAAACTAAAAATTTGATTAGACTTCACTAATCTCTTTTCATCAAAGCTAAATTATTATCCTATTTATTTCAGAAGATTCGTCTCGGTCTCTCGGGTTTGGTTGAATTTTGATGAAGGTGTGTTTTTTTTGTTATTATCTTATTCTTCTTTACTTTGCTTACTTCTAAGAAAAGGTTTACCAATAGAAATCAAAAGAGCTACAGAGATATTGAACTCTTTGAAAGGAATAACTGATTTTTTTATCTAAATTCATGGATTGCTTATCGAATATTGTTGATAATCCCGGTTTCAGTTGCCTCTGCAGAAAGAAGCTTTTCGAAGTGGAAACTGATAAAAAATTTATCTATGATCAACGATGTTACAACTCACAAGAGAGGCTGAATGGATTATCAATGATATATATTGAAAAAGATATGGTTGATAAACTCGACTACGAGAAGATTATGAATGAATTTGTAGGGAAAAAAGCTAGAAGATCTATTTTTCATAAATAATATTTCGTTGTTACATTATTTTTTTTTTGTTATTTTAAAGTATTTTTAACATTATTTTATTATTTTTGATAATTTTTTTATAATTTTAAGGATCACATTTTTTTAATATGCTTTAAGCCACTAAAAAGTTCGGGAGAAAACTGTTTTTAACGCTTTCTTGAACACTGATAATAACTAAATTTTTGAACGTTAGTATTTTTCATTGTAAATTACGTAGGAAGGAAATGTCGCTCTTCGATTTTCGAAGAAATTGTAAACGCATTTAAAAAAAAAAAAGACAAACGCGTCCCTCGTTCCCCTATAATTTTAAAAAGCCACAAACCAAATATTCTCAAATCTCCACTTTAACTGTAACAGAAGAAAAAGAAGAAAGAAGAGAAAAGTAGTGAGTGTGAGTGATGTATCAGGATCGGCAAGGCGTTGTAGGCGGTGGTGGATCTGCGCCACACGGGATCATACTCGCCGTCGTAGTTGCGGTGGTAGTGCTCGTCCCGTTCTTCCTCGGAGACGGCGGCGAAGCCATTACAGATGCGATCGCAGAGCTTCTAAGCCCAGTGGGACTTGTTTTACTCCCCATCGTCCTCCTTCTCACCATCCAGTTCCTCTCGTCGGAACGCGGTTCCTTTGTATCCGCCATTTTCTCCACAGGAGAACCCGAATCCATTCACCGGGTTAGCGGATCTCCCGTCGGCGTCGCTCTGCTCCTAGTCCTGATCTTGTTCTTACTCTACAACCGCTTCTCCATCTTCGGCGGAAATGATGATTCCGACGACTGATGCGGCGTCGTTTTCCAGATCTAGTTTTCTTGAAATTTTGATTTTTGCTTTTTATTATTTTATTTGACAGTTGAAGTCAACTTATACAGTAACAGCAGTTTCACTTTCATGTATGTACGCGAGTCCCGTGACATGTGATTAATTAATATTAATATGCAAGTAATCCTATTTTACACTTACTAAATGCTAAAGTTTAGTGTAATCAAATTTATTATATAGTTAATAATTGATTCTTAAGAAAAACATAATGAGTTTGATGCAATGGAGTTTCCCACATGACCACGTGAGAATCTGAGAATACTAAAGAGACCTTTTTCATTTGCATTCGTATAAAATAATAATTTCGACAGGGGAAATTCTCTAAGACAAATTTCTTTATTTTTGAAATGATAATCTAAAAGTTTATAAAATAAAAAAAAAACAATTAATAGTGAAGTATCTAATAGAGAAAATAATATTTTTAAACAATAATTCAATTTTCACTAACACAACCACATTTGTATGTACATCTAACTTTCTCTCAACACTTTATCTACATGAAGACTTTTATAAAAAATAGTAGTACTATTCTTCAAGAGTTTTCTTGTTTTGCACATCACTCAGCTTTCAGTTGCAGAATCTCCTTCGCTGTCCTAACCCGAAAATATGCCATTTGTTCCTGTGGAAAATCACACAACAGTTTCTGTTTAAAGCTGTCTCACCCACGCAACACAGTCCCAGTTTTTAGTCTAGTTTCTTGCGATTTTACCTGAGTGAAACAAAGATCGAGACCTCTGCTGTAGAAGTCCATGTATTTCAGCATAAACATTCCACAATCGAATCTACAAATTGCAGAGCCCCAAGTTAACACAGTTATTATGGGTGTAACTGTAATGTATGAACTAGTAGCTGACATCTTATTTCGAAAAATATACCCATTTCTCTGCTCAGGAAGCTCCTGCACAAATTCTCGTCTCCATTGACTTGTTACATCAACGTCTACTTCACACTTGTCCCTAACTTCATCCACAAAGTATCTAGCCTGACAAATGAAAAACTACATAATCAGACTACATCCTATGACGGTAAATTTGGTTTCACTTACTAAAACACTACCAGTGCATCGAGGATTCTAGGCTCTCTTCCTTTGAATGAGTCGAGATACTGGAATTTCCGGTCTTTTATATTAATAACAGCCAAAGTCCAGTGGATGCTCAGATGTATAGGGATAAATATCTGGCAACCAAACAAAGTCCCTTAAGACAGATGGTAAAATGAAAAATAGAGTTTGAATATTTCAAAAAAAGTAACATAGGAGAATGATAGCAGAAGAATCACACATCAAGTTTACCTTGTCACAGTCTATGAGATGGTAGCCCAACCTCTTCATCGAAGTCCATCTTCTGACTGCACCGTAGTTGTATCCAGTCCCCGAATTAACTAGCTGAGGTGTGATTTAAGGTAATGTCTTCTTGTTAAAATTTATGAACACACATATATAGAGGACTACAACCTAAAATTCATAAGCCATAGGAATGTGTATAACCTTAGTGAAGAAAAATGTATTGAAAAAATGACATTTTAGAAACTTCTTTGATTCTCTAGCTTCCCTTTCTTTCAGCAATACCAGATAAAGATTAATGACCTACATAGAACAAAGTCCAAGCTTTTACTAAATCATAGAGTGGACAAGATATTATATTCAGTCTCAAAAAGGAATCAGGTGAGATTTAGATACGGTAACTAACCTCATCGTTCAGCCATTGACCTGGTTTAAGGCACCTCAGGTTTTCCCCTGTAATGTCAATATTTGAATTCTTATGTGTAACCAAGATGTTCCTGCAGCGAAAGACGCTCATAGCATTACATAACAAGAACATATATGAAATACTAGAGCAAGTAAACAGGAGACCAATAATCAAAATCATACTCAATATTAGCTGAGAATGCATGCTTGACTGCTGTCTCATCTTCCTTGGAAAGTTTTAGAAATGGTTCAAGTCGTACATCCTGAAAATCAATTAATGAGTCACCCAATTTCACAGAAGCAAAATGAATGATATCACGAACCAAAAACGCTTCAAACTTTAGCCACGACTATAAAGATCAAGAAAAATTGCCAAACCTCTATTGGTTCCTCATCTTGAAGCAAAAAGGAACGCAAGCTTCGCAGTAAAGCGCGACACCTTTCTTTCACAACATCACCAAAGCCTCTGTCTTTCAGTTTAGAAGTCCGGTTCTCAGCACTCTCGAGAGCCTTTCTATATGCTTCAAAACCGCAGACATCGGTCACAGGGCGATTCAAGACGAGTGAACTTTTCTTATTATCTTGAGACTCATCATCCACCATCAAGCCCCCATTTTCCAGATCGACATCCTCTAAAGATGGTTCATTTTCCTTCTCCGCCGTCTCGTCCACCTCCATAGCCACGTTTTCAACAACATCAGCCTCCATACTCGTGTCATCAGATATCATTTCCACATCTCCAAGCTCATCGTCAACAACAATTACTTCTCTATCCGTTCTATAGCACAAAGGCGAATCAAGTGCATTTCGTTTTAAGCTGTTATAGTTCACCGAGATAAAATCTCCCAACACATTACCAGAAACTTGTATCTGTCTTGTCCAAGCAGAGAGACCGAACTTTCGGACCGGCGAAGGAGCATGGACTTGTCTCCGCAAAGGAGTTTTCACTTCTGGGTAACGGTAGTTTCCTGGAGCCATGGCCCTTGACGAGTGCGAGAAACTGGAGTTTTCACGGCCGGCGCTGGGTTTCTGGTAACTGCTCATGCCATCCATTGGTCTGGAAAATCCCCAATTCAGGCTTCAGAATCCTATTGATTGACTTTCATCAAAACTCAGGAGCAAGCAATCTTCATTAACACCTATATATCGCCGTTTCTGCTTCCATCGCTGCCTTTTTCGACTCGATGACGACCCGGTATATCACCAACCCGACCCGACCTGATCCGGGTCGTTATGGGTCAAACTCAAATCTGTTGACTTATATTACCCTCTGGGCCAGGGGGAGGTTTCTGGGTCTTGTTCCCTTTCGGCTAAACCTATGTTTTTTCTTCTTGTTAAACCCTTTACTTCTCTCCTGGAAGCTGAGCTTCTCACTTCAGAATTTCTTAAAAACTAAAGCTTTTCTTCAGGAACAGTCGATCGTATCGAATTTGAGTTTAATCGGCTGTTGGGAACATAAAATAAAAGTCAGAGAGATGCGGATGCTATTAAGACCAGGTAATCTGTTTATGGGCATTTCAGTTTCTGAATTTTTTTTCAATATTTTGATGAAAATGGGTATAAATCTGTTTAATTCTGAGCTGAATTCTGGTGATTTCGTTGTAGTATTGTGTCTTAGGGATTGATAGAAAATGTATTCCAAAGTATCTCTCTTTAGTGACAGAAGTTTTCCGTTTTCAGTTAACTTTCTGGCTATGTGAATAGTATAGTTCGTTCCTGATTTGCTTTATGTTCGTCTCTCACGTTTACACGGCAGGAATTATATTTCACACGGATACAAAACCTTCTCGTGTTTTCGCTCTTGGTAAGCATCTATCATCTTTGTCCGATAATGATCGTGAGAAGCCGAAAACATTTGAGGGTAACAGACAAGTTGTTATTGAAATTTGCAATGTTTTGGAGAGTGGTCCATGGGGACCTTCATCTCAGAATGCTCTATCCGCTCTAAACTTGAATCCCCAACCAGAATTGATCATTGGGGTGTTACGAAGGCTGAAAGATGTTGATCGGGCAATTGGTTATTTCCGATGGTATGAGAGAAGAACCGAGCTAGCGCATTGTCCAGAAGCCTACAACTCATTGCTCTTGGTGATGGCTCGTTGCAGAAATTTTGATGCTTTGGAACAGATTCTTGGAGAAATGAGTGTTGCAGGATTTGGCCCGTCTGTTAACACTTGTATTGAGATGGTTTCGAGCTGCGTTAAGGCGAATAAGCTTAGGGAAGGTTTTGATGTCGTCCAGATGATGAGGAAGTTCAAATTTCGACCTGCTTTTTCAGCTTACACTACTCTTATCGGTGCTTTCTCAGCAGTTAATCAGTCTGATATGATGTTGACTCTCTTTCAGCAGATGCAGGAATTAGGATACGAACCAACCGTTCATCTGTTTACGACATTGATTCGGGGCTTTGCCAAAGAGGGTCGAGTTGATTCTGCTTTATCTTTGCTTGATGAGATGAAGAGCAGCTCTCTGGACGCCGACATTGTCCTTTATAATGTATGTATAGATTGCTTCGGTAAAGTGGGCAAAGTTGATATGGCTTGGAAATTTTTTCATGAGATGGAAGCGAATGGTCTGAAGCCTGATGAAGTCACTTATACTAGCATGATAGGAGTTCTGTGCAAGGCAAACAGATTGGATGAAGCTGTAGAGATGTTTGAGCATTTGGAGAAGAATAGACGGGTCCCTTGCACTTATGCTTACAACACGATGATTATGGGTTATGGTTCGGCTGGAAAATTTGAAGAAGCATACAGTCTCCTAGAGAGACAAAGGGCAAAGGGGTCTATACCGAGTGTAATCGCATACAATTGCATTCTCACATCCTTAAGGAGAATAGGAAAAGTGGACGAAGCTTTGAGAATGTTTGAGGAGATGAAAAAAGATGCTGCTCCAAACCTTTCAACCTATAATATTCTCATTGACATGCTGTGTAGAGCTGGTAAACTTGACTGTGCTTTTGAGCTACGCGATTCTATGCAGAAGGCTGGTCTGTTTCCTAATGTTAGGACTGTGAACATAATGGTTGATCGGCTCTGCAAAGCACAAAAACTTGATGAAGCTTGTGCTATATTTCAGGAGATGGATTATAAGGTTTGTACCCCAGATGAGATTACATTTTGCTCGCTCATAGATGGCTTAGGAAAGGTCGGAAGAGTTGATGACGCTTACAAAATCTACGAGAAGATGCTGGATGCTGATTGTCGCACTAACTCTATTGTCTACACATCCCTCATAAGGAACTTTTTCAACCACGGGAGAAAAGAAGATGGCCACAAGATATACAAGGAGATGATTAATCAAAAATGTTCTCCTGATTTGCGGTTTCTTAATACATACATGGATTGCATGTTTAAGGCTGGAGAACCGGAAAAGGGAAGGGCGATGTTTGAGGAAATAAAAGCCCGTCGTTTTGTCCCCGATGCTCGAAGCTACTCGATTTTAATTCATGGACTAATAAAAGCAGGATTTGCGAATGAAACTTACGAGTTGTTTTATTCCATGAAAGAGCAAGGCTGTGTCTTGGACACACGTGCTTACAATATTGTCATTGACGGTTTCTGCAAGTGTGGAAAAGTTAACAAAGCTTATCAGCTGCTGGAGGAAATGAAGGCAAAAGGTTTTGAACCAACTGTTGTTACATATGGTTCAGTCATTGACGGACTTGCGAAAATAGATCGGCTTGATGAAGCTTATATGCTCTTTGAGGAAGCAAAATCAAAGAGAATAGAGCTAAACGTGGTGATTTACAGTAGTCTCATTGATGGGTTTGGGAAAGTTGGCAGGATAGATGAAGCTTACCTTATTTTAGAAGAGCTTATGCAGAAAGGCTTAACACCTAATGTTTATACATGGAACTCATTGCTTGATGCGTTGGTCAAAGCGGAGGAAATCAACGAAGCCCTCGTATGTTTCCAGTCGATGAAAGAATTGAAATGCACACCAAACCAAGTAACTTACGGTATCCTAATAAATGGTCTTTGTAAAGTCAGGAAATTCAATAAAGCCTTTGTCTTTTGGCAAGAGATGCAGAAACAGGGGATGAAACCCAGCACAATTTCCTACACGACTATGATTTCAGGACTTGCAAAGGCTGGGAATATTGCAGAGGCCGGTTCGCTGTTTGATCGGTTTAAGGCAAACGGTGGCGTTCCAGACTCTGCTTGTTATAATGCTATGATCGAAGGTCTAAGTAACGGAAACAGGGCAATGGACGCTTTTTCCCTTTTCGAGGAAACACGTCGAAAAGGATTAAATATCCATACCAAAACCTGCGTTGTGCTTTTGGATACTTTGCATAAGAATGATTGTCTTGAGCAAGCTGCTATTGTTGGAGCTGTTTTGAGGGAAACGGGAAAGGCACGGCACGCTGCACGATCTTGGTAGGCAGTAACTCGTTTCTTGTATAGGACAACCAAAAACGTTGTGGATTATGTCTGATACCAATCAAGTGATCATTCGTATCGGTTTTGATCCACAAGAATCCCAAGTTTGTGGAGATTACAATGTTTTTTGACATAGGTAAAGAAAAATGCTCAAATACGTGGAGTAAGGATCAATAAACACCAGATAATTACTGCTGTTTCCCTTCTTCGTTCGATTCAGCTCTCAAGAACCACCAAAATCTTCATGGTAACTTCCCCATCCGCATTTCAAATATAATGCCACTTTATGCAGGATTTGTTTGGAGACTATTACTTGGTCTATATGTGGGTTCGGTATTCATTTCAGAGGCCGTATTTTTTTTGACTCGAGAGCGAGCTCCTTATGCAGTCGAAGAAGCAGAAAGTAGAAGTGAATTTCATAAGAAAAAGCCTCTTTTGCGTAGTCTTGTTACACTGCAATATAGCACAGCATTTGATATTTTGTGATCATATGCTGAGGTTGTAAGCTTTCTTTTAAAATTGTTGTATTACTTTGGATGATCTGCAGCCTGTACTGGACGAGAGAGACGTATACCTCCTTTGAATTCATCTGACGCTCACATTTTCACTTTCTTAGTTTCCATCGCTATCTTACGATTGTTGCTTGAAAACAACTAAAATCATTTTATCAAACCATATAACTCCACTCACAAGTACTGTTAAGCTTTCAATAACACAACCGCAAATTCACTTTTTTCTTTATCCGTAACCGTAGACTCGAGCAAAATGATGCATTGAATGCGGAGGTTTCAGAAAGAAAAAAAATCATGTGGGTAAAATATTATAGATATCTTAATTGACTAATAAGTTTGGGTGTGAAGAAAAAACACAAGGGTGCAGAACCTGTTACATGGAGAAATGATAAGATCTTTTCATACTCACCATTTTACATAGAACCATATATCTAAGCTCATAAGGAACCAAAATCATTTTTACCTTATCGATGTTACAAACATGAATCTCAAGTGCAAATATGACTGAGTCAAAGATATAATCATCTCTCACCTTCATTCACTTCTTATAGCTTTAAGAGCTGTGCACTCGTGTTCTGAGGCGGTTGTTGCAATAACTCGCCTTCTAACTCATCGTTCTGTGTCTGTATGTCCTGCTCATAGTAAATGCATATTATATATTGGCACACATGAAAACAAAACAATCATATTTCTAGTCGCTGAATGCATTTTCACCTTGACTTGCACCAGGACCCCACATTTGTTCGTGTGGTTGTAATGGTGGTTCTTGTGCAACAGGGTATGCTTGTGGCTGAGGCATTCTATAATAAGGTTCTTTCAGATCGAATATGCATGTCGATGATTGGAGGATTCCTCCTTGACTTGCACCAGGACCCCACATTTTAGCTGTCAAAACCCAATACTTTTGTTATCAAATCCGGATTAAAATGATGAAAGTTAGATGATGATGATTTTTTAAATGACCAAAAACTTAAGAAAAAGCAAATCGAACCTGATAGAGTTAGATCTATGGTGTAACTTTGAGCACTGTGGGCTATCAAATGAAGTCTACCAGTGATCTCTTGACCTGCCATCACATAAATGGGTTGAGAGAGAACACATCTGATTTGGTACCAATGCGTTGTAGGTGCACCAGGAGCAGTTGTGAGCCATCTTTGGACCGTGCTGTTAGAAACAGAGTAAAACCGTATTTGGAATATATATATCTTTGATTGCAAAGATAAAAATGAAAACGAAATGGCTTGACAAAAAAAAAGCAAAGGTACCTCCCGTCAAAGAGAACGTCAAACCAGCAGGCAAGTCCATGCACTCGGGTGCACATGGAAGCAGTAAACTTCAATGGGATATCAATCTCATAAAAATCTTCTTCCTGTGAAAATAAATTCGAGGGGGTAAAATGAGATTGAAAGTTATTCACCCGCACCATGAAAGATCGGAGGAGTTCTAAGTAGCATAATTATACCTTCATCTGAGTGAAATCTATCATATGAAACATCGGAGGAGCCACCAACAACCTCGGATCAAATGCATCAACCACGGGCTGTACAATCCGCAGATATGACTCATCAATATTGGTTATGATAGTAAGAGAATAACCAAATAAATTAATCGTTTTACAAATTTTGCCAGTGTGAAAACACATGTACCTGAGAAAAATAACCTTGGTGTGCTGATCCAAATAAAGGTGTCAGATCAACTCCATAATAGTTCTGTTGTTGCCAAAATAAAGCCTGCAGAGACATAGAGGAGACGTAATTATTGAATCCTGAAGATCGCATACCGAAGAATTAAACTAAACAAGCAGTTTCTGTATATGTTATAGAGAACAATCTGACATATATTCCTTTGAATAACCAGTGGCATTCCGTACCTTATTTGCCATTTCAAGAAATAAGAATTCATCCGAGAAAGGTGCCATGTGAATCCTACAGTGATAAAACTACATGAGAATTAAGACATAATAATAAATAAAAAGGCAAAACCTCTCGAAGGTTGACAAATACCTTCCAACAGTGGGAAACATTTTGCCACTCGGAGACATAAAACGATCCCTAGCAATTACATACGATTCCAACATTCTCTCGTTGACCAATAGGGTGCCTGATATTAAATAGAAGACATGTCAATCATATTTTTTCTTGACCAAGGTTTGGCTTGTCTAAAGATTCGACCTTAAGGAAGGAGACACATTCTAAAGTCTGCCTCTGAAATACCTACCCATTGGTTCAGAGATCAAAACATCTGCTTTCTCAGGCAACTCGATATCCTCGACTTTTCCCTTGATGACCTACACTTGTGCCAGCTTCAAAACATCAGAAAAATGCATATAACACAACAACATATACTAATGAGACTGAATCAGAAGTCTCACTGTGATCCGATCCACGAACAATGGGTTTCCAGCAATCAGCTTACGTGCATATTCAGCCATTTCTGATGCTTCTACAGCATACACATGTTTGGCACCAGCCTAATTTAGGGGAAAAAAAAGAGTATTAGACAAGTACAAAGGAGACAGAAGCAAAAATGCACAATACCATAAACACCTGATCACTATGACAGCCACCATCACCAAGATATAACTAAAAATATTTCATTGGCATTT
Source organism: Eutrema yunnanense (assembly GCA_002933935.1). NCBI lineage: Eukaryota > Viridiplantae > Streptophyta > Magnoliopsida > Brassicales > Brassicaceae > Eutrema > Eutrema yunnanense. The sequence goes on from PKML01050628.1 coordinate 1,038,039, forward strand.
CAGTATTTTGCACTTGCGGATCACCAAGTCTAGTGGGTGGACTAAGGCTGTGCTAGAAAGACAGGACAGATTGGAGTCGGAGATTGAAGAGAGCGAGGACCTCTCAATATACTTATTCCTCTTTGTCCATTTTCTAGCTTAAAGATACCAAAATTCTACCTATTTCTCAATCTTTAGTTGCTTGAGCATAACTTAGCTCTGTAACCTTTAGGCCTAAACTTTGCATACCTGGGCAGCAAACATTGATAAAATGCCACTCCCAGCACCCACGTCTACGACAACACGACCAGCAAAATCTGAACGATTCTCCATGACTGCAGCATAATATGTACCTGAAGACATGGATGGGATTCATAAAGAGCTATCCCGAGACAAACAGCAGTGCGAAGAAAACAGAGGATATTCTTCTGATCGAATTTGCATTCTATAAAATAAAACAAAAAAGTGGAACAGTTCTGAGGCGACCAATACATTTAAGGCCAGATATTTTACCTGTCCTCACATAATCTTGTAGCATATTTTGCTGATGTAGAAGTTGTCCATAATAATGAAAATACATTTTGGCCGAGGACGCCTCTATCTTATCGTCAAACTTGCTTGTATTAGCTGAAATTGTTCCATTTTGCAAGGATGAACCTAGAAACGAAAGGATGAGAAGAAGACAGCAAAGGAGTAAGCACAAAAATCATGCATAGATTTCAAAATGGGCAATGATAGCGAGAAGAGTGGAAAGTGGATACACAAGTGACCACATAGAAAAACTGGTTCTTTAGAGTCAAGAACAAACTTAAATTCTCATATAACTATTCTATAAGGGGTTCCAAAATCTTTCTAAAGTAATCGCCAGAAGAAAACGAACATAAGGCATCCATGCTATAACAAAAAAACATGTCACCTTGAACAACAACATCCTTTCTCCACTCTTCAAATGAATCACAAAAATGCTTGCTATCCTTCTCATTCCTAAATTTTATATTGACTCCGAAGGAGAATGATCTCAGCTTCAAAAAAAATCATGCCATCAAGTAAAGAAAAAAAGAATCTTTTTCTTTCTTTCAAGAATAACTATAGAAATCGAAACTCTAGAAGAAAAGCAACGTACCTCCTCTGAACCATCAGATACACAGATGAACTGGATCGGCCCCAACTTGAATAACTGTGAAACATAAACGAAAATACAATAAGATTAGAAGAACCAAAATTCAATCTTTTGAAATATTTCTTCAATTGTAAATTGTTCCACAAAGTAAATAGAAGAACAAAACAGAGTTTTGTTTCTTCCAAGATTCATCTTCATGTAGCTAAGAAACGTTTCAAACGAGATGAAAACATCAAAAGTGATGAGATTCAGAAGAACAATAACAGTAGAGCAAGTGAATCGACATGTACCTGAGCCGAAGCGAGATCAAAAGAGAAACAATGGGCCGAATCCGATTGCAGAAATCGGAGCTCCGTGACTCCATCAACGGACGAAAACGTAGCTACAGCAGGAGAGGAAGAAGAAACGGAAGAGGAGGAGAGATCAGTGACCGAGTCCAGAGAGAACTCCAGCTGCTCAAGTTTTTTCAAATGAGAGACCTCCATTGCAGAACAAACAAGAAGCTGCGAACGTACAGAAACAGTATCTGTATGTGTTAAGGATGCTAAGAATTTTAGGGTTTTTCTGCAGAGAGCTTCCGAGCTCTGAGAGAGTAATGAAAGGGTGGCTTTTTCGTAGTTTCTTGCGATGATGAAAGTCTTGCTTTAGTAACCAAAACCCTGTGAACAAAATCGAAAGGGAAATTTGCAAAAAATAACCATACAATATCTGTGAAAAGTGAAAACTACATTACCAAAAAATAACCTTTTTAACATTGTCCATTTACTATTTTCTTGCCTAATATTGTCCCCTTAATGTTTATATTAATGTTAAACTTCTTTTACCCCTTAAAATATAATTATTGAATATTGATATATGATTTACAAAAAAAAAATATTGATATATTGAATATTATGTAATGCCACACGTTACACAAAAAAAAAAAATCAATTCCCTACCCATAAACTAATAACACACGAGTCAAAAATAAAAAATTAGAACCAAGCAAAAAAAAAAAAAATCCCTCGACACGGGGAGAAAAACTGAAGAAATATTCAAAAACGTGAAAGAAATAAAAAAATTAAAAGATTTTCGAAAATATTCAGTTTTGGAAGTTACCACTTCTCGTAGATTTTCTCTGATTTTGTTAAAATTTTATAGAATACATATTCTACATATCGTAGAACAAAAACCAAACGTTAGAACTTATCTTCTGGGTAAAAGTAGAATATCGTGTAAGCCCTAGAAATTGTATTCTGTGTAAAAGTAGAATATCGTGTAAGCACTAGAAGTTGTATTATGGGAAAAAGTAGAATATTGTGTAAGCAGTAAAAGTTGTATTCTGCAAAAATGTAGAATATAGTGTAACATATAGAATATGTATTCACCTTCTCGGTAGAATATAGTGTAATTTCTAGAAAACGTATTCTACAGATTGTTAGATTAATGAGGGAATACGGGAAAACACATTCTACATAGACGTATAATGTAGAATACGCATTCTGCATTGCGTAGAACCAATTAAAAAATATTCTTTAAATATTCAATTTTCCTTAAATAATTTTGCCAAATATTTTTATTTCCTAAAATGATTTTGGAATATATTTTTATTTCCTATTTTGATTTTTTCAGAAATTTTTAAAAATGTTTTCGATTTTAATTATATTTAAAATTGTCTTAAATAATTAAAAGGTCATTTGGGTCAAAAAGTGACAAATTTCAAGAAAAATGGACAATGTTAAAACCAATCACCATTATAAAACCAATTCCCCCTTTTTTTTTTTTTTTTTTTTTTTTTTTTGTAATTTGGGTTCTCAACAAACCCAAAATGTGTTGAATCAAAGAAAAAAAAAAAAAAAAACTAAGTGTCATGTATATGGTTCAAATGTGAGTGACATAGATGAACAAGTTCGGCGGAAAAACAAAAAACAAAAGCTCGCATTGGTCTGAAAACGAACGAGATCTTTATTCTTCATCACCCTTCACTGTTCACTCACTCACTCTCACTCACTCACAAGGGAAGATCCAAAATCGTCTACTTTAACTAACCAACACATGCTAGCGCCAAATAAACTAAATAGCTTTGCAGGTTTTCTTGTTATGTCCTAGTCCCTTGCACTTGCTACACTGTAGCTGACGTTTTATCATGTCCAACGGCTCAACCCGCTTCATCTTTGGTCTTCCTGGTGTCCTCCTTGTGGGTGGAGGAGTCACGGAAACCAACCCATCGGGCGACTCATCCAGCATCATCCTGTCCATGTTTGGGACAGGTTGAATCGACTCTGCATACATTAACCGGTGACTTTCAACCGTGAAGTATCTAGAGCAGTACTCATAAGGGTTTTTCCCTATACATTCAATCACAGCAACTGCATGGCTACAAGGTAAACCGGTTAACCGCCAGATCTTGCAGTCACAATCACACTGATCAATATCAACTATGTTGATGGAACCTTCTCCTCCACCATTAACCTGGAATAAGCTACCTTCTGGCGATGAAACCTGAAGTAACTGTGCAAGTCCTATTTCTTTCTGAAGCTTCTCTTCGTTAGAAGGTGTTAGAGCTGTGACCCATTCCCGGGATTGTACCTGACGGGTATAAATAGATTGCATCATCTTTGCTCGGAATTCATCAATCATTTGGGTAATGGGAAACTCATGTGCTTCAGACACCCAGCTGTAGAAGTCTAGCCCAAAAGTTGAGTACATCTGGTTATATCTCTCTCCTTGGAACAAAGCATTTGCCCAATGGTGTGGCTCACGTTCTATAACCCAGGCATAAGCATCAGGAGATATACTTTTTATATTCTCCAAGGCACTGTAATAACCCTCAGGTGTTGTTGCATATGCCACAGAATAGAAATCGTTGAGCATATACCGTCTTGCTTCATGAGAAAACTGCCCCTTCAAATCCGAATTCAGTTTCTCAGCGAGCTGGCGTAGACAGTACGCGTGATGTGCATCTTCAAAGACCTGAGATATTGCATTCTTCAGACCATTCTGGAAATCTGCAACAAATGTGATTCTTCGCGGCTCAGACAATGCAGATTTGAGTTGTTCCAAAAACCAAAGCCAGTTCTCCTCTGTCTCTGAATCCACAATAGCAAAAGCTACTGGAAATATGCCATCTTCGGCGTCAGAAGCTGTTGCAACGAACATAACACCTTGGTATTTTGAGTTTAAGATAGCGTTGTCAAGGAAAAGGAGAGGGCGGGAACCTTGTTTAAACCCAGATATTGAAGCATAAAACGATATGAAAAGACGATGGAAGCTCGAATCTTCTTTTGTCATGAAAGTCGCAATACTTCCAGGATTTGTCTCCTTGATCTTCTCGCAGATTAAGGGAAGATGACTATACGCCTCTTTATAAGAGCCTTGGAGCTGCTCTCTGGCAACCTCTTTTGCCCTCCATGCCTGTGAGTAATTCAATTGAATACCGTACTCTTTCTTTATGTCCTCAGCAATATCCTTGGGCTTGTAGTCTGGGAAGGCTTTCAACTTCTCTTTCAAGATGGTTCTTACCCATCCTCTAGTTGCACGGTAACCAGGTTTGATGACTGCCCTCTCACATGTGTGCCTCGGGTTCATTTTCTTGATACATATCAACTGGGTCGTTGATAGCCTCGCTGCAGTGATACGCCATGGACAGCCTTGAGCTTTGCATTTGACAGAAACTCGATGGCTGTCATTTTTCTTGTACTTGTAAGCAAACCCATGGGCGACCGAATACTTGTGCAGTGCATCTCGAAACTCAATAAAGCTATTAAACCGTTGATCAACACCCGTGATAACGTTTTCCCACTGCTGTATTGCCGTGTGATGTTTCTGATCAACCAAAACAAAATTGCACGGCAAAGGGCTTTCATCAGGCATTGCCAAATCAATCTGAAAATCATTAGTCATATCCTCATCAACAACATCTCCTGCAGCAGTAATTACAGGTATCACCCCTTCTGATGCCGTTGTCCTGCTTGACCTGTAAAAGCAATTTACACATTAGTTACTTTCTTTAACGACTAAACCACAGACCTCATAGCTTGGACATAACCGTAATTCTAACGATGATCAGATCAGTGGACCAAACACAAGTTCTACACAAATCTAAAACTTGTCTAGAAAGTTGTAACAATAGAATATAGAACAAAGCAAAAGAAACATGTACCTACTGGCTGGCATGTTGGAGAGATTTTTGGCACCGCCTTCTTCGGGTATGACGAAGATCTCAACAGTCCCTGCATCGGCAGAGAAGTTAACCATGCGTATGAAATCCTTGTCCTTGGAGATGGTAATAAGGGTCTTCTTGTTTCCAGGGAGAAAGTACTTAAGACTCATCGTATCCAACGCAAACCCGAAATTCTCAGCCAATTCTGACTTGAAATCGCTCATTGAAGTGTTCTGATCGATGTCTATTGCAAAGGCATCGCCACCAGAATACGATAACGATCCATCTTTGATAGTCACAAACTCTCCTCCTGACTGACATATAGCTATGACTTTGTTGGTGGCCATGACCAAAACACCTATAAAAACCAAACGAGACTGTATATTACGAGAGAGAGAGAGAACCAAAAAAAACTACATCACCTATTGCATAAACACGAATCCTCAATGTACAAAAAAAAATCAAATTCAGCCAACCACAGTACGAAATCGAAACATCTCAAAATTACGAACCCTAATCTCCCAAAAAAAATCCGAAATTGAACAATAGATCACAGTTCCTACAGATCAGGCCGGTAAAAGGAAGTCCTTGTCATCAGAAAAAAAAGGGAAAGAAACAAAAACAAAAAGGCACGAATTGGAGAAGCTTAAATCATAGGATTCGAAACAAGACATTAGTGTACCGTTCATTACGCCAGCCTGACACAGAACGAGCAGGAATTGGGTTCTCGTTTCAGGCAAAAAAAAACCGAAATTGCTGAGCTTTTTTCTTCAGAGAGAGAGAGAGCTTGAAACGTTCACGTGCGGCCCTAAGAGAAAAGGGAGACGTCAATCGCAGCGTTTACGACGAGAGTACCTAGGAATAAGATTAGCGTTTCGCGTCTATATATTTAGACAACAATCGCTTCTTACTGAATCGATTTCTTGAAAACTCACCAAATCCGATTCGGTTTACATTAAAAGTCCATTAAGCCTTGGTTTAACCAAATCAATCTAATGAACTGAACTTTTCGGTTCATCCTTTGGTCCGGTTTTGAAAACATGGCCCAACTAATCATCAATACGCACCGTTTTACAGGCCTTCCCTAATCAGAATCTTGAGATTACACACAGAAGAAGAAGAAGAAGAAGAAGAAGAAGAAGAAGAAGTAGAAGATGGGTTGTGCTACACCAGCGCTTCCTCCTTCACTCTTTACTAACGGGTCCCTCTCGTATCCTCAGAATATCTCCGTAAGCGCATCAAAAACAATTTCTTCCTCCGAATTTCGACTTCTCTGCTGGCTTGGACCTGCCCAAGAAAGCTTTTTTGGTGATTTCATCTGAATTTGTATTCTGCAGATGACTGCATTGAACAGTTTGGTTAAGGTTAGTGACCCTGGTGGTTATAAATGGCGCCTTGTGATTGCCTACGATGGCACCAAATTTGCAGGTTCGTCTTTGTCAACTGAACAAATTTCTGTGTCTTGTATAAAACCATACAGTGTATTCTGCAGATATATATATATATAGAATAGTCCCAACCTCAAGCTGCGAGTGTGGTTCTTTGAGGGTTGAAATCGTATCTGGAGTAATATTTCCGAGAGAATGTTCCTTATAGCTCTTGAAATCCATTATCTTTGTTGTGTAATTGAAGCATAACGCAAGATTTTTGGGTGGTCATAGTTTTGAAACTTTCACTGCTCCTCTTTTGGATGCCATGTATCAATCTTGTTTCCATATATCGAACTGAAACGGGGGCGTTGGTTTCAGGTTGGCAATATCAGGAGTCACCACCAACGATCCAATCATTGTTGGAGAAAGCCTTAATTCAGATAACAAAGCTCGGGAGAAAAGAGCTGCTTCTAGTTGGAGCAGGACGGACTGATGCAGGAGTTCACGCTTGGGGTCAGGTTCGACTAAATTCCTCAAATCTCTCTTTCATCCGCTATTCTTTCTTGCCTAATCTTGGTTTTTTTTTCTCTTTCAGGTAGCTCATTTTGTCACTCCTTTCAATTATACTAGTTTGGAAAGCATTCACGCCGCTTTAAACGGTCTTCTTCCTCAAGATATCCGTGTCAGAGAGATTAGTGCAGCGGTTCCAGAGTTCCACGCTCGGTTTTCTTGCCGTGGCAAGGTTTACCGCTACCAGATATACAGCGACACTCTCATGGACCCGTTCCAGCGTCATTGGGCTTACCACTGTGCTTATAAACTGAATGCTTGTAAAATGCGGGAAGCTGCACAACATTTTGTTGGAAAGCATGATTTCTCTGCATTTGCTAACGCTACACGGGAAGATGGTGTACCGGATCCTTTGAAAACTATATCTCGCTTCGATATCATTCAAACGGTAAAAGAATCTCAATTCTGGAAAAAGTTAGGATAAGGGTCAGACTTTGACCTTTGCTGTGTTTTGGTTGTTCAGGGATCTCTTCTGCAGCTTGAAGTTGAAGGCTCAGGCTTTATGTACAGACAAGTCAGAAACATGGTTAAGTCTATATTCTCTCTTAACGATCCTTAACACGATAAAATATTATTTTAGTCTACTGAGTCATTCCACATTTGCAGGTAGCTTTGCTGATTCAGGTTGGAAAAGAAGCATTGGATTCAGCCATTGTCCCAATGATTCTGGAAACCAAAGACAGGAGGGAGCTAGCAAAGTATACATTGCCTGCGCCGCCTCATGGTCTTTGTCTTGTGTCTGTTAACTATAAGGAAGATCATCTACAGCTTCCACCAGATTGTCCTGTAACTAGTTTTGGTAGACATCACACTATAACAAAATGTAAACTTCCCTTCTATTAAACATTCTTCTGTTTAAGATAGAAATTGAAAGAAAAAAGCATTGTCTATTTACTTTTCTGAAAGATTACAATCTTCATAGGATCATGCTTTTAACATTTTGAGTGGATAATCCTTAGGCTATGTCTCATAGAAACGAAGCTCAACCATGAATTCTTTCTGTTTTGGGGAGTACCAAGCAACAGCCTTGGCAGAACCAAGCACTTGAAGAGCATATTCGATAGCAAATACTGTGTTATTTATAGTCACGGGGTTAGCTCCGTTCTTCAGATCAATCTGAATTCCAGACTCGGCTCTTAAACTAAATGGTCCAACAATCTGCAACAAAATCCGTAGAAGGCTTATGAATCAAGTAGCTGAAATTTACGAATCAAGTAGCTGAAATTTACGAATCAAGTAGCTGAAACTTATGAATCAGAGCAGAATAGTCATTTCTATTACCTGTTGCTGTAGAGATAGTGATACTTCAGGGCAGATTTTCTGAAATGCTTCTAAACTAGGCTGCCGAGAATTCAAAAGTTCTTGTGCGACACTAGTGGCACCGGTAAGGAACCTTAGACCATGCGGAAAGTCTAATCTAGCATGGAAGCGGGTGAGATCAAAGAAGAGCTTCTGGAAGTTTCCATATTGAGCTGTGAGTGATGCGCGTCCTAAGGCATCAGCCATGAATCCGGAATTTACAGATGGAACATGAAGAGAGAACCCTCCAACACCTTCAGAATCCTTCTCAAGTTTTGATCTGATTGAATTTTCGCCATATGCTGCAGTCATCACACCACCTGTGGAATTATTGAAAGTTATCAGTAACATAAGAAAGATCATCCCAATGACCAGTGCTTCCTAAGCGGATGGCTCACTCAAACATAAAACTTTCAATCAGATCATTCAGATGAAAACAAATTAACTGTCGTAAGTAACCAAAAGATCCCACAAATTCACCATTTCCATGAACTAATTTGGAGTTGCAGAATTCAGATGATCAGATTTGCACAAAAATATTAGAGAAAATACATAGACTTATAGTCTTGACGATAAAAATGCTACTGAAATGAGTGGAAGAAACTTATCATACCGATAATTCCAGACACTGAGACATGAGGACTACTGAGTAAGATGTCATAGGGCTTGCAGGTTTCGAGCTTTGGAGTGGTACCCCTCCAGAGATCCATGTTTGTCCTGTAAGAGACTGCGGATTTTAGAGACAAGCCAGGAAGCAGAGACGGTGGAGGCACTTCCATAGCATCAGAATTCAACTTCTTGGGCGATCCGCTGTTATGGTGTAAACATAAATGGTAACTTGGACCAGACTCAGCAGGAAGAGAAGCTAGATCAATAGCCATTGATAATGGCACATCCCAATATTCACCATGTTTATCCACAAATAGTCCAGGCAAAACCGCTTCTGCTGTCAGATTGTGAAGCGGAAACTGAAAACAATGGCATCACTAAGTAATTTATTCGCAATTCCAACCACATTGGGAAAATTGATAGAGACAACAAAGCAAACGAAGGTAAACAAAGGAATTGCCTTGTGATTGAAGACAGCTTTAGCCCTAGGATTCTTCTCAAGATCACCTCTGTAAGTATCATAGCTAAGAAGCAAAGTGTCATCTGGTGTTAGCAACAACTCAGAGCATAAACCCAACGCGTACAACGATTTATCCTTCAAATGCTTGGCAATTGTGTTTACACGAGAAGCTGCGGCAGAGGAAGACCCTCGAACAAAACCTTCACTCTTTTTTACCTCCGATACGAATCTCTGAACATCGAATTGGCCCAGAAGAGACACGAACCTTGGGATTTACAGAAACCAAAATTATCGAGCATATAGCGAAAGTATCAGGAAAGGGAAAGAGATTTTTGAAATTGGTGAAGTACCAGTTGTTGGAGAAAGGGAAAGTGAGGACTCTTTGAAGAGATAATCCACCACCGACTCCATCACCGTTAGCGCCAGTGGTATGACGGAGAGAGGAGAAGGAAGGGATGAGAGGTGTGGCCATGAAGCGGTGGAAGAACTCAGCCTGCTTAGGACGAGAGAGACGAGTGCCTCTGGAGAGACCTAGAGGAAGAGGGTCGTCGGAAACAGCTCGTGCGGTGGCCTCGAGTGTCACCGGAGTAGACATATCGAGCTCCCAGATGTCGCCTTCTCCGACCCATCTCAGTCTGTTCATCGCCGTCGTCCGCTCGATTTCTACAACCAGCTGACCTCGAGATGACCAAATATTCGTTAAACCTTTTATTACTCTGGATTTCTTCGCTAAACACCTTGACGTTTTTAGGTTTCATAGGAAAAATGCTTGCCGTTTTTGTTCGGCTGTTGGTCTGCTTCATTTGTGTGACTAAACGCTAAACGCAAACGAATTCGATTGTCAAACTCAAATGTACGCAATGTTATAAAGGACTATGTGGATAAAACAAAAAATAAAAAGAACTGATCCGTTTCAAGATGAAAAAAAATCGATTCGAGATTTACATACGTACTTGTTGTAGCCAGCGATGAACTAGACAAATGAATACATTAGACCATCCACATTCCACATTCACATCACGTGTCTTCCCGTTTTTTTTTTTTTTTTTTTTTTAATTATTTTTTTTATGTCTCGACCAATGGCGTCGCGACACGTCATCACCAAAAGGATGAGACATATGTCTCGGATGGAGATGCTTTTATAATCAACATAATTAAGCATTGGCAAAAAAAAAGTAATACATAAAAGAACATAATGTACAAAATATTGAGTATCAACGTAGAACAACAATATGTGACAGATTTTCCGTAGCACTTCATTTGTCACAAAAGCTTTGAATACAAAGTTTAATATAGAAACTTTATCAATTCTGATGTTTTTTTTCTTAATAATAAATGAAATGGTTGTATCTTTTTGGTTGGTTGGTGTTTCGTGCATGGTTCCTCTAGGATTCCAAATTGGCCAGCCTTATTATATATAAAGAGACATTGTGTTTTGAACCCTAAACCATCAGACCTCACATTCCTTCACATGCTTATATGTATCTTTAGATATATACACGCAAAATACATCTCTCTCTCCAACATCATATCTTTTCCTTTCTAAAGGATTATCATGGGAGGTTCTTGGCGTTTCTTGTTTAGCTTCTTCGGCAGCTTCAAGGCATGGTGGAGGAGAAGACAGAGATCGAACCCAGGAGGAACAGACGACGAGATTTATGGTGAAGATAGCGAAGCCAACTTCTATAATTGGTATGTCGTCGAACCAGCTATTAACCGGAAATCCACTGATTTCATCAGAAGGTTCCACGAGACTCGTGACTGATTCCATCGCCTCCTCCTTCTTCAGCTTTGAGCTTCTTTAAACGTAGTAGCTAGTTTGGAATAATATTTGCTCTTTTTTTTCTTCCGTAGTGTGTGTTTCTATGTGATTCCAATGAATATTATTAGGGACCCATATGTAAATACGATACATATGGGTCCCTAATAAATATGATCATCATTTGTCAAGTCCGTCGAGTTTATTATATGTTTTTTTTTTCTTCTATATTTCCATTATTATTGCACACACTAATGATATATCAAACCCTGGTTTATGTTTTGGCAACATAAATGATAAATCTTTGATTTCTGGAAAATAAACCAAAACAATTCAAGTTGAATGCTTCCGCATGCATTTATTGTATGTTCTTGAGCGATGTTAATTACTTAGCATAGAAAATAAAATTCTAGTGAACCATTGTAACAAAATAATCTAGTGGAATTACACCATATAGCCGATCGTATAGACCATTTAACATGCCTACTAAAGTGATTTACCTAGCGTCGTCTCTCATAACCGCATCAAATATTAACTGTCTTAGAAAATGAGCGTTTAAGGCGTCGAATGAGTTGAATTTTATATCCAATATAGTAATATTCCCCTGGAATGAATATGATGTTTCCTCGATCGGAAGGAAGAAAAAGTTATCCCTTTAAAACAATTTAGTAAGTAATTCACATGGGGTTTGCGTAAAGCTGTCAGTGAGATGATTGATTGTAATGCCTGTAGAAGTATCGAAGGATTGATATATCGTTCTTAATCACTATTTACATTTACTATGAATCTTGGATAATTTATGACTTCACTAGACAAAGTTGAGGGTAGGTATCTGATCATAAGTTCGCCAAATAATCAGTCCGTTCTTATTGTTAGACGATATGCATGCACCAAACAAAAATGGAAACCAAAACTCACTTCTTTATACAAACTTTTGGAAAAGAAAAACGAATATATGTTAGAAAGAAGGAGCTTTTGTAGGCACGAATCTGATACAAAAGCAATGAGAATCAGTCAAAGAACGATATGCTTCTAATCGAGAAGGAGAAAATAGATACATGTAACTCCTTTGTTTTTGTATTTTGTGTCCCAAACTTTAAGACAGCTTTAAAGCACTGCTTTGTGGTTAAGTATCCACATTCTATATATAGGCTTAGTCACTTTGTTACACTTCTAAATTCTTACCTTCTTGGAAGCTTCTCGCCTTTGTTTTTTTTTATAATTTATATATTTTGGGAACATGTCTTACCCCTTTTACTTTAACTTTCTCTTTGTTTTTTAGTGATAATATGCTGATTATTTTATCAAAGGAAAGTTTGTACTTCGTATACGCTTAATCACACGACCCTTTTCAATTGTATATTCAAGTATGTATAGTGTGTGTTGGTAAAACTCGAATATTGCTTTGTTGTAATTATTGTCAGATTCCAACCAAGAAAATATAATTATTGGGTGAAAAAGGATATATTTTGGGTCTAATAAAAAAAAGGATATATTTTGGGTCTAATAAGTAATAACTGTAGATTTTAAAGAAAAATATGAAATCTCACAATTCTATAGAACACATTTTGTATGTTTCTATATAAAGTCTTTTTTTTAATCCAAATCTTTGTAATACTGAAAACAATATGAAAAAGTCAATAATAAATTGTCACATCTCTATAATATTATTTAATAAGACATTTTTTAAAATAAATTACATGAAATGTCATTACAAATAACAAAGAATAATTGAAATAGGAAAAGATATAATAGTCTTTTAAAATTATTGATTAGAATATGGAAACTATATATTTTATTAAAGAAGTTATTAATTATTTAATTTCTTAATTATTTTTAATACTACATATTTTTAAATAATAATCAATTCATATTCAAAATCTTGCTATTACAATTGAATTCAGAGAAAAAAAACATATTCAAAATCTTGCTAAATTTTCACTATAATTTATTAGATTTTATTTGAATATATATCAAAACAAAAGCTCCAAAATATTTTACTAATTTTATAAAAAATTATGCATAAGAAAACTATATTTTTTTTAAAAGTCCGTAGACTAACCACAAAAACTAGAGTCACGGTGTATATTAGAGTTATGTTTTCAAGATCATAAGTTTTTTGCGGATTAGCCCGAATAATATTTTAGTTCACTGCAAAACGGGTTAAATAGACAAATTATTACAAATTGACATATTTATCTATAATCATTAGTTAGCTATATTTTAAAATTCAGATAAAAATAATTTTATTAAATTTCAAAACAATTTTTTTAAAAAATATTACTCCGCGCTATAATTAGCGCGGGTTAAATCCTAGTAATCATATAGTCCAAATGTTTTCTTCATTACTTGTTTCTTGAGTACTTAAAAGGATACTTGAGAATTTTTAATTTGCAAATTTTAGCTTTAATAATAGTGCCTAAAACACTTTGATCAATTTTTTTTTTAAAATCGTAATTTCCATAGCATTTTAAATTATAGTATGAGATTTCACATTTTTCTTGTTTTAACTTTATATTTAAATAAACATTTTTATAACACGGCTTGAGTATAAGATATACACCAAATATATGCAATTACTTCTCATATATGTGTATTTACTGTCTGTATATTTCCTTACCTTCCTTGACTCTTCTCTCTTGTATAAAGTCTCTACTCTCTGTTAATAAGAATAATTCAATTCCATATCATAATATGGTATCAGAGCCATAACAGGCAGAATTTCCCTAATTTCTCTCTTCTTCTTCTTGAGTCTTTTATTCTTCTCCTCCTACGTTCTATCTTTCTTCCCGTGTCGTTGATTTTTTTTTCCTTCTCCAACAACCATGTCTCTCGAAACTTCCTCTGCTGAGAACACTACTATCTACAACTCTGAAAATCCTTCAGGCAACCAAATCTCCATTAACATATCGAACATCACCAAGCTCACAAATCTCAATTATATCATGTGGAGTCGGCAGATCCGCGCACTGCTCGAAGGGCACGAACTACATGGTGATGGTCAAACGACGCCTAACCCAGCCTTCGCTCCATGGAGACGCCAAGATCGGCTCCTCTACAGTGCTCTAATCGGAGCGATTTCACAATCGGTTCAGTCCGTCGTATCCACGGCAACAACAACCTGTGAAATCTGGACCCTCTTGGAAACGACATTTGGAAAACCAACGCGTGGTCACATCCGACAGCTGAAATACCATATCAAAACAACCACCAAAGGTACCAAATCAATCCATGAATATCTGCGTTTAATCAAAGGGAAAGCAGATGACTTGGCCTTGTTGGGCAAGCCCTACGATCCAGATGATCTCACAGAAGATATTCTTGCTGGCTTGAGCGAAGAATATAAACCTGAAATTGATGCTGTTAATGGACGAGATACTTCGATATCCTTCTCTGAGCTACATGAGCGACTTCTCAACAGAGAAGCAATGATTCTATGCAAAGGAGAAACTGCTCCAACTGGTCCAATCACAGCCAATGCTGCGGATACTCGCCCACGACAACAAAATCAGACTAATCATTGGAGAGCCAACAACAACAGAAACCACAACTCGCACTTTCATCAGAATCCAAACAACAACAACCGCTCCTCACGACAGTATCTGGGACGTTGTCAAGCATGTGGAACACAAGGTCACAGTGCCAAATATTGTCCTGAGTTTCGTATGGTTCGTGGTTCGTCACCACAGTGGCAAAATCCATCACAAACTCAGTCATGGCAGCCAAGAGCAAACATAGCCACAACATCCGGATCAGATTCGTCAACATGGCTTGTGGACAGTGGTGCTTCCCACCATATGACATCAGACCTTGCCACTCTTTCTCTCCACACACCATACAATGGTGGTGACGATGTCCTCCTTGGTGATGGATCGGGTCAACCAATCACTCATACTGGTTCTTTATCTCTTCCTTCTCTTAATAATCCATTCTTTTTAAATGATGTTCTTTGTGTTCCATCTCTTGATAAGAATCTGATATCTGTTTTTTAATTATGTTCTACTAATGGGGTTGCTGTTACCTTTACACCAACGTATTTTCAGGTCCGCGATCTGACTGACACCCTCCTTCTCTTGCTTATGCTTCGGCTATTAAGACATCCATGTCGGATTGGCACTCTAGATTAGGCCATCCGGCATTACCTATTTTACAAACTACCATTTCCAGTTTTAATTTACCGTTGTCTTCAAAAGTTTTGTTGAACAAGCCTTGTAATGCTTGTTCTATTAATAAAATGCACAAGCTTCCTTTTTCTACATCAACGCTTATTTCATCACAACCTCTAGATATAGTTTTTTCTGATGTTTGGACATCCCCTATGGTTTCCATCGATGGTTTTAAGTACTACGTTATTTTCGTTGATCATTTTACAAGGTATACTTGGCTATATCTGTTACAACAAAAATCTCAGGTTTTTGATGTTTTTCAAAAGTTTAAAGCGTTGGTTGAAAATCGATTTCAATCAAAGCTAAGAACTCTTTATACGGACAATGGTGGAGAATTTGTTGCTCTCGCCACTTTCTTATCATCGAACGGTATTTCTCATTTCACAACACCGCCTCACACGCCGGAGCACAATGGCATAGCCGAGCGTCGACATCGTCATATTGTCGAAACCGGTCTTGCCCTCTTGTCTCATGCGTCAATACCTAAGTCATATTGGACTTATGCATTAGCCACGGCAGTTTATCTTATAAATCGTATGCCGACTCAAAATCTTTCTCTACAATCACCTTTTCAATGTCTTTTTCGACAAGCTCCTAATTATTCAAAATTAAGAATTTTTGGTTGCTTATGTTTTCCATGGCTTAAACCATATGCATCGCATAAATTAGATTCTAGATCAATTCCTTGCGTCTTTTTGGGTTATTCAACTACACAAAGTGCATATTTTTGTTTGGATCGAACAACATCTAGAATATATACCTCACGACATGTTGTATTTCATGAATATGTGTTTCCCTTCTCTATGTCTAATCCTATAACTTCTGTTTCTTCATATGCGACGGATAGTGCAGAATCTTCTAACGCAAACAGCCCTGTGATCTCCACGGTCCGTGTCTTCTCGTCTCCGCCGTCTCATCCGCGTCTCTCACCAATCGTTGCCTCGCCTTCGGTTCCTCTATAACCAGCAGAAACATCAACGGCACATCCAAATATTGGAACAGAGACCCAATTACAGTCAGGGGCCCAACCTGAATTGTTGGCCCAACAACAGACATTGTCATCTACTCAAGTTGCTGCAACGGAGCCACCACAACCCGAAGCACCTGCACCAGTTGTTGCCCCAACATTCGCTCAGCCACCAGCACCAATTCGAGCTTCCACGAGACAACGAAAGCCAGTTCAAAAGCTTAACCTCAGCGCATCTGTTACACCAATCTCTGAAGTCGAACCTCGGACAGTGGCACAAGCTCTTCGCGATCCTCGATGGCGCAAGGTAATGGGAGTCGAAATGGCAAATCAGATTCGAGAACACACATGGGATTTAGTATCGCCAATCACCGCAGCTAATATTGTTGGTTGTAAGTGGGTATTCACGATTAAACGACATGCTGATGGATCCATTGACAGGTTCAAGGCGAGACTCGTAGCGAGAGGATTCAATCAACGTCCTGGAATCGATTATCATGATACTTTCAGTCCAGTAATCAAACCGGCTACCATCAGACTTGTGCTCAGCATCTCCGTCTCCAAAAATTGGCAGATTCGACAGTTTGACGTTAACCACGCGTTTCTCCAAGGGAAGCTTCATGATGAAGTATACATGACACAACCACCGGGATTTGTGGACAAGGATAATCCACAAGCAGTATGCAAGCTCCGGAAGGCGATCTATGGCCTAAAACAAGCCCCGAGGGCTTGGTACAACGAATTGAAAACCTTCTTGCTTCAATCCGGGTTCATGAATTCATTAGCTGATGCTAGTCTCTTCATCTACAACAAGAATGGCATTCTCCTCTACATGCTGGTTTATGTGGATGATATCATCCTCACGGGAAATAATCACCACCATCTCAATCTCTTTATCAATTCTCTTTCAAACAGATTTTCACTCAAAGATTTGGGAACTCTTTCTTATTTCTTAGGTATCGAAGCTCTTCATTCCTCCAAGGGTCTATTACTAACTCAGCGTCGCTATATTGCAGATTTACTTTACAAGACAAAGATGACGGACTGCAAATCAGTAACCACGCCGATGTGTCCCACAACAACAATTACACTCGCAAGTGGAGTTCCAATGGAGGATCCAACCCAGTACCGAGCAGTAGTGGGCAGCCTTCAATATCTCTCTCTGACTCGCCCCGACATATCATACGCGGTGAACAAAATGTCTCAATTCATGCACAAACCTACGGATGAACATTGGCACGCGGTGAAGCGGATACTGCGATATCTCTCGGGAACACAATCCTGTGGAGTTTTCTACTCCAAAGCCAACACACCTACTCTACACGCATTTACCGATGCGGATTGGGCAGGTGACAAAGACGACTACACTTCCACGGGGGCCTACATCGTCTATTATGGAAGACATCCAATTGCTTGGTCATCAAAGAAACAAAAGGGTGTAGCGAGATCATCAACCGAAGCTGAATATCGAGCCATAACATCAACTGCTTCTGAGGTTTGCTGGATAACGTCTTTACTATCAGAATTAGGCCTCAAACACACGACTACACCACCAATATATTGCGACAATATTGGAGCAACATACTTAGCCGCGAACCCGGTATTTCACTCACGCATGAAACACCTAGCTCTTGACTATCATTTTGTGCGCAATCTTGTACAATCGGGACAGGTCCGTGTTACACACGTCAGTTCCGCTGATCAGCTAGCGGATGCTCTTACGAAGCCCCTACCAAGAACACGGTTCCAACAGCTATCGGACAAGATTGGACTCGCTACCGACGATCCATCTTGCGGGTGCGTATAAGATATACACCAAATATATGCAATTACTTCTCATATATGTGTATTTACTGTCTGTATATTTCCTTACCTTCGTTGACTCTTCTCTCTTGTATAAAATCTCTACTCTCTGTTAATAAGAATAATTCAATTCCATATCATAATATTGAGTTCCTTTGTTCAATTTAAATATATATCCACATAAATTATTTTTGATTTGGTAGTAGAAGTCTAGGCCTATATAGGACTATAGTCTTGGGGAGGAATCAAATTTCGTCAAAATGTTGCATCGCTTAATTACAAAGTTATTGAAAATTAGATAGCTCAACGCCTCAACTAGTTCCAAGATACGTACCACGCAAGCATGATATTGGGGGTGCGTAATCGCAACGGCCATTGTAAAAATTCTCATAATGAGAAAATCATATGATTTAATTACAAATAATTAAACTTGGCCATCTAG
This sequence comes from Eutrema yunnanense, assembly GCA_002933935.1. NCBI lineage: Eukaryota > Viridiplantae > Streptophyta > Magnoliopsida > Brassicales > Brassicaceae > Eutrema > Eutrema yunnanense. Next base: position 1,056,724 of record PKML01050628.1, read on the forward strand.
AGTATGCACATAGACTTGGCCAATTCCACCTAATGTAGATACATTCGATTACTCTCCAAAAGTATGGTTTTGGACTTAAAAATTAATACCTAAGAGGCTAAGATGGTCCTAGTTCAAGTAAAGGAGCAAGAACCGAATCCCAAAGTACATTAACGTACAAAAATTTCATATTTTTTAATGTTCAGAACTCCACTTTTAATGTGCGCCTATCAAATTTCTCTCGAAAGGGAGCCACTCAACTACCCAAAGACAAAAATATATCAAATTTGTTAACTCTAACAAATGTAATAAATTAATCACTCTAACAAATGTAATAAATTAATCAATAATTTGGTACCCGTAATCCCCTTCCATAATGCTTACAAGGCATATATATATATATATATATATATATATATATATATATAGTAATTATTTTGCTATTCAAAAATTATATATTTCTTTGAATAAAGCTGTTCAATTTTGAACTAATACATGGATGGATAAATTTTAAAGTCCCACTCATGATTATCAATATCCTGATGCAGGCTATAGATTGACATACGGTGTGTAATGTGAAGGCTGAAGAGTTAACATAAAAGAATTAACTATAGTTAATAGATAAAAAAGTAATTTTGATTTGTAATTCAAATATGATTGAGCATATCAAATTGATTTATCTTCTTCTCTTGCTCATTACTTCATGTATTGTTGTCCTTGTACTTCTTCTTCTTTAATCCAGATTACTTGTGATGTGTATTTGTCATTCTCTCCATGATCAACCTCGTTATCTTGTGATGTGTATTTGTCATTCTCTCCATGATCAACCTCGTTATCTTGTGATGTGTTTTGATCAGCTTCTTCTTTAAGGTATATCACGATCTGGGCGTAACCTCAATTCCATTACCGAGCTGTTTTCCCGCTTCTTCGTTGTTGTCGTCGTTATGCACAACATCTGCTTCATTGGTTTCAGTAAGGTCTTCAATTTGAATTCCTTTATGCGATGGTGGAGAAATACGAACAGGTTGTCGAATGTTCGTCTGATGCCAATTCTGTTGCATCCTATATGTTGAAACATAATGAGAGATCTGCACAACCAATGCACAACCAATAATCGATAAAAAAATTCAAAGTGCTAATAGATAAAAAATCAATTAAACAAAAATTAAAATGGAACATAAGTACTAACCATGGTGGTGCTGTAAGGATAGTGTGGAACATTATACATGTGATAATATTGTCCATAATTTGGATACCTAGACAGTAGACATTACAAAACAAGATTAGTTATTCATCATAGTAAAGTTTAACTTTAGATTTGTTTTCTATATAGAATTTACCAGTAGGCTTGAGGAAAATGTGGATAAGTGTAGTGAGGATATAGTTGATATTGATGCGGTGCCGCCTGATTTATCCAACCTGCAATTTTAAGATTTATGAAGATTAAGAAGTTGTTTGTCAAAAGTATTGTTGCAAAAACCGAAAATAAAAATAAATAAATGATAATTGAACCGTTCTGATATTGATGCGATGGTCCCGCCTGATGTAGTAAACGTCCTACAATGTTAAGGTTTATGAAGAAGATTAAGCCGTGAAAAAAGTAACAATAAAAAACAGCTGAAAATAAAATATTAAAATTTAGAGACTAAACCGTTTTGGTTAGGCTGGTTATTCTTTGCGCGAATATAAGCCAGATTGATATTGGTTTGTCTTCCAACAATAACCGGATACGGAAGCTCACAAGCTCTAGCGGCAAATTTAGCATCTCTAAAAGTAACCTGAAAAAACTCAAACCCGTAAATATATTCAGAAACAAAAAAATAAGTAACATTCAATCGATTTGTAAAACATCTCACATAATAAAACAATAAAGCCCATTTATAAGACAACACATGAGAAGCCCAACTGCAAAACAAACATGAGAGACAGAACCGTCGCGTAGAACAATCGATTGGTTAACCTAATGAAACCCTAAAAGCCCAAATCATAAAATCAAACAGAACGAGGGTTAACCTAATTAAACCCTAAAAGCCCAAATCATAAATTCAAACAGAACGAGCGTTAACCTAATTAAACCCTAAAAGCCCAAATCATAAAATCAAACAGAACGAGCATTTAGTGTCGAACAACATACCATAATGCTTACAAGGCATAATTTAGTACCCATAATTTAGTAAATTTGTTTTTCTTTGCTAAAAGGCTTATTAACCTCCATAATTTAGTACCCGTAATCCCCTTCCATAATGCTTACAAGGCATATATATATATATATATAGTAATTATTTTGCTATTCAAAAATTATATATTTCTTTGAATAAAGCTGTTCAGTTTTGAACTAATACATGGATGGATAAATTTTAAAGTCCCAATTATGATTATCAATATCGTGATGCATGCCATAGATTGACATACGGTGTATAATGTGAAGGCTGAAGATTTAACATAAAAGAATTAACTATAGCTTATAGATAAAAAAGTAATTTTGATTTGTAATTCAAATATGATCGAGCATATCAAATTGATTTATCTTCTTCTCTTGCTCATTACTTCATGTATTGTTGTCCTTGTCCTTGTCCTTCTTCTTCAATCCAAATTACTTGTGATGTGTATTTGTCATTCTCTCCATGATCAACCCCATTCTCTTGTGATGTGTTTTGATCAGCTTCTTCTTTAAGGTATATCACGATCTGGGGTGTAACCTCAATTCCATTATCGGACTGTTTTCCCGCTTCTTCGTTGTTGTCGTCGTTATGCACAACATCTGCTTCATTGATCTCACTAATGTCATCGATCTGCGGTGGTGGAGAAATACAGACAGGTTGTCGAATGTTCGTCTGATGCCAATTCTGTTGCATCCCATATGTTGAAACATAAGGAAAGATCTGCACAATTGACCAATAATCGATAAAAAAAAATTCAAAATCTTAACAGAAAAAAACTAATTAAACAAAAATAAAAATGGAACATAGGTACTAACCATGGTGGTGCGGTAAGAATAGTGTGGAACGTTATACATGTGGTAATATTGTCCATAAGTTGGATACCTAGACGGTAGACATTACAAAACATGATTAGTTTTATTCATCATAGTAAAGTTTAACTTTAGATTTAAGCAAATCTATATAGAATTTACCAAATCTATATAGAATTTACCAGTAGGCTTGAAGAAAATGTGGATTAGGGTAGTGATGATATAGCTGATATTGATGCGGTGCCATGTGATTTATCCAACCTGCAATTTTAAAATTTATGAAGATTAAAAAGTTGTTTGTGAAAAGTATTGTTGCAAAAACCAAAAATAAAAATAAATAAATGATAATTTAGAGATTGAACCGTTTTGATATTGATGTGATGGTCCAGCCTGATGTAGTAAACCTACAATGTTAAGGTTTATGAAAAAGATTAAGTTGTGAAAAAAGTAACAATAAAAAACACCTGAAAATAAAATATTAAAATTTAGAGACTAAACCGTTTTGGTTAGGCTTGTTATTCTTTGCGCGAATGTAGGCCAGGTTGATATTGGTTTGCCTTCCACCAATAACTGGATACGGGAGCTCACAAGCTCTAGCAGCAGATTTACCATCTCTAAAAGTAACCTGAAAAAAACTCAAAACCGTAAATATATTCAGAAACAAAAAAAAGAAGTAACATTCAATCGATTTGTAAAATACAAATCATAATGAAACTAAAAAAACCCATTTATAAAACAACACATGAGAAGCCCAACTGCAAAACAACACAGGACGGTCGCGTAGAACAATCGATTGGTTAACCTAATGAAACCCTAAAAGCCCAAATCATAAAATCAAACAGAACGAACGTTAACCTAATTAAACCCTAAAAGCCCAAATCATAAAATCAAACAGAACGAGCGTTTGTTTAGTGTCGAAAAACATACCATGTAGTATGAAATTGCAATTCACAAGAAACAAAACTATGCATGAAATCGGAAAAAAAAAGTAAAAGTACTTACAAAGCCATAGCCTTTTGATTTCGTAATTCCTCCTTGGAAAGTTTCGCTGACGACATTAGCATCAAGAACCTCTCCAAATCCCTGGAAAAATCTTCTCAAATCATCTGTCGTTGTTTTCCAGGCTAAACCTCCCACGAAGATCTTGGTAAATTTATGATCATGATTATTGTTATTATTCTGATTCGGCTGAGACATACTTAGAAACCAAAATTGTGATTGCAGAAAGCTGGAGAAAATCGTAAGAGGCAGACAAAAGCTAAGGCAGGGTTTTTAGTCTGGAGAAGGTTTCGGAAAGAATATATATATATATAAGTAATGGAAATTAATTTCCAAGTGGAAAAAGGAAAAAGAAAAGTCTCGATTTTGTTTTTTTTTTTAAATAACGAAAATTATCATCAGTCGCCCTTATCTCTCCGTTTCTTTCTCCTTTTCCCTCTCTGCTTAAGAAAGTGTAGACCAGAGACTTTTGTGAGATGTTGGTGAGAGCTCCACCGCCTTCTCTTACTTTTCCGGCTAGTAATAAAGTTTGTTATCGGAGGGAGATTGCGCGGCTGTTTCGTAACGGCGGAGGAGGAGCGAGAGCCGGTTTCACTCGGCGACCACTCCAAACTTCAGCATCGTTTGAGGTCGTTAACGATTCCACCGATGAAGGATTCATCGTAATCACACAGGAAGGTCAAGAGAATGAGTTCTATCCTCCGCCTCCCTCCGATTTACTCTCTTCCATTCCGTCAGGTATTTTAGTTGGTTTTGGTTTTGAATTGTGTCTCCCTCCTCGAACTGTAATTGCAGAACGTTAGTATTAGGATTTGTGTTCGTTGCTTTTCTTGATGGTTTGGTGTTTGATACGTCATCGAGGTGAATGACAGATTCTACGAGAAGAAATGGTTCGCGTTCTAGAGGAGTAACTGCGAGTTTCGGAAGGCTAAAGGCCCAGAAAGTGAAAGCTCTTGTTGGCAAGGTAACGCAGAAGAAGCAGAATATGAGTCACAATGTGGAACAAGACGAGGATGATGAGGATTCTTCTGCGGATGAAGGGTTTGGCTCATCATCGATTCTGGATTTGATGAGGAAGAAGTTGTCTATGAAGGCTGTTCCTAGATCAGGAAAATCTGTAGAGCCAAAAGAGGTAAAAAGATTCAGCAAAGTGCGGGACTATAGAGAGCCAAGAGATTTAGATAGACTGGAAGGACATGATGAAAATTTTGACGAGGTTTCAAATCCTCAAAAGTCTACTGATAATGAGAGATCAGGGTCGCGGAGTTCATATTCAAAAGGTTCTGCTGCTAACTCCAGGGTTAGAGAAGATAGGCGTTTTGTTGCCAAAGAGTCAGATACATTTAAGGGACGTGATAGAGCTGTTGATGAGGTTTCAAACCCTCGAAATTTTACTGATAATGAGAGAGCAGGATCGCCGAGTTCATATTCAAAAGGTTCTGCTGCTAACTCCAGGGGTAGAGAGGATAGGCGTTTTGTTGCCAAAGAGTCAGATACATTTAAGGGACGTGATAGAGCTACTGATGAGGTTTCAAGTGTTCGAAAGTTCACTGATAATGAGAGAGCAGGATCACGTTTGTCATATTCAAAAGGCTCTGCTGCTAACTCCAGGGGTTGGGGTGATAGGCGTTCTGTTGTATATGCCAGAGATATGGATGATTGGAGAGAGAGAAGAGATATGGAGGATTGGAGAGAGAGAGGGAATAAAACCAAGGCTACTAGGGAGACCGGCTTTTTTAGTCGGAAAACTTTTGCAGAAATTGGATGTAGTGAGTATATGATGAAGGCGTTGAAGGAACATAATTTTGATCGTCCGGCTCATATTCAGGTGCAGAAATGATATTTTCTCTTGATTATTCATCTAGGTGCATATGTATGAATACAATTCTTTTATCGTTTTATCACTTTTGTGTTTACGACGCAGGCTCTGGCTTTTGCGCCAGTTGTTGATGGAAAGAGTTGTATCATAGCTGACCAAAGTGGATCAGGCAAGACACTGGCATATCTTGTCCCTGTTATTCAGCGTCTCAGAGAAGAAGAACTTCAAGGACAGAGCAAATCGTCTCCTGGTTGTCCTCGTGTTATTGTTCTTGTACCGACTTCAGAGTTGGCTTCACAGGTTGATTTCTCTATAATATATGAATGCTCTTCCTAGGTTGATTCATACTCATTCATTGTTTATTTTGTATCTTGAATGTTTTATAAGAAGAAATAATTGTTGATGTAAATGAAATCCTTGGCAGGTTCTTGCCAACTGTAGATCGATATCAAAGTCTGGGGTCCCTTTCCGTTCCATGGTAGTGACGGGTGGCTTCAGACAGCGAACCCAGCTAGAAAATTTAGAGCAAGGTGTCGACGTTTTGATTGCAACACCAGGGCGTTTCATGTACCTAATGAAAGAAGGAATTTTGGGGTTGTCAAATTTGAGATGGTATTAATCTTTCAACGATGCAAACTTTCACTAATTTTTGTGAGAAAATTGAAAATTAATGGGGCACAATCTTGGTAACATGTGCTTGCAGTGCCATCGTGGATGAGGTGGATATAGTCTTTGGCGACGAGGAGTTTGAGGCATCCCTGCAAAGTCTGATCAATTCTTCCCCTGTCACTGCACAATATCTATTTGTTACAGCAACCTTGCCCCTTGAGATATACAACAAACTTGTTGAAGTTTTCCCTGATTGTGAAGTCGTGATGGGCCCTCGCGTTCACCGTGTTAGCAATGCCCTCGAAGAGGTTGGTATTATATAAGTGATTGAGAAATATATAATGGGAACAACAATATTGCGGAATTTATGTTGTAAAACTTGGTGACTGCGTAGTCTTCTTTTCATCGTCCCTGAAATGATGGACTTCGAATTCGGGGATGACCAATATTGAGTTGCACTGTGCAGGTTCTTGTTGACTGCAGTGGAGATGATAATGCAGAGAAGTCTCCTGAGACTGCTTTTCTGAACAAGAAAGCTGCTCTTCTTCAGATTGTCGAGGAAAACCCTGTTCCCAAAACTATCATCTTCTGCAATAAGGTGCCATGGTCCCCCACTTACTTGTTTTTGCTCTTACTTAAACATTTTGGAAATTGCAGTCTCATGTTGAAAGTTCTACCCTCTCATTTTCCAGATTGAGACATGTAGGAAAGTTGAGAATATATTTAAGCGGTTTGATAGGAATGAAAGGCAGCTGCACGTCCTACCATTTCATGCAGCACTCGCACAAGAGTCAAGGCTTACAAACATGGAAGAATTCACCTCATCTCATCCCGAAGATAATTCACTGTTTCTGGTTTGCACGGATAGGTATTTCATTTTGGGTTACAAGTATCGCCTCGTTATGCTATATTTCCTGAACATTGAAGATTTTAAATTTGTTACCTCTTTCCAAAACATTGGCAGAGCTTCTCGTGGTATAGATTTCTCTGGTGTTGATCATGTGGTGCTCTTTGACTTTCCACGTGACCCGAGTGAATATGTTAGACGTGTTGGAAGAACAGCAAGAGGAGCTAGAGGAGAAGGAAAGGCTTTCGTCTTTGTGGTGGGGAAACAAGTATCGCTGGCACAGAGAATAATTGAGCGAAACCAGAAGGGTCACCCGGTTCATGATGTCCCAAACGCTTACGAATTTACAACCTAACTTAGGTAACTTTTCATCTTCTCCTTGACCTCATTACATTCTCCGTGTGTTGAAAATATTCACTCTGCCAGAAATTAGAAGGTAAAAATACGTAGAGAAGCCAAGTCCAAATAGATCTTTACCCTGGCTTAATGTTGTTAATGCCACTTAACCTCCAAGCTCATGGAGTTTGTACTGAACTGATGTCCCAAATCAAGATCATACGCTATCCCAACATCAGAGTAAAAAGTTTTCCGAAATCTAAATCTTTTCAAAATTGACAATGCTCACGACTTTAGTACCTTACTAGAGTCCTTCAATGGTAAAGTATAACCAAGGGTCTAATGATTCATTTCCTGCTATTTACATAATCTTCTCCTGAAATAAAACAGTGATGGTCGTCTAGCACAAGCTAAGAACACGGTGTCCCTAGGAGCACTGAAGTGCAACAGATGAAGAATGAACATTCACCTCCGATTACAAAGCTTTGGTTGTTTGTTGATACTTGTCAAATTATCATTTGGAACCCAAGATTGAGATTCGCGGGGTTAGTATTGCTTGGTGAGTTAGGCAAAGCGGATACATTGAAGAGAAAGCTGAATCTCCAAATCTTCTATGGATTCCGCCTTTTGAGTGTTCAAAGTGCGAAACTGCTTTAATCATTTGTTTATTTCCATGGAAATGGTAACTTTCGTTTTTTGTTGTAATGGAAGGTAAGCCTCAATCAACACACTTATAAGAGTCATTTACTTGCAAAATGTTAAAGTATGTTTTAAGTTTCATTCATGTATGCAAATTCTATTGAGAGAAAAAAATATTTATATTTTGGTCTTTTTGAGTAACCGGAACTTTTGAATCCAATTTGTAAATAGCCACCACCCACCAGTACCGTGGATTGATATCTTTATCTTCTTAAATATATGTGAGTTCTGCTTTAGACTGCAGTTACCGTTGCTGGTTTTAGCTGCACTGTGGGCTTGATTTGTTGATGTTGGCCCACATTTTCATTCTTCAATTGGGCCTTGTTGTCTTGAACATTTGTCGATGATTTTATGGCAATAATGCCACTTAACCTCGAAGCTGAGGGAATTTGTACTGAATTAATGTCCCGAATAAAGCTCATACATAACTACCCGATATTAGGTTTAAAACGTTACCCAGGCAGGCGCATAGCAGTTGCTTACACGTTAGGCCTTAACGTATAATTAAACCAATTCAATTTAAATCAACAACATATGATCATTTTGAGAAACATGTATTTCTGAAGTAAACATAAATTAGAATCTTTACACGAGCTATATAGATGGAGCAAGCACGACAAAGGTTCATAATGGATCTGCATCAATGGTGGTGGTTTCTCGATGTGAGAAGCAAATAGCCTGGTGGTCTCTGTTTCTTGACCAACTTGAAATTGTAATGAAGACTAGCTTTTCAAGGGATCTGTTATCGAAGTTAAAGCATAGATTCTATCAAATCCTCGAGCGTGTATTCTAAGGATTGTTGGGTTTCGCACTAGGATTTGTGAATCTTCTTTGAATTGCAGAATCGAAAAGATGATTCACCATATATATAAGATCCAATCATTATCATGGGCTTGCTGAAATAATTATATATGGGTCCAATGTTCATTTTTCGTTACCTGTCCTACGCTTCACTTGTGACAAGGTAGTGCTCAGGAGGTATTTGGTATTTACATAGTCTTCTCCTGAAATAAGTGCCCTTATATATCGTCTAGACCTCTAGCACAAGCCTGAACGTGGTCTATCTGTTCAAGAGCACAAAAGTCAAACAAATGACATTCACATTTGATTGATTACAAGGCTTAGGCTCTTTGTTCATACGTCTCAAATTATCGTTGAGAACCCAATATTGAGAATTTAAGACTAGCCCCACAAAATATTTTAGTGGCATGAGATGTAAATATAACCAAACTAAAGGTTTCTTTAAATTTAAACTTATATATCAACCACAATATAGTGTATAATGGATTGAGAGAATCAAAGATCTCCTTAGATTGGGAATAATTTTTTTGAAATGCGTCAGTCAATGAAGATAAATACAAGTCAAAGTCGAAATATCTACATAAAAAAAACGCTCACACAAGTATTCCTCCTAGATTAGCAACAAAATATTTGAAATGTGCAAGTCGATGGAAACTAGCTAGCTAATACAAATCAGATTTTGTTCGAGGATCATATCAACAGATATAAAAGCAAAAAAGTGATATATTTTGAGTATTGACAACACGGTGACGATGAATTGCAAGATCGGATTCACGAGCTTTGTAATGATTTATTCAATAATAATCATCTTATTTCTCATGGTTCCAGGTAATAGCAAACTATGAGTAACGTTTTATTATATATACCGATCAGTCTTTTTATATACTCTCTCCGTTTCATATTAGTTGTCGTTTTAGAACTTAAATTTTGTTTCATATTAGTTGTCGTTTTAGAATTTCAATGCAAATGTTTGATAATATTTCCACTTTTATCTATATTCTTTTAGTTTATAATTAGTGTGATCATAGTATATAATACATTAATAAGGGGTAAAACAGAAAATTGAATTGTTTTCTTAATCTACGTAAAATAACCTAGAATCACAACTAATATGAAACGGAGGGAGAGTTGAAACTGAAGCACAATGCATTGGATTATGTGAAATGCTTGCTGAATGTGCGACTGCTTGCATCACGATGGGATACCAAACTGGCCAATGTGTTGGCTGGAAAAATCCCAGTCACTGTTGTTGCGACCATTAAATGTTTCATATCTAAATGTATTAATTGAAAATCATCAATACCGATTAATAAATTATGGCTTAACCTCGGGTGTGGAATCATGGAGAATGTGATTTATACTTGGATTTATAATAATCTCTAAAAAAAATTTGCAATATATATATATACATATATAAAGGAAAACCACAAAATATCCCTAAATTTGGCAACAAAATATTTGAATGTACCAGTGAATGAAAATATTTTTTTCTATTTTTTTCATTAACCCATTAAAAGGAGCTCGTAGAAACAGCAATAAAACAGGTTTCGAGAGAAAGAGAAATTAGTGAAATATTGACAACTATAACACAACGAAAATGAATTACAAGATTGGGTTAATGAGCTTCGTCGTGATTACTTCAATAATCTTCATCTTTCTCTTGGTTTCAGGTTAGACCGTCTCATTTTGTCTTGTTTTTTAATAACAAAATTATGAGAAATATTAATAATTGAGTTTTTGTTTTTTCGTTATGAAATGTAGAGAAAGTAGAAGCGCAAAAAGAATGCCTTGGACCTTGTGACCTGCTTATAGATAAGAACTGTATGGCCGCTTGCATCAGAAAAAAATATCATATTGGCCAATGTGTTGGCTGGGACCATCCTGATATCTGTTGTTGCAACTAGTAAACTCCACATTATTACATATCTAAATGTTTTGAAAAATCATTAATAACACATTAATAAATATCTCTGCTTGCGAGCTTTTCACAATTTTTGATGACCCTTTTTTTTCTTTCTTCAAAACTGAGTAAGGATATACTATCAATCTGTCTATTGTGTCACTGATTTTTCTCTTCATATTTTTTTTGGATAACATCTGATTTATTCATCTACTATTTTCATCCATGAAATTTAAGTTTAAGAAGAAAATAGGGATGATGAGTTATTGGGTGTGGAATCATGGAGAATGTGATTTAAGCCTATATTGTATAGTGGCATCAATGCACTATTGGTAGAATGAATAGTCAAGTTTGGCCAACGATGATGTTATATAGTATGTTATTGCTTCTCCGATTAGAACTAATTTGAACTTATTAATAAAAACATGATCGTTTGGCCAATAAACATTACACGACTTCTTCTTTAAAGCACACTTTCATGTGCTTCTTGTCTCTTCAGTGTTTCGTTTTTAAGTTCACATGTCCCCACCACATTCACTTCCTTCGTTTCTCTCAATCCAAATCACTTCGCTTTCATTTAGTGCTTTAAGACCACTAAATCAAGATAACGACTAAAGAAACAACTTTATACCAATGGAGGTGAAAAGAATAATCATACAACTTTATATTACAGTTGAGGCCGTTTAAATTAGGCTTCCACATCCAATAGGAAGTGTATAATAAACACCACAAAGGTTTTTTTTTTTTTTTTTTAAGTGAAGAAGAAAAACGAGAGGCTGAGATCGGTAATCTTGTCGACTTGTTTCTTCAAAACCAAAAAAAAAGGTTTTTTTTCTTTCTTTCTTTCTGATAGTTGATCCATTAACATCGGCCACCGGCTCTGCAGTTAAGAGCACCTGAGTAGGAGGTCATGGTGCCGACGAGTGACGATGATTTTGCCGATAAACTCGAAGCTCTGGCGTAGCCGGCTCCAGCTCCAGCACCAGAACGTGTGAAAAATGCTCCGTTTAGGAAAAGATCTCCTTCTGATCTCCAATTCCAGTGCTTCCATTTGGATTGTCCTGTGTACTCTCTCTTAGTCACCTGCCATTTCCCCAATTTCACCAATTATATCAATCTCATTGCAATCAATCGTGTTAGAAAGATCAATGGGGGCAGTTTGTGTGTTTCACTGCTACACAATAGATAAGACCTCTTCCTCTTGGCAAAAAGAGGGAATTAAACACCATCAATATGGTTCAGCATCAGCACCATTGACAGAGTTATGTAAAAAACGAAGATAAAGAAGGGTCCTTTAAAATCAGTCAAAAGAAAGATACCTCCTTGGCAAATGGGTTTGTTGGGGCAAGAAATCGATTGCCCTGACTGTTGATGGTGGGATCAGCACTACCACCAATTGCATACATTTCCCAATGCGTGTAGTCGTTGTTTACTACATGGAAATATCCATGCCTACACCTGCAAAGACCAAAGGTTTCTTATACTCCCTGTCTTAGGATCTACACAGAACTAGCAGAGCTTTGAGGTTTATGAGGATCGTTGGTACCTTGGCATTCTCTGGATTAGACCCTCACCAAAATGGTTGTAAGCAATTGTGACTTGCATCACTTTGTCCCTTGTGTAGGAATCACTGTGCCCCAACAGCATAACCTGGATAACACACCCGTTGCTTAAAGCCATAAATCGAGATATTGCAGACAGATAATCAATCATTCGGGTTTTACCTCATTGTGGTGGGTGAAGAAATTGTTTGAGACGGTAATGGCGGTGGAGCTCATGACGGCGTCGACGAGCCCATCGGCACAGTTGGAAAGCGAATTGTGATCGATCCAGATATGGCTCGACCCGAAAATCGAGATGGCGTCACCGTCAGCCATCGTTCGCCACCCGTAATGCGAAGGAGAGCTTCTAACCATGGCGTTACCCGTGGGCTTACAGTCGTGTATATGGATGCCATGGATGATGATGTTCGTGACGAATTGGATGGTTAAGCAAGCGCCATTGGCGATGTGAACATTGACGCCACGGCCATCGATGGTCTTGAAGCTGTTCATGATCAGCTCCTGCTTCAAGGTTATGACCATATCGCGCTTGAAGATGATCCAGAGTGGCTCGTCTTGGATCACGGCGTGACGGAGCGTCCCGGGTATCGGATTAACGGGATCGTCGTCTCCCGGGTCAGTCACGAGGTAGAAACGGCCGTCGCGGCCGCCGATAGCGTTGCGGCCAAATCCGATAGAGCAATCGGCGAGACGCTTGCGCCGGAGCTGCCATTTGCGGTCACAACGCCAGCAATCGTCGATAGGATTGCCGGTGGCGCAGGAGAAATAACCTAATCTTCTCCGCTCTGTGCTGTTGCGAATGCTCCTGTATCATCATCAAAATGCGGAAACCATATTTGTTCGCTGGATAAATCATCAAACATAACTAAATTTTATGGCCTAGAGTCTATTATCTCCCTACCAAATAATTTGAAAAATATTCGAAGAAATGACTAGGCTCTTTTTTTGCCAAACAAGAAAGACATGATATATAAGTATTAATTATTATAAAGTTACTTTTATTATTATTATGAAGTAACTTTATAATAACTTCATAATATGGAAACAACAAAGTCATCAAATTAAATGATCTCATAGATTGGATTTTTCAAAGATACTAGTCTATATGATTATTGTTGACCAAAAGTTTGATTGTACTGAAAATCATAACAATTCAATAAATCAAAAGCTGTTCGTACTGTTGAAACTGAAACTCGGGACATCTAAAGAAAAATCAAACTTTCAACACGACTTAAAGACTCAAAAAAAGAAGAGAAAACAACACATGTCATGAAGTGTACGTGTCACAGCATGTGGCATGAGCATGAGCATGTGGCAAATCATTGTTCCAAAGATTAGTATTGAAACATTACACATGTTCTCAAGCCTGGACCAATGCCCTCAATAATACACACAACATTTTTCGCTACCTAAAAATATCATATTTCCATTTTTAATATATTTATTTAATTTGATAGAAAAAATGCATTATTGCCTTTAATGAAGAATCCACCAAAGGACTTACATGTGAACACTAGGAGAATAAGCAAAAAATACCACTCACTTGCCAATTTATACCACCACAATTAATTAGTTACCGAATGACATACAATATATACATATATATATATATCATGTAAAACTTAAATTGCATTTATGAATAAAACTGTTTTTTAAATTCCTATTATAGGTGTTGGTAAAAAGGGGGGAAAAAAGGTAGAAAACTGTGACAAGTCCGGATTCCTTTGTTTTTGTTCATTCGGATTTTCTTCATGTTAATGAGTTTTCTATCATTCGGATGCCACTATAAAATTTTTTTTTTTAAAAACAGCTGAATTTATAACAAAAATGAAAATTTAAAATAGAGTTTATATATATATATATCTGATGAGAAAATATANGAATAAAATCATTATTTAATTATCAAGGAATCAAAAAAAAAAAAAAAGAGGGGATAGTGGGTAATTGGTTGGACCCATTTTTGACTAGAATATGAAAGTGACGTGTCAAACTGTTAACAAGAACTCTTCATGTGAGCTCTGTCTGCCTTGTCATAATAAATTCTATACTACGTACCTGTTTTTTCCTCGATTAATAAATAAATACTTCAATAGAATTTATTTATGAAAAAAGTTAATTAATTTATTTTATTTTGAAAAGCATCACGAGATCCCTGGAAGTAGGAGTTTTCTTTTTCTTTTCTTGCTGATTTATGAGAGATATATAGTTTAGTATATTTAAGGTTACAACAATAGATGAAAATACTTACTTATTAGTTAGATAAAAACAAAAATAAAGAGAAAACGACTCACATGTCCACCATGGCAGCTACTTCCTCTGGGTTCTCAACTGCATGTTCATGCCATGTTTCATTGGACCTGGATATCATTAGATAATCAATCTTACAATTATTATTCTCTCATCATTTCTTTCTAACATTATATATGTTACCATTTTTTTTTAATCTTCAGGATTTTAATAACTATACAATATATCATACTATAGTGATGATCTGATCTTTGTTTTCAGAATTCCCATCGAATCCTAATTACTTAAACCGCTTTAAGTTTTAGATTTATGAGCGAAAATTGGTTTTATTTCCACCGCTGATGGAACATTTAAGCTTTAATTGCTCGGTTCCATGAACCAGATCATACGTAGAACTAAGCTGCATTGAGTTACAAAATCCTCAATAATGTACAATACTGATGATAGTTAATAATAAGTGGTACGTACCTGGATGAATTAACGCCGAGAAAGAGCGTTGTTATAAGTAATGCAGAAGCAAAGAGGATAAGTTTTGTGACAGCCATTGTTATGGCTGTGTGTTCTTCTTGCTCTGTTCTGTTTCGTTGTCTCTGTCTGAGCTGAGGCAGAGACTTTTCTCGAAAGAAGATTAATTAGGAAAAGGAATAGTAGAAGATAAAGAGTAGAAGAAAGGCTACGAGTAAGAGAAGTTAATATATAAGAAGAAGGAGGCTGCGTGACTATTCCCATTATCTTATTGGCCTAATTTCTTGGACAAAAAATAAAAAATAAAAAGAATCAATAAAGAAAATTCCCTAAAAGTAGTAGTAATACTAAAAAACTTCTGATTGCTAACTTGGAGAACGAAGATAAAATCTATTTGGGATTTCCGATTTCATTTCATCCATTCTGTTAGATTATTATTAACAAATATATATATAACTGTGAAAATGCCATTCAAGCAGTTAAGTTAAAATTTGTATGGTTTAATGAATATGATTTCACATCATTTATCTATATATATATATATATATATAGGATTAGACCGCAAAATAGCCGACCGACAATTTGTTTTGGTTGCTAATCGAGTTCATCCAACCCGACCGACGATTTTTGGGGGTTAATCAAGTCAACCCAACATTCGGTATGAATCCAAAGGTTTCTGTAAATATTTGGTCTTACGAAAAAAAAAGTAGGCAACCTTAGTCTAATTAATCCCGATCCATATAGTTGTTTGGATTGATCCGAGTTTAATTCCAAAGATTGTTAATTATATATAAAAAAAAACAGATGACTGGTATATTTATAAGCTATCAAGCATAAAACAGTTTTTTTTTCTCCTAAAAATGCTCTCTCTGTTTCAATTTAATTGATGTTTAAGGATTGTTCACATAAAATTAAGAATGTTTTGATTTTTTTCTATACAAAAACATCATTTATTATCTAATTAAAAACAATTCAACCAATGATTAAAAAGACTACAAAATACTATTGTTTAATAAAAATAAAAAGAAATTTAATTTTGCGTTAAAAGTATAAAATGAAACATTTTTTTTTTGGCTAAAACATCAATTACATTGAAATAGAGGGAGTATAATATAATTAATATAGCGGTTAAAATATATTAGAATTAAATTATAAGGTGAAAAAGGATTAGATTTCTAAAGCATTTTTTTTTTTGTTTATTAGAAAATGGAAACACATGTGCATAAATGTAAGTGTTTAGAGATGCCAATAATGAGTTTGGCTTGGCCAACAACGGTATCATGTCATGTTATTGGATAATAATTTGTAAGAGACAATAAAAAGGAAAAATAAAAACTTATAATTAAAACCATATAAAGTTATAGACATAAGTGAAACTTGTACCTCTCATATTGTCCGGATAATTTTAGATCCTTAATTCAGCACATTGACTTTCCCCCATGTGACCTTTGTACCTTACGCTCATTACAAAGTTAATCATTCAAGTTTTTAACCCCTAATTATGCAATAATTAACTAATCATTGTTCGATAAGCGGACAATCATTTTTTATTCTTTTTTAAGAAACTAAGTTATATACACAAATATTCTTCATTTGCTCATATATTCCACAGTTAGACGTTGATACGAATAAACTCAAGTGGTGTGTGTATTAGCCCATTTGTGAGTTAGAATTTTCCGACGAAACTTTTTTTTTATTGGAATTTGTGATTTTAACAATGCTAATTTTTTTAATGAGATTAATTTTTCATATGCCAGCGATTTTGAAAGTAATCAAAAAAATTCCAATTAGTAAAACCCATAAAAATGATCAACATTTAGTGCAATTGCACAAAAATACTCTTTTTCCTCCATTACCTATGAAAAATACTCTATTTTTAGGTAGCGAAAAATACTATTTTTCATAGGTAATGGTGGTCAAAAATACTCTATTTTTGTTTTCATAGGTAATGGAACTTGCGAGTATTTAGAAGAGAAACAAAAATTCCGTATAATTAATCAAATTTATACGAATGAGTCCGCAAGAAAAAATAAACAAATATAGATCACCAAATTTGGAAATTCATTTTTCTGTCGTAACAGTTATACCACAACAACACGCAATCAAGCATGCTCTTACACAGATCAATTAATGACCCAAAAACAGGCAACAAACAAACTCAATTTAAGAAAAATAGAGATGTGTTGTTTCTGCACACCCTTCCATAAAAGTTGCAGCTCAAGACACTGAAACAAAATGTCATACTGTATGATATTAAAAATCGAATCCATAAAGTTGCACATTTTAAGAACTTTGTTTTCATTTTTTTGCCTCTTATAACAATAAAAATTTGTTGGGAAAAAAAAACAGTCAAAAATTATATGCATCACCTAAACATTAAATTCCCAAGTACTTCACAAATGTTAAAACTTTTCCTAAGTGAGTTTGTTGTAAAACCAAAACCAAGGAACAAGAAGGGAAAACAGACATACAAGAGATAACAATGCACAAGAGAAAAGAGGAGATTCTGGGGGGAGAGAGAGTTACGAACAGCCAAAGCATCTTCTGAAAGAGAGAAGTCCAGATGGTTCCGGACTCTGATCTGGAAAATTCTGTTTCGTGCTCGGAAGGTGTTTAAAGAAGGCCTTCACGGCTCCAGCCACACCATCCTCGTCCTTCATCGCCTTTGCTAGCATCTCCGCATCGCTCTTCACCTGCTTCCACTAAAATGCTCAGTTTCATTTGTAAACCCAATGGCATTGCCATGATCATAACCAGGGATGGGCATATAAACCAAGCCAAAATGTTTAGACCAAATCCGAACAAAAACGTGTCTAAAACATGATTGGTTTCAAAGAGTACTGTATTTACCTTATCGACGAGCATGAAATTTATGGCATCTTCAAGCTTATGAAGTGAGAATTCGTCAACTGGGATTGGTGCAGGCCCTACTCCTCTAGCGTGCACTCGTTCTCCCCAAAAAGGTTGGTCTCCAAAGAAAGGCACGATTGTAGTTGGGCACTGTGTGTTTAAGAAAAAGCAAAACACTTGCATATTAACTACTAGAGTCCCATCTCAAGAAGCAGACTTTTTAGGTTAGACTCAAATTAAGCTTACCGCTGCTTTAAGACCTGCAGCCGTTGTTCCAGCACCACCATGATGAACCTGAAAGCAGAAGAGCAACAATTTCAGGCCACGATCCTGTTGAAAATGAGACTCAGAAAATACTAATAATCCCAGATACGCAACATGTGTGACTGGGCCTTAAAAGTGCAATGAGAACACACAATGCCAAACATCACAAAAGGGACTAGAAGTTTCCAGAATCAAATAAAGCAACAAGGTGATCAGGGACTAAACTACGAGGAGTTCCAGATTATTATATACATACCACTGCCTTGCATCTCGGGAATAACCAATCATGTGGGACATTATCCAACAAGTAAACGAAGTCCTTGGGTTCTTTCACTGTATGAAAACCACATCAAGCATATATTATAACAATATACCAAACAGGCAAGCATCCAATTAAGGAAACGTACGGAGTATAGAAAGGGTACACCTACAATTTCCAAGGCCACCCCAGCCTTTGTTGATGATTCCTCTCTGTTTGGTTCTTTGAAGTGCTTCCACAATGATTTCAGTCATTTTCTCTGGTTCTTGGACAGGCTTTACCACAAATAAACACAGAACGGCAGAGACATTATTTTCAGTTTCTCATAAGATAGTTAATTACACAGCCATAGATAAAAGTTTGAGCGTTAAGAGGATCCTTTAGAAATACTAATCAGGTGAAAAAACTTACGAGACTACCAAAGCCGATATAAATAGGTTTGTCACCAGCTTCTAGCCATTCCACAAGTTCTGCAGGAGGCTCATAATTTGATGCAAGATCAAGGAAGCAAAAACCCACTACATCGATTTGTGGCCCCCAGTCTGAAATAAAGATAAAAGTAACGATTTAAATTGGTATTCATAGAAAAGAAAAAACATTCACCAGTAAGCTCATGAGCCACACTACCTTTTGGCTTTGGGACAAGATGAGGACTCCACATATATCCATACGGAATATTCGAGCCAGAGCCTTGTGTGCCGCTTAGATATGTAACAGGCCGTAACTTCAACTTCTTTTTCCTAAGGTCGTTTACCATGTCTCTTATACCAAGCCAGATCAATGAGTCGACGATTTGATACGAAAGCTGAAATTGCATTAAGTCAATGTTAAACGAAGAAGTCAAGTTTAATACCAAACACCAATAAGAAAATATGTGAATAAACAAGTCTCACTCTGTATCCTGCTGGTTGTTTGACACGTGACAAGGGGTGTGGAAATTCACTAGTTGGTCTGGATCATTATTTAGTAGAAGAAAGATAGTGAATGATTAAGAACAAAAATAATTAAAATAAGAAAATATGCTTAAAGTAACATTCAATCGGCCAGAACTGTTGCTAGTACAAGACTTACGTCCAAGGCATGGTGAAAAATATGTGAATCGGTATCTTCAGTGCTTCTGCCACATGGGTATGTCCTGAAATGGGGATTCCCAAGTTAGTTACCATTCGAAGTGAATCTATGATAAGTCAGGAAGCCAGAAAAACAAAACATCTCTAACATGCATTTGGTGCCAAGATCTAGGTCTGCAAACGGTTGTGTCCTCAATGGTGCACACCCCAAGCAGTGAATGACATTGCGGATGTAAGAAAGTAGCCAGTAATTCAAAAGTTGCTGAAACTAACCATATGCTGGAGGATTGGCAATAATTGCATCAGCTTTAAAGGAAATCCCAGAATCTGGATCAGGTTCTTTACATGCTGGAAGTAGAGAATATATGATGTCCTTCATTTGGTTTCGTTGGATTGGAATCTCTGAAGGGCCTGATGGCAAAAATCCCTTGTTCTTAACCATATCTGTACACAACATAGCAAGGAAACCGGTGAATTGCTAAAAACTTTCAAAGCTAAAATAAGATAGATTAACTAACAAGGATGACGAAAGAATGGGAATGTTTAGTAGATACATACAACCGGCTAGCACTTTTGGATCTCCGCCTAAAGGATAGAACTCCAATCCAGCAGTCAATACAAACTCTTTGAAATTGGCATGAGTAGCAAGTCTAACTCGATGTCCATAGTCCTGCATAAGGAAAATAAAATAAAAGGCAGTCAATAACTTTCTCCCAAACAATTTTAGGTTCAGGTTCCATTCGTTTTCAAAATTTCTACATCAGTCTCATGAACAGGAAAGAAAGATAGAAGAATGAAGAGACATAGTTAATAAGGTTGTAAGATATCTAGCAACCTGAAGCCGTTTGGCTATTGCAACAAAAGGTTGAACATCTCCGCGTGTTCCAACAATTAGCATCACAATCTGCATAGGAGGAATGTACTGAAGGTCGACCCCATCAATAGACTCATCAGGGCAAACACCATATTTGGAATCTTCACGGTCCACAACAATAGGTTGGGGGATAGCATCTGCTGGAACATCAAATTCAACTGTCCCATCATGTTTCACAGTAGCTATACGGTTCAGCAATTTAAGCTGCAAGATATGACATTTGAAAAAAAGGAAAAAAAAAAACTATTAAGACGTGAGGGAAAAGAATTCCCAATTGTAAACTAGTTTTGTAAGAGTGAGAGTAAGATTGCGCAGAAAAGTAGGGATCATAAGAAAAACAGAGAATAACTAAAAATAGAAAGACAAAAATAGAGGTTGTACCTTCTTCCCCGCAGAGATTCTGTCATCGAATATCTTAGCGGCGTCTTCGGCAAGAATGTGAGTAACTTTCTGCTGCCTCTCAGTCTTTGATTTATCTAACCTAGGCTTTGATGAAGATGATGATTCAGCCCTATCACTGCTCGAAGAACCCTCCAACGGCATTGTCCATACTCGGGAAAAGCTTTTATTGCCAGCACCTGAAAAATCAAAATCATCAAAACCCGATAAAGGGATTGGATCCAAACCCGATAGAGATGGACATACAATAAAAAAGGAATCAGCATTTAATCCAATTCTGCTTCAATTGCAGGGAGAAACTAAAAGATAAAACGATACCTGAAGATTCAGCCACAGCAATGGAGGCAACAGCAGAATCGGGATTGGTCTCCAGTTCTTCAGAGCCATTGATGAGGCCACAAGCACCGCCTTCAATCTCCTCGATTTTGACGGAAGCACGGTCGGAGCTTGAAGAAGATGAGGAAGAAGAAGAAGACGAAGAAACCCTGCCAAGTTTAGCCGGCGATATTTCCGGCATCGTGTTCTCTCTCTCCCTCTCTCTATCTCCACCAGCAGAGACGATCTGGATCATCCTCTTTTATACACGGCAAATCCTCCTCCTGGAATTTGCGTAAGCGTGTTTATGAATCCCAGAAAGTGAAGGGAAAACAATTAAACGATTCTTTCCTTGCTTTTCGAAATTAATAAAAAGAAAAGAAGAAAATGTTCGATCGTCTCGAGAGAGAAGCGGCACGTTCGAACAAAGTGGGTCGATGGCTTCGTGATGGTTCGCTCCGGTTAAGGCTAAGATTTCGCAATTTAACTGTCCGAATGATGGATAGATAAATTGGCCCTAAATATTCCTTGAAACGCTGTCGTATGCTTCTGTCATGTCGTCTTTTCCGCTTTTCCCTACCCCTGGATATTTATTTGTTTCATCATTATTAAATACAAATTTCCAAATTAAGATACTTCCTAATTTATGTCGAAGAAAGAAAACATCTGATATAAAGGAAATTAAATAATTTTTCCCCCCATTTTTTATTTTATAATTCTCCGACTTCTAAGCTTGCTCTCTTTTAGTCTTTTTTTAAAGAAGGGCTACTTTTGTAATTTTATTAATGGTTCACAGACTAGTTTTATTGGACTGATGATTTGTTTCCTTACTTACGTATGGAGCAACAGTTTTAAAATTATATATATATACTTGGAGGTTGACAAAATAAAATATCTTATTATATAAAGCAGGATTCTTCAACGTGAGCGTAACACGTAAACAAAATTATAACTCACGAGATTGTGACATATGTCGTTGTTAATTAAGATCGCGACATGTGTCAATTTAATTAAAAAAATAAAAATAAATTAAAATAAATATTAAAAATATTAAAAAAAAAAAGAGAAAACAAGAATAAGTAAAGAAAACTTACAACAAAGAAAATTGACAAAAGGAAACTTATAAGTTTATACCATGATCAAACTTAAAAAATAAAAATTAGAAATATACTATAAACTTAAAAAGGAAAATTATTAATATACAACCACGACCAAACTCTATATAATAATCTACACATTTTTAATTTTAAAATATGTGACTTTTAAAACTTAAAAATCACATATAATATTAATTAAAACATAAATATAAATATCTTGATTAAAAATCACACATAATATTAATTAAAAAATCACACATTTTTTTAAAAATGTGTGATTCATATAATTATCTTAATTAAAACAAAAATATATTTATCTTATAAATTGAAAAAATAAAATTTATTATTCCGTTTAACTAAAAGAAAAACCACATAATATTTTATTAAAGTTGAATATGTGTTATTATTTATTTACAAAAGATAATTATATACTTTTACACATTAAAATTAAAAATCCAATAATCGTATCCAAGGGTATTTACAGCATATGTTTCACCAAAATTTTTCTTCAAAGATTTATTTCATAAGTTTTTGAAATTAATCATAAATTTTTTTAAAGTACTTGATTTCCTATATGTTTAGATTTCATATAAAAAA
>PKML01050628.1:1079980-1235572 GCA_002933935.1 Eutrema yunnanense
TTAAAATGTATTAGGAAAAAATAGTAGTTATGTTTAGATTAAGAAAATTAAACAATAACTATAAATGAAAACCAAATTTTTTTTTTAAAAAAAAGGAAAAACTATATTTCAGATTATAATAAAAAAATTAAACAATAGATAACAATCATAAAAAAAATGAACAAAAGCCAATTTTTTTTTAAAAAAAATAAATAATATTTCAGTTTATAATAAGGGAATCTTATAATATAAAATTGAATGTAAAGTTACTCAAATCAATTAATAACCGATTTATAATCTTAAAATCGATTAATAAAAAAACTCAAAAATTTTGAAAATTTAATAAACGATTTATAATCTTAAAAGGTAAAGTTATTAAAAATAAAAATTTTAAAAAAATTATTCTAAAATGCAAAATTAATGTAAAAAATGAAAAAACAATATTTTATTTTTCCATTTAGATTAAGGAAATTAATCATAAAAGAAAAATAATTATAATTTCTCACTTTTATATAAATTACAATTTGGTATTGTGTCAATTACACACCAAAACATTAAAAGTCCAATAAACCTATTCAAAGTTATTTTACTGCATTTATTCACCAAATTTTTATTTCAAGGTATATATATATTTCATCGTAAACTTTGTTTCTAAATTTATGTATTATATATTTTCACGGGTGATCTAATTTTTTTTTCTATTTTACGTCTTTAATTTTTTTTAACGGAGTATAAAATATTAAATTACAAATCCGCATATATGCGGGTACTTATCTAGTATATATATATTTGGAGATATAATTTCAATTGTGAAGCTCATCAATGTTGGAATAAATATAGATTATGAAAAAGGCTTTAATTAGTCAGTAGAAATGTTTTTTTTGAATCTCACATATGATACTTTCGATGAACTCTACAGAGATAATGGCTTACATTTCAAGAATGATTGGTTAATTTTACCTATACATTTAAAACAAAAAAATATATATGTCATTCACCATTCCAGTTTTTATTTATCGTTTGTGGAAGCTTTGAACAATGATTTAATTCAATAATTTTTTAAAACGTTAGTGGTAAGGCAAAACTAGAAAAAGCTTTGAAAAATGATTTAATTCAATCTATATACTTATTTGTGTAGTGATTTGCTTAGGTGTCGCGTTCACAGCGAGTTTCGGCGGCGGAATGACGTTTATACCCTTTTTTAAAATCGATGGCTTATGTGTTGTATTCTGATTCGTCTAGCTTTGATGATGTGTACGAATCACTTAAATTATACTAATTTTCGACCAATTTTCAATTTTATGGTTATCTATATACAAAACNTGGGCAGCACCATCTTTTTGCTTCTATCATTTGATTTACATAAAAAAAAACACCTGATGACCTTTGAAAACAATAAATTACATGAATAAGCTTTTCGCACTGGCAAATCTTAGATGAAGTCATCCAAATTTTAGACTGCATCTAAACTTATTCAACAATTTCTTTTCAAAATAAAGAAGAGAATAAAAAAGGATTAAATAAGAGTTTATTAAGACTTGAGTTGGATTGTATATGTAGATACAATCACGAGGGAGTGCAGCTAAGTTTAGCTGTTTTATACTTCTTTTTACTCCAGTCTTGCAATAAAATATTGTTTTCCTTTGAAAAGCATTAAACTTGATTTCCTCACAATTATTAAATCCCTTAAAGTTAATTTGTTTCGATTTGATTTAGTTCGGTTAGATTTTAATTCGGTTATGCCATTGCTAATAACTAATACAATAGTGAAATCTAAGTATATATATATTAAAAAACCAAAATAAGATTAATTATGGACTCCTTCATTTTTATAAAGTGTCATTTTCACACGTTAAAAACTTAAAAATTATATTAATATACCCATGCTTAATATACGCATGATTAATTTAAATACAAAATTATTTGCTTTGGCTAAATGACAAATGACAAATTTAGTTTTAAAAAATCACATTAAAAATATAAAACAATAGTCTTTATGAAACAAAACAAAAAACTCTAGGACAACATTTTCTGTGTTTTGGAAGCAATATATGTTAAAAAATATCCCCTTTACATAACTTTTTTTTTTTTGATTAATAAGTTTCAGATATAATCCCAAAAACATTTACGATTACAGGTTTAAAAGTAAAAAATAAAGAACTTACTAACTGAAACAAACATTTCGCATTAAAATGTCAGATGTGGCCCTTAATTTTACAAACAAATTAAGTGGCCTAAGGCAATTGCCTTATTGGTATCGAAGGAGGCACGACTCTGCCAACATTACCCATCCTTCCACGTTCACGACCATATCCTCTTCCTCCGCCATATCCTCCTCGGCCTCCCTCATAACCATCGCCTCGGCCTCCCTCATAACCATCACCTCGGCCTCCTCCATACCCATCGCCTCGGCCTCCACCATACGCATTACCACGGCCTCCACCATACCCATCTCCACGGCCTCCTCCATACCCATCACCTCGGCCTCCACCATATCCATCATCTCTACCTCCACCATACCTGCCACCTCTATTGCCACCTCGAAACCCGCCTCTTCTTCCGCCAAATCCCTCGTATCTGCCTCCACCATATCCCTCCTCCCTGCCTCTACCGTGTCCATCGTCTCTTCTTCCACCATACCTGTCATCTCTCCCTCCCCCATACCCTCTCCCTCCACCATATTCGCCATCTCTTCCTCCACCATACCCACCATCTCTACCACCACCATACCCACCATCCCTACCACCACCATACCAACCATCTCTACCACCACCATACCCACCATCTCTACCACCACCATACCCACCATCTCTACCACCACCATACCCGCGTCTGCCACCCTGATATCCCGCACCTAACACAAATCCGAAATTGTGTATTTCAAACAAAACGTAAAGATTGAAACCAAAAGAGGATAACACTTGATACAGGAGGGTTTATAGCTATGAACTAATCAATGTTGATCAAGGGTATAGTATCTTATCCATCATCCATACATCTTGTCATATTGCTGGCTTTTGTTAATTGACAATGTTGACTTACCATGATAGCCATAGCTCCGGCCTCGTCCACGGCCTCTGCCCCAGTTTGAATACCCGCCATCATTTTCTAATCATATCACGAAAAAGCTACGAGTCAGTTACAAACTAAACAAATAGGAACGCATGCTTATCATTAGTCTCAAGTTATGTTATTGAAAAAAGAGATATCAGTTTCTCGGAAACACTAGATTTCTATAAGATTCCCAAGATAAGGACACGGAATGATTTTCTTCTATGGCATATCAATACCTTGATAATCTTCTTGATCGTTCCCTTGGTACTTTCCTTGATAACTCCCTTGGTAGTTTCCATATCCACTTCTTCCCCTGCCTCTTCCTCTGCTACGTCCTCTCCCTCGACCATACGAATCTACAATCCAAAGTTTCAAAAGGTGTTATAATGTAACCTGGCATTAACAGCTTTACGTTCTCAAAAAGTCACAGGCATCACCTTCACCATAAGCATTGTACGGAAGACGGGCTTGTCTTGCTTGTTGTGGCTGATATTGAGGCTTAGACTGATCTATCTGTGCTGGAGCTTGGTACCTGAACACATTTATAAGCCTTTTATCGTATCTATATCTAAAGAACCACTAGACCAAGTAAAGTAAAACGCAATAGTTATGTGATTTCACCAGATAATAGCAACTGAGATGATTCTCTTTAAGTAAAAAAAACTATTAAAAGTAACCAAAATATATGAATTCAGGCTTTCCAAGTTCGAAGGAAAAAAGAGATGAACAAAAGTGAAACTCACCCAGGAGAATCTTTATTTAGCTCAGTCAGCGACAATGTGATTGAAATCATGGAAACATGGCGCGTCAACTCCACCCTGCATCATACGGTAATTCACTTGAAGCCACCCGAAAAAAAGAAGCAAGCAAGGACCAGAGTATAATGCAAGATACTCACGGTACAAGACCTTCTTCAATAGGCTCCCAGACATCAGTAATGCTCATAGAACTGATTGCAATATCTTGATGCAAACCTGGAATTTTATTCTGCAGTATGAATAACAAAATCTTAGCCACATGTATAATTAGAAAATATTCTTCCAAGTGAGCACTGACTTTGAGTATCTCAGAGATCGCAACCGTCTTGCTGATTGCCTGCCCCATTGCCTTCAACACAATATCTTTCACACCTTTCTCCTGCAAAAAAAAAAAGAAATCAGATCAAAAAGCCTGAAAACTGAAGGAAACCACATAAGCACATTCGAAATCTAAATGATCGAAAAGAGAAAGACACACCAAAGACCTTACAACACACCAGTCGAAACACAAAACTCACTGGTATTTAAAAAAAAACACTATATTCTCCACTGAACATTTCGTGAATCACAATTTTAGCGAGTGACTTGGGAGAAATGAGAACAGAGAGAGAGAGAGAGAGGGGGAGACGCAGTACCTGAAGAAGACTGGTGGCATAACTGAGGTAGTTTCGGATAAGGCCTTGGCTGGTGATACGGATCTCATTTTCGTTAATCGGAGAAGCTTGTTTTTGTTTCTCGACTCTCTGGTATCTGTCCATTATACCAGCGGATGGGAAGAATCGAAAACCCTAGCTTTGAGAGAGAGAAGTGAAGGCTGTGGAGAGAAATGATAAAGAGAGAGAGAAACCCTGAGT
Source organism: Eutrema yunnanense (assembly GCA_002933935.1). Taxonomy (NCBI): domain Eukaryota; kingdom Viridiplantae; phylum Streptophyta; class Magnoliopsida; order Brassicales; family Brassicaceae; genus Eutrema; species Eutrema yunnanense. The sequence goes on from PKML01050628.1 coordinate 1,084,626, forward strand.
AAACCCTAGGGATAGAGAGGAGTCGCGAGTTTCCAGATGAACAGCATCGGGAAAGGCCGATAATACGAAGGGACACCAAAGAGCCTTGCGCTGTTTGACTGGGCCCAAAACGGTCATTTGTAAGTATATAATAATAAAAATATATTGAAGAACCGCTTCAAAACGGGTCAGCTATTTTCGGATCCGGATCCGAAATTCATGGACATCGTTTTCTCTCTTTTTTTTTTTATAACCGCCGCAGTTTTTTTACTCAAAAGTTTTCAAACGTTTCGTTTTACAAAATTTAGATTCGGATAATATAAAACATCCCGGCCCATCTAAATTTGGCCCAAAAGCTCTTCTTCTTTTTTATCTGTGCGCGTGCTGAAGAAGAACGCCGAGAAATCGCGCGACTTTGTGAAGCTGTTTCATCAAGTATTTGATTGACGAGCAATTTGTTTTTTCGTGACACCGTAATTGGGAAATCTCTGTTTTCCGATTGTTGATTTTGTCCCTTTTGCACAAGTTTTGTGGCAGAAAGGTTTTTGGCAGTTGCTTGTGTGGACTTGAGATGGATCTGGAAACTGAAAATCGAATTGCTTCAATGCTTTTAAGAGAAGCAGCAGAATTGAGGAGACAAGCTGAAAGAGAAGGTGTCCGAGCATATCTTGAGAAGCCTAATGTAAGGCATCGACCTAACTCAAGATTTCTCACAGCAACTGTTCTTGGTGTTCAGCAATGTATGTACGCTTTTTCTATTGACCCTTTACTTTTTTTCCATTACATATGCTCGTTTGTGGGGATGCACACTTCTTTTTCCATCAGCAAGTTATGTATTTTTCTCAAACTCAATTTGATGACCTTGAAAACAAAACCTTGTTTACCCAGGTTTACGAGGGCTTGTGACTTGCGTGTCTGTCTAGTAGACAATGTAGCTTAAAAGGTTAATTGTTTACTCTAATCTCTTACATGTTCTGTTTCTTGACCGTACAGCAAACAAAGCGGTAGAAACCAATGAGATGTGGAGGGCTCGGCAGAAAGAGATTGAGCTAGAAGATGAAAGGCTCAAAAGAAAATCAAGAGGGGAAAGCAGCAGTAGCCAAATGGAGCGGAGAGCTAGTCTCTCGGAAAGGAGGTTGGATAAGAGATGCAGTTCCGGTGATGACAAAAAGGTTGCTCATGCTGACGAAGGCTTAGGAGATTATGAGATTGAGTCTTTTCTCCAATCACGGCATGTCCTTTCCCACTCAGCATAGCAGCTTCTATTCCCTTTGAGTTTGCTCATCTTCTGAATCTCTTGAAAATGACAGGATCAAACGTGGCAGAGGCTCTATCGGTCCTAGGATGGATGAAACAGGCCCTTATCTTCCCGCCGACAAGGTAGATAAGTTGCAAAGTTCTGATACAGGAGAACGGAAGGTAGTCCTGGGCCCAGAGAGACCACCTTCACTGAGAAAGGACTCTATGAAGAAGCGTAGTAAAAAAGACAAGAAAACAGAAAAGAAGAGAAAACGGGACAGACGCTAAAGATTTTCCGCACGACAGTGACGATATATTAACAATTCATGCTAGCGGAAGTTCTTGCTCCAATTGTCCAAACAAGTTGTAGATTATATATGACCTGATTCTTATACATGACCTTTTCACAGAAACACTTGTACGCAGAAATTTGCTATACGTGATCGTTTACTTTTCAAGTTTTCATCATATCGACACTTTTCTACATCAGGTTGCTTGATTTTCACTAAACTTGAAACATAAGAGCACACATGTGTAGATCAAGCTTCTCTAGCCAGTAGCCACTCACGATGAGAGGCTGACATAGAAAGAGCCATTATTAGTTCTGAAATGATGCTTAATGGAAGGAATGTGTTTAACCCTTGACCGGTCTACACTCCCTTCTCCACGAATCCGCTCTACTAGCTGATCAGAAACATGACTCAAATGCAGTTCTTGAAGATTCATAAGATTCTCGATTCCTTTTGGTACCGACTCTAACCCTCTGCAAGCTCTGACATAAAGTTTCTGTAGCCCAAGCATTGCGCCATCTTCTATAACAACTTCTGCCAGATGCTGCATCGGAACTATATCTAGAGTCCTCAGATTCTGAAACCCTTCAGCAAAACACAACCTAGGTCCCATGTATGCATTGTAAAAGGAAAGCCATACCAATTTAGGAAGCGCTTGGATATAGCGAATGGCGTTTTCTTGAAACTGAGATCCGCGCAAACCCAAATAGGTAAGGTTCTGAAGAGTACTGAACCAGGTTGGTACTCTTTCCAGTTTCCCTGCAAGAAAGAGTTTCTCAATGCTTGCAGTTGCCATCAGTCCATCTATCTCTAACGGTTCCTCTTCATGAATGGACGTCAGAGATAAGAATCTGAGTCTTTTAATTTTATTCAGTGACTCGCACAAGTCACTTCCATGTTCTCTTCTAATAATGACAAGACTTATTCGTCTGAGTTGAGTCATGTTCCCGAGCTTTTTGATAAGCTCAGCTTCTGCGTTGAAGCAGTCCAAGACTTGCAAATCCTTCAACTGGTAAATATTAGGAGAAACCCTTGTACCTAAAACATAGTTCCAATCGGAATCATGTCCATAGTTGCAACGAAAAGTAATCAGATAGCGCAACTTCCGCAACTTCGACACCCCTGGAGGAAGTTCCTCAATCTTGGAGTGCCTAGTGTTCAATGTCTCCAAATTGATGAGTTTATGGAAGTTTCTTGGGAGTTTCTTCACTTGGGTTTTCGACAAATTCAAATACTTTAAGTTGAACAGAGTTACCAAACAATCTGGCAGCTTGCTGATGGCAGAGTCTTCAAGGTCTAAGACTCTTAAAAGGTTTAGACTTGGAGGTAGTTCAATGCTGTGTTTAGTGCAAACCAAAAGAGAGTGAAGGTTTGTTGTAAGTACGGTACCTGATCTCATCTCTCTCTGAATGCATAAATGGCGAGCGCCGTAATCCTCGGTTGTTTCTGCATCATCATCATCATCACCATCATTGTCGTTACTAGATACATCACAGAACCTCTCAGCTTTGGATATAGATAGAGCGATCTCCCTTATCACGTCATGCATCTTGACCACTCTGGGTCGTCCAAAAGGATTCCACAAGACAACTTGAAGCATGTTTCTGTAAACAAGTTCATTGAGATAATTATCAGCCACTTCCTCTGCATTCAATCCTCTGATCGGTTCCACAAACCTTTGTGCCATCCACATCCTAACGAGCCTCTTTCTTTTCATCCGATAGTTCACAGGGAAAAGAGAACAATATAAGAAACAACGTTTGAGCGGGTATGGCAAATCGTTGAAGCTAAGCAACAAAATGCTTCGAACAACCTTGAGCTCAAGATTGTTGTTCAATTCCCAATTCAAAGAATTGTAGACTTTCTTCCATTCTGATTCCAACTTCTTTGTTGACATCATGCTCCCCAAAGAAGCAATAGCTAATGGCAGGCCTTGACATCTCTCTAGTAATTTCCGTGCTGTCAGCTCCAGATTTTGCCTTGTGCATTGCTCAAGACTTCCCGAAAAGGCTTTGTTGCAGAAAAGCACCCAAGCCTCGTCTTCTTTCAAGAGCTCAATCTCGTGGTACCGGCTCCCAACGCCATATGAGAAAGAAGCCACGTTGTTGCTCCGGGTAGTTACCATAATACGACTTCCAGAGATACCATCTGGTAAAGCGATACTTATCTCCCTCCACAGACCAGTGGTCCATACATCATCAAGCACAACAAAGTACCTCTTTGACTGCAAATACTCCACAAGTTTCTCCACCAAGTCTCTGTAACTTAAGGAGTATAAATCAGCTGGAATCTGTGTTTCTGCTTCTTTGTAGAACTCCTTGATCATTGTCCTAAACACATCTTCAATCACATAGGACTTGGAGATTGTCACCCAAGCGTATGACTCGAAATGTCTCCGCACGCTTTGGGACTTAAAGATATTCGCTGAGAGTGTAGTCTTCCCTGAACCGCCCATTCCAACCACCGAGACAACTACCCGCTGAGGTTCTGGACTCAAAAGCCATCCAATGAGCTTCTCCTTGGCTGCATCAATCCCTACAAGAGTATTTTCGCTAAAGAAAAGAGATGACTCGCTGATGTTATTCACCCACTTTGCATTTGCACCACCATCATCAATAAGTGATGAGAACGCTCCTTGATGGTTTTCTGATCGACAGTACCTTTTCATGGATTCAGAAATGGACTGAATCAAGATATTCACCATTCCTAGCTTCTGAGCTATCGAGTGCCTCGCCCACATATACCTCGGGAAATGAAACGCACGCCAAAGCTTTGTGCAGCTACGGTAACCGTGGATGTGATAGGCAAACTCGTCGGTAATGTCTTCCACTTGGTAAGCCAAATCTCTTGTGTTTGCCACAAAAGTTTGGAAGAGTTGAGTTGTTGTGGATCCATTTCCACCATGTTTATTATGGGTGTCCTCAAGAAAGGACTTCATGATTAGCAACTCCTTCTTCATCTTCTCAATCTCGCCATGGACTCCTGACAACAACAAGGTCTCGTTTTCTAGGAGACTAAGAATCCGTCCGATCCCAAAATCAACACTAGCTGAAGTCATCTTCTCTCTAGCTTGAGCTCACCGTCTCTCTTAGTATCTTTTTGTGAGCTTCTTGAATTTGAGCAAAGCCAAGCTTCAATCCACAAACAAAAAAACAAAACATTTTAATCAAAGTCAACGTCTTTCACTCAGTCAACACGGATTCAAGCTGCTTTCACATTTGCAACTTCAAATTTAATTTGATCTTTTTAATATGCTTTGTAAAGTTTCAAGATAATTTGATAACCCAACAATGGTGGAGAGCAAAGAAAGGGTCAACTGTAGAAATCAAAATTGCTTTTAGTGTCGCTAGTACTACTACTTCATGAAGCAAACATATATATCAAATGTTTACTCGACCAAATCATAAACGCAAAAAATAACAAAACAAATAACATATAAATCACTCATTCTTCAGGCAATTCAAGTCCAGCCATTGGAACTTTAGCCTCGATTTGGAATTCGTCTCCTTCATCCATGGCTGTAGCTTTGTTCTTCGCATAATCCACTTTGAAATCGTAATCTCCGTCCATCAGATCCTCATCACCTGCTGCTTTCTTCGCTTTCTTCCTCCTCTTCTTCTCCGCTTTCTGCTTTTTCGTATTCAGCATACTTTCTTCTACGTATAGCTTCTCATTCTGCCTGCTCTTCTCTGATTTCTCCTTCGACTTTCCTGTTTCTTCCTCCTCTTCCCCTCCCATAGACTCATCATCGCTCTCAAGGCCAGGCTCTTCTTCGGTCTGAGACTTAGACCCATCCTGTGGTATTTGTGTTACATAACCAAAGTTAAACCAGACCTTGGATGAAACTCAGTTTACACGCAAATGGAATCACAAGAGAATTAACCAACCTCAATCATAGTTTCATCGAAATTGAGAGGACCATTGGATGGAACTTCGACAGAGTTGAAATCATGAACCGTCTTCAAGCTCCCAATGAAAGATGATTCACCACTGTAAACCTCATCGATGTTGAATTCCTTATCCAACTCGGTCACAATCTTTGACTCTGCGTGTTCACCTTGGTCCCTCTTTGGAGGCATTGTATGGTACGGAATTTTACCTGACAACCATTCATATCAGAGACAATGATGAGTTAAACTGGTTTTGAAAATTTTAGGTTTATGAGGAACTAAAAGATGATAACCGCTCCGCACCTTCATTCCAGTCATGCAAAACAATCCTTGCAGCAGCTTCAATATCCACAAGACCACCCTTTTTAAGCTTACCCCTTATGGTGGCAACTTTATACAGAAAATCATCAACTGATTCGAAGCTCGGGATTTTGTACAGAGTCACCAGCATTTGTGTTGAACAAAGCTTGAGGATTTCTTTCACTAAATTTGCCACAAAGCAGAAGATTTCCAGGTTAGGTCACTGAGATTTATAACCTTAACAAGGCAAAGCACAAAACGACATGCGATTCTATCATAAGAATATTTCCAATTACCTGGACTAACTGGATCATCCAACTTCTCGATTCTTTTACAATTCCGGAGAGCTATAGAAGCATCATTTCCTGAAGATTTGAGCATCACAACTCCAGGACAATCCAACAACTTCACGTTTTTGTCCAAGTGAACCTCTTGCAGAGACCTAGTCAGTCCAGGAGTGGCACCGACATTAACAACATGAGCTCTTTTCAAACTGTTGATAAGACTACTCTTCCCGACATTAGGGAGTCCGATAATACCAACTGTAATAGATTTTTTTAACTGCCAAAAGAAAAACATAGGAAAATTCAATCAAAACTGGATAGTACAACTCAATGCAAGGGTGATCGCAGTAAAAATTTCTAAAACCAAACCTCATGACTTCTTGAGTAGTTTTTCAGCAATTTGATAAGAGTGTCTGCACCAAGACAGTCACTCGTCTGCAAAAGATTGCTTGGTTTTGATGCCTTAGATGATTTCCAACCCAAGTTTGATCTCTGTTCCTGGGTACTACATTTGAAGGCTACAGCTGGAAATTCTTCCCTAAGGTACTTGAGCCATTTCTCAGCAGCCTCTCGGGGAACAAGATCTAGACAAAGAGAATCCGTTACAAAAAGTAATTACACCACCCGAAGGAAACAAATAACTTTTATGTCCACAAGCAGAGACTTATGTAGAACTTACCAATCTTGTTCAGCAGCAATACAAGGTGTTTATTGGGACCAGCTTGCATCACCATCCTCTCCATGTCAGTACAACGCGTGCCAAGGGGATCACGGGCATCAAGAACCTCCAGTATGACATCAGACAGTTCAATGACTTTAACAAGCTCCTTGTAGAAAGCCCTCTCCGAGTTATCTATGAAACAATAGACATGAGTTAATGCAAAGGCAGATAGAAATCACATAAACGTGTGGAGAAGATATCAAAATAAAACAAAATAACACTCACCTCGAACATTGACAACTCTAGTTGAGTCATCTCCGCTCTTCCCCTCTCCATATCCTTCTTCAGTCTTGGTATCTTCATCATCCTCAACCAAACCAAGTTTCCTCTTTTTGGCCTACATAGATTTATGAAGAGAGATAAGAACACAAACAGCACTTGGTAATAATTATTACGAGAAAAGCAATCAGCAACACATGGAAAATGATACCAATTGTCAATCAACCAAAAACCAGAACACACAGGACAAGTCTTTAACAATTGTGACCTAAAATTGAAGTGATATGATCATTGGAAACCAGCAGATTGACTAAATACCGGACGAGATTATGCAACAGAATGGAGTTACAAAGTTGAAGAATGATGATACCCTTTCTTTGCGGGCGACTTTCTTCTGTTCGATCTCTTCGAGAGCACGTGCACGTCGATCTTCTAAGGCCTTGAGCTCCTGTTCCTTGAAAGGCCAGTCATTGGGGATACCTGGGTCCTTCTCTACTCTTGGTTTACGGTGAAGCCCGAGCTTCTTAGCATCCTTTGCTTTCTTCTTGTGGTGCTCCTTCACCTTTCTCAGGACCTTGTGCTTCTGCTTCAAGGTCACCCTCTTACTCTTGCTCTCTGCAAAACAGTCACACAATAAATAATCAATAAAGACCCAGTAAAATCCTGAGCTGATTTCAGTTCATCGACGAAGACAAATCCAGAATAGAGATTTGATTGAGGGATTTAGCTTACTTTTACTCCGTTTCACCATTTTTTTGGTGACGCTGAGAGCGAAGCAAAAAGAAAAAGGGAACTAAGTAGGTTAGAAGAAAAGGGTTTATGGAGACGGAAGATGAAGATATCGGCGCCAATTAGGGTTTTGCTTAGATGGATTTTGGATCACGACCCGACCCGACCCGGATTTTTGGTCAACTGAAAAAATAAAAAAGATGGGGTGAGAGAGGCTCGAACTCTCGACCTCAGGATTACTCAGATAGCTATGAGACCTACGCGCTAGCCAACTGCGCCACCACCCCCGATGTTGTACAACGGTGCATAACATTTTATCAACCAAAATAATTGGACTTTCCTAAGTACTTCTTGTACGGTTGCCTGAAAGTGTGATATTCCACAAGATCCCGCCGGCTCGGTGCTGGCGGTTAAACCCTTCAAAAATCTCAGATTTCTGAAATTCATTGAAAATTGAAGTCAGGATACAGAATGTCTAACAGAAGCCTCCATTTGAAGAAAATTTCATGGCTTTCTTCTCGGATTGTTTCAGGTTCGGAAATTTGATCGGCTTTTGTCGAGTCTGGGGTTTCACTAACTTAAGCGTTTTTAACGGTTTTGTTTTGTTTTTGGGGCTGTCTTTTTGTTCACTAGACAATATTCACCGGCGACCCATTACTTCTCCAGCCACTTGTTTAGCTCCTTCGTTCGATAGAGAATTGAACATTGCGTCCAAGACATTGGTCGGTCAATGTTTTTCTCGCGGGTAATTCGATTGATTACTTCGAGCAATGTATTCTCTTTCGATTCTGGGTTCTAATTTGTATTGGGCAGTCTCTTTCAGGTTCGCATCAGTTAAACGAGTATCTAGAGCTTCTTCTTCTTCTCCACATGTTGATTTACTCTCTTATATTAGAGCTTCACTTGATAAACTTGAAGGTACTGCTTGTTATTACTGATTCTGACATCTTGTTTGAAACATCTCTTTTTGTTGTAAACAAAGTTTGGAACTTGAACTCTTAGGTCCTTCCCATCATTGGTTGAATCGTGACATTGGAAATAAACAGCTTTTCAAGGACAAAGGAACATATGTACTTCTCGCTGGACATTTGCTAAACGCAACTAGTGATACGAGTGGTTTCTTTGACAAACTCAAATTGCTTCAGCAGAGGTTTAAGAAAGTTTTTTTTTTTTTTTTGTTAACCAAAAAATCATGGCAACTTAACGAGATTTATGGCTGAGTATTTTGTTTTTGTGGTCTTCTAAGGTCTCCGGGTGTCTGTTTCATGGGCATTCACTTCAGTGATCAAGCTCGAATCACTGATGATCGCACTGCTTTAGCTGAGTTGATTGTGAAGGAATACCTTACTTTTCCTGTACTACTTTCTGATAAAGAATTTCCAAAGGTAAATATTGTATCTCCAAGAAAGAGCCATTTTGCTTTAAATTACATCTTTGTATATTATTCTCTCAAGTTATATGCTTATATTCTCGATTTGAATTGAATGTTTTGCTACTTGTATTAGTCAAGTGGAGAAGAAGTACGCTACATCGTGTTTAGAGATTTTAAGAATCCTTTAATCTACCAAGAGAAGGATCTGGATGTTGCTTCCGTAGCGAAAGGTATGCCTACTTTATCATCTTATTCACTACAATTGTTCTCTATCAATGCCATAGCTATTGTTCCATGTTCACCTTAAATAAAAAAGAAGGATTTTTTATTGCTTCTCTAGGCTGCTTTTAGCTATTGAATAGTCTTCGCTTCATACTTTCAATCTTCCTCGGAATCTAAGAAGGCGAAAGCATCTAATAATTCCCTTGATTTGTGTGCTTAACGTATTCGGGTTTCTTCTTCTTGTGCTTTGGTGCAGCTCTTGACAGCCTCACTCAAGATACTGAGAAATCCAAGTCTGTCAAAATCTTCACGAACACTTGGTCAAAACAGGCTGAGGCTATCAAAGAATCACATTTCTCTTCTTTCTTGCAGGATTTGTTTCTTTACAATCCAGGTATATATCTTTAATCTTCTTTCTTATTTTTTTGGTCTTTTTGAGTTTTATCTGGAATTTTGCATTTTATCTTTCATGCTACTCTCTAATCTTTTGTTCACAGAACTTTGGAATAGGATTCTGAAGTTTTCATTTAATAATAGTATTCTCAGTGTGTGACATTCTCCGTGACAGGTTGTATCTCTGCAGACGAAGTTGGAGATTGTCTTTTTCTTTCTGATAGTAACCATCATCGTATTATTATATTCGATAATAGTGGGAAGATTTTAGACAGTGTAAGTGAACTGAATCGCATTTGGGAAAATTTAAATTATAAAGATTTCTTTGTTCAATTTCCCTTGGAAGGGCATTCTTAAGAAGAACAAAAAAAAGTTCATGTGGCGCTACTTGTTTAACAAAGCTAAACTTCAAGAGGATGTTTTTATTTCAGATTGGTTGTTTCCCAGGTTTTGAGGATGGAGATTTTGAATCTGCAAAGATGTTACGTCCTGCGGCAACTCTTTATGACGAAGAGGAGGATTGCCTTTACATTGTCGATTCTGAGGTATGACTCCTAGAAGAAATTTCAAAATTATAATCACTGATTGTCGCATTGAATGTGTTCATGTGAAGATTGTTTTTCCTTTTTGTTTCCTTTTCTTTTTCCATTCTTTGAGTTAAGAATCATGCCATTAGAAGAGCAAATATAAAGACGCGGGTCCTGGAAACGGTATATCCAAGGGTTATTAAAAAGAGTGGTGGCTTATGGTCTTGGATAATGGAAAAAATGGGTCTTGGAAAAGATGATGATACAACAGTTGATGCTGATGCCAAATCAGAAGAATCTGATGCTCGCTCCTTGATGTTTCCATGGCATATACTGAAGCATGATGCTGACAGTCTTTTAGTTATTAACAAAAGGTCAAAAGACTAATTTAAGTTGCTGCTTCATTACATTAGAGAAAGCTCATTTGTTGTTTCTCTTGGTACCCTTTTTTGCTTGTAACCAAATAGGTTTGTCATATTTTTCAGCTTTTCGAAGTTGTGGATAATTAATTCAGCTTCAGGAGAGATCGAAGAACTCGTGGAAGGTTACATATAAGAATCGGCATCTTCTTTTTCCGTTTAATGGTACTTGGCATGTTGACCTATTGTATCTAACAAATATTTATCAAAATCTGAAGGGTTTCCGGGGATAATGGAGATCTGTGGGAAATTGATCACGGAGAAGCTATCAGTCTTGAAACAGTTGCCTTCTAGTTGGTTGCAACAGCAAACTAAGGCTATCACCTCATGCAAGGAGCAGCCAAGCGCTGCCCTTTTGTCTTCTTTCACTAAACTTGGAGACGACATGGTCATGACAGATATAGGTAAAGAAATTGACACAGCTTCGTTTACATTGTTTCATCTCTATGCATCAACTAACTAACCCATTTTTCCTTCTACTTATGGGGATCTCTACATATGAAGCTGGTCAGAGGGTGTTGAAGCTAAATAGAGAATCCGGAGCATGCTCTAGCATACAGTTTTCAAACATCGGGATCCTTGGGTTGCCCTATTGGTTGTCCATTCCACTGGAGAGAGTTTTCAATCTGTTAGTGATTTCTGTTCACTGTTATTTTCCATTAATTAAGAGCACTATTCTTGTTCTGAAACTTGCTAACTGATGTTGTGCTCTTTTGGGTTGAAACAAAACAGAGCTAACGGAGTACAGGAAGCACACCTCAGCCATACTCATCAACTCCGATTATTGCCAGGTGAGATTTGCTTAGACAAGCCCTAACGTTTTGACATTAGCTGCAGCATGAAGATGGTTTTGACATTGGGTCTAGCCGACAATCTAAATATCCGGTCTGATTCTACTACTACTTTTTTATTTTATTTTATTTTAACAGGTAAGATTAGCATACGGTTGAACATAGAGATACCTCAATGCACGGAGCTGGTTGAACCGGTACAAGAAAGCTGCATATGGCGACAGGCAAGAGGCGCAATCAGTGAAGTCTCGAGTGCTGGAAGCGCAGTGGAACCTTCTGAAAAGGTCAAGAGAATCTCACCCCCGACGTTTCCTCTGGTTTAATCCAGAAGTGGCTGAGAAGTTTTGTTTTCATGACTTGCAGGTTGGAGTCTCACAGCAATGGTATGATGAATTAGACAGCCTCGCCAAAGAAATAGCCAACCCCGAATTAGCTGATGAAGAGGAAGAGCAAGAAGAAGATAGTAACCCTTCTGAGATCGAAAGTGAAGATGATGGACGGATACACATCGATTGCACTGTCAATACAAGTCCTGGCACAAGCGAGGTACGCCTGAAATCTTCTCTCAAGTCTCTAATACCATGGTTTAAGCATCAAATAGAGCCAAAGTTTACTACTTTGGGGTTTGTGCAGCTTATTGTTTATGCAGCTTTGTATTTGAGACTGACGAAGAACGAAGAGACAGAAGGTGCGAGCCAGGAAGAAGTGGCGAGAAGAATAGCAGACATTTTAAAGCCAGCAAGGAACATGACGACTATGGATGAAGATCTGTTTGTGAAACTGTTGTTGAAGTCAAAGAGAGAAATGAGAGACATTGTGTTCGTGAAGCCGATGCATGTGCGTATAAGGTTTGACACGATGGATCACCCAAAAGCCGATAACTCAAGAGACGTAATCTTGACAGACTCTTCTGCTCAGATCGATGTCTCTCTATGACGACAATTTATGTAACATGGACAAAGTTTCGTCCGGAGTTTTTTATTGGTATTGTTTTGTTCAACAACATACATTCTACCCGGTTTAGATCCGGATAGTGATACATGGAAGCACTAATACAAAGTAACCAATAGGCATGGTCGGATTTCTATTTATTTGGGGATGCCATTAGCAAATAACAATATGAAGGGTGAAGATAAATCAGTATTTCAATTTGTTTCATGCTTCTAAACAAAAAGAGGCAGAGAAAACAGTGGGACTGGCCCGGAAAATTAACCTGATAAACCAGTAAATCCATGATCTAAATCATCCTAGAATTAGTCTGAACTTTTTTATAAACTTGGGATCACTTGAGTTATCAAAAAAAAATAATAATAATGCCTGTCTTAATTTCTTCTATATCTTTTGTTCTTATTTATTTGTTCGTAATTTTAAATGAGATTTTGGGAATAATGTTACAATTATTCGCAATTTTTTTATATTTTAAAATCTATCGTTCGTGCCACCATCAACCCTTTTGTTGCATTTAATTTATTCACTTCATGGTCTCCATGTTTCCCATTTCTTCAAACCATACAATATTAATAAGTACTTTTATATTTGTTCAAAACATTTTTGGTTTTTAAAAATCCAAATTGCAGTCCATTAATTAATACTCTTATAGATAGATATGTCATATGTGATGTGAGGCACACAAACATGAGAGCAATGAGATATGGACCCCATTTCTCGTATTAATTCATTAATTAAACAGTAGTTTAATTGTCTATATTAAGAGAAATTCAGAAACCTACACCTGAAAAATCCTGTTTTCTCCCTCCAATTTTCTCGCAGACTCTTCGGATCCCGACGGTTTTGGTGTTGGTTTTATTTATTTTTCTTGATCTGGGTTTTGTTAGATCTTGACGATAAAACATTTTAAGGTGAAGAAAGATAAACCTAAGGGTTTCTTGGGAAAGAAGCAACCATTGCTTTATATAAACGATTCTAAGGTTTGCTATGCGCGTTCTCTCAACAAACCCACATTTCTTTTCCAGATCATTCTTTATGTATCTGAAAATATCGTTTTTTGTTTTCCTTGTCAACGCAGGAGGCCTTTTATTGAACAGATTAACGATTGGAACAAAGATCCATTTTTGGTCTTAATTTGTGGTCCTCAGATTAAGACCAATTGAGACTTTCTGCATAATCCGATCCCCACGGTTTGATTATAGTCTGTGTGGTAATTAATCTTAAATCACAAGACGAAGAGATCGGAGTTTGATCTTGACAAAGGGAATTAGAGAGAAGAAATGAATTGCTTTTCATGTTTTTATTTCCATGAAAAGAAAAAAGCTCCCAAAGATTCAGATAACAGCCGCCGGAGAAATGGTGAGCTGACCTGTAAAGACAACAACAAAACACACCCTGGTAAGCTCAGAAAATCTATCTAAATTTTCAGATATTAGGGTTTTATAAGTCTAGAGATGATTCAGTAATCTTTGTGGTTCTTACAGAGAATCCAAAGCCTAATAAGAATGGAAATGAGCAGAACAAGAGCCATGATGAAAACAAAGAAGTGACAAACAACATTGCTGCGCAAACATTCACCTTCAGGGAGCTTGCTACTGCGACCAAGAATTTCAGACAAGAATGTCTCATCGGTGAAGGCGGTTTCGGAAGGGTTTACAAGGGAAAACTCGAAAAATGTGGCAAGGTTACTACTAATTGATCTTTCCCTAGTTGGTCAGGTTAAAAAGATAATAGTTTGATGATGGAATAGCGAAAACACTCTTGCAGATCATCATCTCTAAACGTTAAAAATATGTTTTTCATTTTGGTTAACTAGTTATATACTTGTTAAAACGTACAGAAACTTGAAAACGTTAAAATTTGATATATAGCCTTCATGATCACTGTTTCTACATTTATATACAACAAATCTCTCAAGAATTTTATTTCTAATGCTTGTTTTGGTTTCAGATTGTGGCAGTGAAGCAATTGGATAGAAATGGGCTGCAAGGGAACAAAGAGTTCATCGTAGAAGTGTTGATGTTAAGTCTTTTGCATCACAAGCATCTCGTAAACCTCATTGGGTATTGTGCTGATGGAGATCAGAGACTTCTCGTCTACGAGTACATGTCTCGTGGTTCACTCGAAGATCATCTCCTCGGTAATTTTACAAAACTAAGGATCACTATTGACTGGTTTATTGGATTAGTCTCAATGTTTGATTGTTGATCGCAATGGCTTACAGATCTAACACCGGACCAAGTACCGTTGGATTGGGACACAAGGATTAGAATCGCGCTAGGAGCCGCGATGGGTCTTGAATACTTGCACGACAAGGCAGATCCTCCGGTGATCTACAGAGATCTCAAGGCAGCTAATATCCTTTTGGACAATGACTTCAACGCCAAGTTATCCGATTTTGGGCTGGCAAAGCTAGGTCCTGTCGGGGACAAACAACATGTGTCTTCCAGAGTTATGGGAACTTACGGGTACTGTGCTCCAGAGTATCAGAGAACCGGTCAGTTAACCATCAAATCTGATGTTTATAGCTTCGGAGTTGTGTTGCTGGAACTGATAACTGGACGAAGAGTTATTGATACGACCAGACCCAAAGCTGAACAGAATCTAGTGACTTGGGTGAGTTTTTTTTCTTCAGATTTTTATATGAAACATCATTTGACTTCAATCAATTGCTTAAAACTTTACACTTAAAAACGACCGGTACTTTGGCTTCAACTTCTTAACAGATCCCAACTTTATTTTGAAAAAAAGACTTGTGGCCTTCAATTTCAATATCTAAAGATTCTAAACTTAACATTTTTTTTAAAAAAAAATCTTCAATGATTTCAACTTTATATCAATAAGGACATGTACTTTGGCTTCAGTTTCTTAAAATATCTAAACTTTATATTAAAAGAGACTTGTACTTTGGCTTCAATTGCTTAAAGTATCTCAACGTTACATAGAAACAGGCTTGTGCTTTGGCTTCAATTGCTTAAACATCAAAATTCTTGTGTATTATAGGCACAACCGGTGTTTAAAGAACCGAGTAGATTCTCGGAGTTAGCGGATCCAAGTCTGGAGGGAGTGTTCCCGGAGAAAGCTCTTAATCAGGCCGTGGCGGTCGCGGCAATGTGTTTACAAGAAGAGGCAACGGTACGGCCACTCATAAGCGACGTCGTAACCGCTCTCGGTTTCTTGGGAACCGCTCCTGATGGCTCTATCTCTGTTCCACACTACGACGACGTTCCTCCTCCTCCTCAGCCGTCGGATGAAACTCCCGGTGAGGATTCTGTGGCGGCGGAGGAAAGGGAAAGAGCCGTGGCAGAGGCAATGGAGTGGGGAGTTGCTTCGAGAGCACATTCCCGGAACCCAAGCGCAGCACATTCCCTAAACCCAAGTGCAGCACATTCCCGGAACCCAAGTGCTTCTTGATTTTAATTTGACACATGTTTCCTTCTTCTTGATTTTAATTTTCGGTTTGGTTGTTTTTTTTTTTTTTGGCTTTCGTTAGTGATAGAAGTTGTTACCTTCTTCTTTGTGTTGTAATGTTCTGTTTTGTTTAAATGTGTAATATTCCAGCTGGGTTTTCATAGCTCGAGAATGCATTTTTTCATGGATTCTTATTCTTGTGACTCTCCCATTTTATAATTCAAAATGATTCATAATTATAGCTTTGGTGTCCATGAAAGCTCATAAAGCAGCTAAATAGCAATTAACACATAGATCCAATAACAAATAAAATTAGTGTAAAATGCATATTAAAGATCGAACATATATATATATTGGTGTTAACGTGATGTCAAAAAAATATATCTATTGGTGTCAACATCACTCAACATTTTCGCTACTTGAATCTTTTTTTGCCTCCATGCTACAGAACTAATTTTAACCTAACTAAATTGAACTTAATATAAACAAATCTTCAGAAATTCATTGACTAAAAAAGATTACCTTCCAGTTTGAGGATTTTTTTTTCGGTTCCTATCAAAATCAAGCTGTTAATTTCTCTACAAAGCTCCAAAACTCTATTTATAGTTCCATGAAGAAAAAGACAAGCAGACTTGTAGTTGAGCAAATGCTCAGAAAACAAAGAGAAACCTAAATTAGAAATAACTTTAAAAGAAGAAGACCCCATAAATAAATACATAAAACATCAAGGAAATAAGAAGAAGAAGAAAGCGTGCAACGCAAGAGAGAAGGAATGACGCAGCATCAGTGATGCTCTCGACTTTGGTACATTTTTTTTTTTTGAATCGTCTAGGTTCCGGGCCCGTAGACCCGTACATCCCTGGAGCGGGATCCAAACTATGTTAAAGTCATTCATTCGGAGGAGACCCCTTTCAACGGGAATCGAACAAACTTTAGTACATTACTAGAGTCCTTCAATGGTAATATATCCATGGGTCTAATAGAATTCATTTCTCGCTATTTACATAATCTTCTCCTGGAATAAAACAGTGCTCGTCTGTCTAGCTCTCTAGCACAAGCCAAAAACATGGTCTCCCTAAGAGCACAGAAGTGCAACAGATGAAGACATTCACCTTCAATTACAAAACCAACAAGAAAGTCGTAATATTTACTTTGTTGCAGCAAATTCAGGCACATGAAAGGGAGATTGCTCATTTAATTCCTGAACTATTTACATCTACTCAATTTATTCCTCAACTATCGCTTGCTCAAAATAATTCCTCAAATTGTAGTTGACTGCGCAAAATCGGGATTAACAAAGTCAAACACTAATTACTAAATGAATATAAGTCCATTAAATCAGCTGTAACTTCTTCAATACAACTCCGAATGAGTTGACATCACTTCCATTGGAAAGCTAACTCAATTGCCTATAACTTTCATGAAGAGTGTCATATTTAAATGCAAAGGAACGACTTTCATCCGAGTCGATCTTCTAGACACATATTCTTGATAGAAGATTGACTCGGATGGAAGCCTTCCCTTTGGATTTTGATATAGAAATCTTCATAAAAGTTATAGGCAATTGAGTTAGATTTCTAATGGAAATGGTTTCAACTCATTCGGAGTTGTATTGAAGAAGTTACAACCACTAAATGGACACATGTCCACTAAATCGGCTCTAACTCATTCAATACAACCTCGAATGAGTTGAACCTAATCCCATTGGAAAGCTCACTCAATTTTCTATAATTTTGATGAAGAGCTCCAAAGGTAAATCCAAAGGGAAGGGTTCTATCCGAGTAAATCTTGCATCAATAATATGTGTCTATAAGATCGACTCGAATAGAAGTCTTTTCTTTGAATTTAGATATAGCTCTCTTCATAAAAGTTATAGGAAATTGAGTTAGCTTTCCAATGAAAGTGGTTTCAACTCATTCGGGATTGTATTGAAGGAGTTACAGCCGATTAACTGGACTTGTATCCATTTAGTAATTAGCATTTGACTTTGTTAATCCCGATTTTGCGCAGTCAACTACAACTTGAAGAATTATTTTGATCAAACGATAGTTGAATAATAAATTGAGCAGATGGAAATAGTTCAGGAATTAAATGAGCAATTTCCCGCACATGAAAGGCTTAAAATATAGGGCTACAAAGAAAGCCCACATTGTAACGAATCTCTTACTTTAAAGTCTTATAACGCTATTGGGCCAGTAAGAAAGCCCAAATGCAAGCTCAAAATTCCGCCAATCGCTCGTGCTCTCTCTCTCCTTCGATCTCAATTTCTCATATCCGTGGGTGTGAAGGTGTTCATCTTCGTCCTTTTCTTCGATCAATTGATTTGGTTAGAATCTGTCGACTCGTTTACGCTCTTTGTATCTCTGGGAGTTTTTCCGTTGCAAGAGATCTTTGATACATGGGTGTTGAAGCATTCACTGTAAAATGTATCATTGATCTTTCCCGGTGAGATCGGTGAGCTAAAGTTCTGTTATTTGTTTCCTCGTAATTGGGATTCGAAGAGATATGTCAAGTAAGGTGTGGAGATGGGTATTAGGGTTGATATACATATTTGCTGTTGCCACGATTTGGATTGCAGCCAGTTTTGTAGTCCAGTCTGTGGTGGATGCTGGCGTCTCTCCGTTCCTGATCACTTTCATTTGTAATTCATTGTTCGTCGTTTATCTTCCCCTTTTTGAGATCGGGCGATATCTCGAAGATGCATATGGGAGTTTATTGTTTTGGAGAAATAAAAGGTCGCATTTACGGGAACTGGTCGAATCAGAGAAGGCTGTTTTGCTTGGACAAGATGTTGTTTCAGGTGTGAAATCAGATGCACCTCAAGGATCAGGGCTTGTTGCGAGAGAGGAAGGAAATGGTGAGGATGGTACTGGAATTGAATCTGGATTGGAAAATATAGAGCTTGAGATAGATGCTAGTGTCAATGTTAGTGGTGAAACCGGAGGAATCTGTAGCAAAGGATTAGATGAGAAGGGCCGTTGGACACGGATGCGAGTTGCTAAAGTTAGCCTTGTGATATGTCCGTTTTGGTTTTTGGCACAGCTCACTTTCAATCTCTCTCTCAAGTACACAACAGTTACGGTAAGAACATCGAAAACCCCATTCTTGTTGCTCTGTTCTCAAACTACTTTTTATGCTCGACATAACAACACTTTTTCATTTTGTGAATTGCAGTCAAATACGATCTTAAGCAGTTCATCAAGCCTTTTCACCTTTCTAGTATCACTAATATTCTTGGGAGAGAAGTTCACGTGGTTAAAACTCTTCAGCGTTCTTCTTTGCATGTCCGGAACTATAATTGTGAGTATGGGTGACTCAGAATCCAACTCAACTGCAACAGCTAAAAACCCTCTTCTGGGGGATATTCTTTCCCTGATCTCAGCAGCGCTATATGCTGTCTACATCACTCTTATACGCAAAAAGCTTCCAGATGATGATGAAAGAAGCGGCCGCTTCAGTATGGCTCAGCTCCTCGGGTTTCTAGGTCTCTTCAATTTCTTCATTTTCCTACCTGCTGCTCTCATACTCAACTTCACAAAGCGAGAACGCTTCAACGCACTAACCTTGAAACAGTTTGGTCTAGTTGTTGGCAAAGGTATGCGTTCCCCATCCCTTGTGTTGTCTCTTGGAGTTATGGTCCACAAATCTTGGTAGTTCAGAACAACAGGACTTGATAGAGCAAGTAGTAAATTAGGACTTGATGTTGGAATGCTGATTTGAACGATGTGTGTGTGTCACGTTTTCAGGTTTGTTAGATAATGTACTTAGTGACTATCTATGGGCAAAGGCAGTACTTTTGACAACAACCACAGTGGCAACAGCTGGACTAACCATTCAGGTTCCGTTGGCAGCCATTGTAGACAGCTTATCAGGGAACAAACCAAGCTTCACCGACTACATTGGTGCTGCAGCTGTAATGGTTGGCTTTGCAGGCATCAATATTCCTTCAGAGATGTTTTGCAGATCCAAAGAGACAGCCATTGAGTTAGAACCAGGGACTTCGTTCACAGATCCTCCCCGGGCTGTGTCGGATAGCATAGGAGTAGATTCTTCAGAGACCCTAGTGTCGTAATTGTTCCAAATTCAAAAGCCATGATTCTGATATATTTTTGTTCTCTTATTTCTTTTATTCCTCTTTTGTGGTGGTGGTTTATCTGTAAATCGTTGAACATGATATACGAATATGGCTGGGAAAATAGTAATAAAATCGTTCAAGATTCAATCAATACAGTAAAATAAACAGTTTCATCTCTGTTGTTAGACTAAGCGGCCGCATTGAGATGTCCGTACTTTTGCATGACTCTTTTTGTTGCCATAGCAGCAGCCTCGCTTGCCCGTAATGTGCCTTGTGCCATGAGAGCTGCAAACTCACGAGTAATCTCTTCCTGAATCTTGATCCTAGCATCACCCAATGGGTCCTCTTTTACCTTCTCTTTACTAGTAGCTGACGGTTGAACAACAGGTGGCACTTTTTCACTTGGGACTGAGGTTTTCACATCCTCAGACTTTGAAGCTTTATCAAATTTGAAGTGATTTTCGTTGGGGTTGTTGAATAGTTTTGGACCTTCATCTTTGCTAAAAGCACCAAAAGGTTGAGGTTGTGGCCTAAACTGTGGAGCATTAGGAACAGCGCCTGCTCTCAGAGTTGTTTCAAGGTTTTGTATCATAGGCACTGCAAATAAGGAGATAAAATCAGACCAGTTCAGAGCCGAGCAAAAGGGGAAAAGTTGCAAGTTATCAGAGACTTACTTAAGAGACCACCCATTGGGCTGTTCATGACTTCATTGGGAAGTTGAAGAATGTAGTCTGGAATTCCTTTACCCACCAAAAACTGAGAGACCTCGTTGCTGAAGTTGTTGCAGTTGTGAGTAAGCAAATTGTAGGATTCAGCGGTGTAACGAGGACTGATCTCCTGCAAGTACATCTCGAATACGTCTTGAGGAATATGTGACTGACCCAACTCTATTGTTCGCACCGGTGTTCCATAGGGAGTTGTTCCAGCTGGCAAGTGCTGTATTCCTCCTCCAAAAAAGTATTCATTCCCGTAGATAACTATCCCCGTGTGCCTTTGAAAGGGATACATCGCTCACATGTTATTATTATACAAGCTTGCACAACGAAGAAGAAGAAGACTCATATACAGAGATGATACAAAGCAAAACAATTTTAACAATAAGCAGGTTCATACGAAGGAAAACAGCACTCGGTTGATATCAAAAGCAGAAGCTTACACACAGCTAACTACACTCTTAACTCTTACCGCAAACATATCTAAAATGGGTTAATTGCAAACCCGAGTATCAAGTAAACGTAAGCCTTGAATCCTATGAGGTTGATGCAACACTAGCCAGCAAAAAGGTCAAAGATTCAGTTTGATTTGGCCTAGATGTTATCATGGGTTGCACGCAATAGATTAGACTTTAAAGATTTCACAAATTGTGCGAATATGTCCAAGAGAGAGAGATAACTCACCATACACCTTCGATAACCTTTCCCAAAAGTGATGCCGAGAGCTGGCGTGCCAAGCCTCGGCTTAGGTCATAGACATTCAACGAAACCCAATGCGCTTCCTGCCACATCACATATTTCCCCCATTCAATCACAACTAACAACGAGGCAACACATTTAACTACGAACCAGAGAGGAAGTAGATATCATACCTCACCCATTTTTTCGAGTACAAAACTCTAGATATCCGTCAAACAAGTTAACTACCTGAAATTATTAGAAAACACAGAATCAAAACGCCCGCACAAGATTTACAAACGAACAGATCTAAAAAGACCACAGCCGATTCCGAAAAAAAACTACAAGACCTCCTCGAAATGGAGTTTCCGCAAACAAGATTTTGAGCTATTGCAGATCAAATCCAGAAATCAAACATAAAAGGAGTATCCGCGAATAGAAAATCCAAATCTATAAAAGATCAAATCTAGAACCACGATGCTAAATCGGGAAATGTAACTGGTAAAATAGATTGCGAAAAGAGAGGCAATGATCACATACGAGAACAAAAGAAGGAAAATCGCCGCTCTTTCTTCTCCAGCAAGCTCGGAAAATTTTGTCGATATGCTCAAATCTGAAACTTTCTTCGAAAGCAAATGGTTCAGAGAGGTTATAAAGGCAAGCGATTGGAGTTTCGAAGATTCCTCTGCGACGTCGTATAACCAAAACCGTCTCTATTCTATACCCTTCTAGAAAGTACCACCCAATAACATATTGACACGTTTCATCTCTTAACCAGACTGTTCCGGTTCGACCGACCAGAAACCTTTGAACAGAACGTTACCGAATCATAGAAGAAGTTTCTTCGCTTTTTTCCCCCAAATAATAAATACCCATAGTCTAGTTGTGAATCATAGTCAAACCTCATAAGCAACCGAATCGTAGTCTAGTTGCTTATGCACAAAGCCAAAAAGTCTTTGGTCAAATTCAGACAGAACAACGATTTTCTTTTTCGTAAACCTCATAAAATATTAGAGACCCCATGAAAAGGATATTAAAAACCAGTTTATTTCAAAATGGGGAAAATCGCATAAAAAAATCTTCAGAGTGGCAGCTAGTAACACTTTAAACATTCAGAGTTTTATACTAACATTATAAACCCTCAATCTATATCTTTTAACATAAAAAACCTTCAACGTGGTAACTTTCTTCGCGCCGCCAAAAATGCTAAGCTGCATGGAATCGGAAGCGGGTACGCGGAAGCAGAAGCGTTTAGAAGCGCGGAATCGAGTTTTTTTAAAAAAATAGGAAGCGGGTACGTGTTGGAAGCGTTTATATATATTAAACACCAAATATATTAAAAAATAAAATATGTTAAATAACAAAAATTCAGTAACTCAGTTTAAAAAAAAAAAAACTTAAATCATAAATTGATATCGTCGTTGTTTAAAATTATATTTGCTTCATCTACTTATAGTTCACGATAAAATCAGAAGTTTACGGCGACAGAATGTTCAATCTTTTTTTTTAATTTAGATTTATAATTATAATATATTATATTAAAGAAACAAATCATCAATTAGATAATATTTATTAATAACAAAATTTAGCCGCTAAAAATAATAAACAATTCAAAAAAAATAAAATAATAAACAAATGGACTGCCGACAAAACATACAATTGGGCCATAAAAAAGTTTAAAAGCCCAAAGAGAAGAGCAAGTGATCAGACCATGTCTTCGTCTTCTTCAGAAAACTTTTCGATCTGGTTTTATGAAATCGCCGGACGCTTCCAAATCCGATCAACTCGATTCCAAATCGGAATCGTACGATTCCCAATCGATTCCAAACTCTACTTTTCCAGAATCGCGATTCTCAAGCGATTCCGACCGATTCCGACCGATTCTGATTCCGACTCCGATTCCGAAGCGGGAATCAGAGCTTTGCCGGTGATTCCGTGCAACGTAGCAAAAATGTGACTGGAACTGTTCATTTTCCGGTTAAAATGGTGACGTGTCATTTTTTTTTTTTTAATCAACATCTTAAATACCTAAAACGGTTCAGAAATCCAAACCGGAGATACCGAGTTTACAAAATTAATATCCACTGGGTAGACCGAATCGAGAACCGAATGGGTACCCGAATAACTATTCATCCCGGAGACAACTATTCACTCCGAGTCTTCTCCTTTTTTTGAAAATCGAAAGGATTCGAAAATTCGAAAGGATTTTCTTTGATCACGTTCTTTCTTTCGAATTTCCGAATCCTTTTTTTTGTTTTTTGTATTTTTTTGTTTTTTAATTAAAATAAATAAATAATTAAAATTATTCGTCTGAATATTAATTTTGGGATTACAGAATCTCGGGATGAATAGTACATAGTAATACCGGGATGAATAGTAATCCCGGGGTAAATATTTGATAGCACATAGTAATCTCGGAATTATGGAGTCTCTGGATGAATAGTAATCCCGGGATGAATAGTAATCCCGGGATGAATAGTAATCACAGAGAAGAACCAATATTGTCTAAGCTAAAGGAGAAGACTCGGAGTGAATAGTAGTCTCGGATGAATAGTGTCCCAGGATGAATAGTATTATTATGTTCTATTCATCCCAAGACTCTGTAAACCCGGGATTACTATTCAGGTGAATAATTTTAATTAAAAAAAGGATTCGAAAATTCGAAAGAAAGAACGTGATCAAAGAAAATTCTTTCGATTTCGAATTTTTGAATCCTTTCGATTTTCAAAGAAAGGAGAATACTCGGAGTGAATAGTTGTCTCCGGGATGAATAGTTATTCGGGTACCCATTCGGTTCTCGATTCGGTCTACCCAGTGGATATTAATTTTGTAAACTCGGTATCTCCGGTTTGGATTTCTGAACCGTTTTAGGTATTTAAGATGTTGAAAAAAAAAAAAAAAAAATGACACGTCACCATTTTAACCGGAAAATGAACAGTTCCAGTCACATTTTTGGCGGCGCGAACAAAATTGTCACGTTGAAGGTTTTTTATGTTAAAAGATATAGATTGAGAGTTTATAATGTTAGTATAAAACTCTGAAGGTTTAAAGTGTTAGTAGCTACCACTTTGAAGGTTTTTATGCGATTTTCCCTTTCAAAATGCTGAGTTTGGGTAATCTTAGTCCATGAATATCTAAACACTATTTTGTTTTGCTAATTTACATTCTTGGTATATGTAGTCGCCTTCTTGATGGAATCAAGATATAATCATAAAATATACTTTAAATTTTTAACAGAAACTATCTTGTTAATAATTCTAAGGGATTAAGAGAGATTCATGAGCTGTAACTCCCAAAATAAATCCGCACAAGAAAAAATAGAAAGCAACAAAGGATAAACAAAAACGTCTAATCTTTGGGCAAATAAAAGCCTGCACTTGAGATAAGTTCTATAGAAAACAAATGAAGAAAAATCAAAAGTAGTGCTTCTTTTTACCAAAACAATTACATTATGCCCAAGGAAGCAGACCGCAATGATCTTTTTAACCTTGTGATACCGTAAATGGCTTAAGAAGAAGATTTTGAGCTCACGAGTTCTTCAACGGTTGCAAAGAGGCGCATTTTGGCACCCGATTTATCTGAAAAAGGAAAAACGCTTCATAAGATGATTTCAAGGGATCTAAGCATGCAGTGTTATGACATGGAATAAAGGTTTCTTACCATTGTGAGCTATTACGCATTTTGTTGGATTTGGCGGTGAAGTTGTAGAATCCAATCAACATAACCAGTCGAACCGCCCATCTGGTCCTCAATGAGATTTCTTAGGAGAAGAAAGCCTTCCCGGGGTTGTTCTCCTTGCCTCACTAGAAAACACATGGGATGATATGACGGATCATTCTCCCTCACTTTCTTTATCAACCTCATTAGCTTCTTTGACATCCCATTCTCTTGCTCTTGCACTGTAACCTAAGACCCACCACGAAGAAATACACATTGTGATGTTTCAGAAACTTAAAAAGCAAGGAACCAGTACCGATGCATATATAAATCATTCATATGTAAGGAAACCAACATAGAGTAAATACTAGTGCTGCACATAAATGATTGGATGTCATGCCCGTTCAACAATTCATATGTAAGGCTGCATGTCGATAAAAGAGCATACCCTTGAGAGCTCTGCTGCAAAGTCAGTCCCAAGAAGATTTTTAGCAATGTCAGGTGAAAGCATCCGGCCAAACCACAAAACCAATCGAAAACCATCATCATAAATGTAAAGGCCTCTAGAATCCAAACTCTCTGCAGCCAGAGGCAATCTCCTTAAAACGTCCTTAAGGTCATCATGGTCTGCTGATGGCTGCAAACATGTGAATTCATAAATGATTAAGAATTTTCTAAAGTGATGTCTGATAATGTACATTGAGATAGAGATGCACAAACCTTTAAGAGCCACTCGTCAACACGGAATAAATTGGGATATAAAAGCTTCAATAGCTTTTTGACTGGCAGAGCCATCATGGTTAAGCTTGCCGCACAGCGCTCATCCAGTGAAGCATCACCAGGCCCACCTTGAAGAGGAGTGGACTTACAAATTGCCAATCCGTACAATGGCAAGAACTTCAGAGACTCTGGGTATATTAATCTAGACCCCAACCGATGCTGCACCGCGTGAAGATTACGATATTCTCTGAGAGCTTTAACAATCTTTTGCTGTATTGCATTCCGTGCGTCATCCAATTTTGCGGACAGAGTTTTCTCAATTGCTGCAGGATTAAAACGGTCATTAAATAGAATCCAAAGTAACATATGATGCTACTGGGAAAAACTTGAATGTATCTTACCTAATCTAGTATATACAGAGACAATGGAACCAGTGTCTGCTTGTCTATACATCTCTCCAAGATCTGTAACCACTGGAGCAACAGATGTGTGTACCCTTATACGCCTCTCTCCGCAAGAAGCAGTATATCTTAGTTCTGTTAAGGATTACTAAAACCACATGATGCGTTGTACCAGCTGAAAATCAAACTTCAAACTCAAGTATATTTTAAATATAACATATTCAAGGATACAGTAAAGCAACTTGGAAATACACAGTCGGGGTTGTTAGCAATGTCTCTTCCAGAGTCAGCTGCATTGCATACGCTTTGTCACAATCAACAGCAGGAAGAGCAAGTAGGTCAGTAGACCTTAGCATGAAGTTCCCATGGTAGGACGAGAAACGAATTCCTGCATGCAAAAATATATAAGATCACATGTAGCATACCAACGAATTTAGCAAATCTTGAATGACGTAACAGGTAGCACAAATGAATATTGTATCATAAACTATCAAACCTTTTCCACATCTTATTCGCATAACGGATTCCCAGGCAGTTTCCCTTGTAAGGTCTCTAGCCAGCTCGTGTCTTAACTTATCTCCATGAATAGATGATTGGAAGCCTGGATAATAGTACACCTGTCCTCCAGTGTATTTTGCCAGAGTCCCTACACAAGCCAATGCATTGTACTACATAAACTAATAAAGCCTCCGTAATTAAAACAGCAATATTTAAGGGGGGGAGATGGCACCACTAACTACCCATTGACTCCAAACCCCTGAAATAAAACATCAGTGATAACCATGACGTTCACGTACCTAAGGAGGCAATATCAGTGTACTTATCACTGAATGCATAAACATTAATTCCTATCTGGAACTTGGTACAATCGGCAGCCATTTGCTTATAGAAGGTGTCTTCAGCTACCCTTAAAGCATATTCTTTGTCAGTTCCATAGACACGAGGATCATCTCCGCGCAACTTTAACCGCCCAGCACCAAGAGAAGGTAACGAGTTCTGGAAAATTAGTAACTTGCCACCAAGTTGGTTCTGAAATAGAGAGAGAAAACAGAGTCAACTACAAACTGATACAAATTTCAGATGAGGATCCATATAGGACACTGACATGACATGAATTATGTGTTTTTCATTTTATATGGCAGCATAGTAACTAACCATAACCATGAACGCTGCTCTGAGGGCTGGACCAAAAGCCGATTCCAAATTGACATTATCTTGAAACATCAGAGGCAGACTGTCCAAAAAGGCTTCCACCACATTTCTAGATTCAGATAGATTGACAAGGAGATCATCCGGCAATGGGACAAATATATCATCTAGATCCGAAACCACCATCATTTGCGGCTGGCTCAAAGATGACTGCATTGCCAAGGTCCAAAAATAATACATGATGGAAGCTTAAGTATTTTAGAGCAAAAATTCATGGTATTCACAATCCTCTTACCTTCATGTTGTAAAAATGTAAAGTACTGTCATAAGTAATAAATCCAATTTGAGTTCTGGGATAACCAGGCAGGTTATCCAAACAAGACTTAATTGTTTGAGCAACAACCTGCCAAAAGAGCAAAAAAAAAGTCAGTGTAAGATCTAAATTTGAGGAACGCTTGCCTCGAAAAGAGAGAGCGTGTCTAATCTAGTCGAGATCCATTGATACGTACTGTATTCAGATAAAACCAGGCATGGATTAGTGCTTACTAATGCACAACAAATTACAAGGTGGAGTACTAAAATCCAACATGCTTACCTCAAGCATCCCACTTTTAGAAGCCGAAATTGAAACATCAATGAGGAAGAAGTAGATTGGTGGCATCGGAGGCCGAACCATGTATTCAGTTGGAGCTATGATTTCAACACTGCCCTTTGTCAGCTCCGGCCGTTGATCCATGTCCATTCTTCGGCCAGTAGCATCCAAATGTGAGAAGTATTCACCAGGCACTGAGCAAGAAATTTGACCCATAACTATGAATATTCATCTTATAAACATATCCCCGAAAGTACTGAACATAATTTATGGAAAGTAAAAAGAGGACATTCCAATGACTAGGCAAAAGTTCATATCAGATGCACAGGTATATTGACAAAGATGACATTCCACCACCAAAAACAGTTCCTTGTAGCTTTCACCAGATCCATTTACGATAATTCTATTAAGATCCCTGATAGATAGCCCTTCCCCATCAAGGAGAACCAGAGAAAAACCACAACATGTAGCTTAAGCACAAACAGATTAGCCAAAGACAACCGGAAAAAGAGCAAGACCATTAGACAAAAATGATCCAAACAAAAATGATGTTCTATAGCACTTTGATTAACAAACAGATCCTGAAGATGTGGAAAAAAATTACCATCATTAAGCATAGAACAAATATTACACCGCCACTTTCTTCCAGAATCTGTAAAAGTCACATAAGGATTCACATAGGTACGGCATCTTCTGCAGCGGATGATGCCAGTGGAGCCAAAATCAATAAGTGGTACTTCCTCCTGAACAGATAAATACGACAATTTCCAAAAAAGGGAAAAGTTATATGTGGCTCATATGTAGCCACGTGAAGAGTTCCAGATTATCAAAACATGAAAGAATTCAGAAGACTTAATTGTTAGCTTATAGAATACTAACCCCTTCAGGAGCCTCAGCAAGGGGACAAACCACAGCTCCTAGAGGTAAATGCCACCTCGACGCCAGAGACTGGGAATTTGGTATAGCACTAGTTGTCAGCCGTAGATATCTAGAATGGCAATTCATGGGGTACATTTCAGCAAATGAATTTGGCTCCACGTCACCGTCCAATGGCCTTGGGAATGAGGTATGATCAAGTCCAGGCTCAAGCGATCCCGGAATATTTGAAAGGGATAGCGAATTGAAATCTTCAACCAAGCCTTGAACGTTACTGGGAGGAGGTGCATAGCTTGGATGCAGATTCTGCTGTGCTGCTAGATTTGGGTGCTGAGCAAAACCTCCTATCTGAGGAGGATATGACGAGACAGTAGACGGGGGACCCTGCGATGCAGACTGGAATGGCATTGGGGGAGCGTGTAACACCTGCTTGCTGGGATAGCCAGGAAAAGATGGTTGTGAACCAACCCCACCAGAATAAGACGGATTCACTGGAGGCATCGACTGTTGAAAACCAGGTCTGGCAGGCATATTAAAATCTGCAGCAGGGGGAGAAGAATTTCCTCCAGGTAGCCCGGAAGTCATGCTTTGTGGTGGAGGTCCCATTGTTACAGGCGCCATTGGTTGCTGTGGTCGAAAAGACATCGGAGGGGATAAGTGACCTGCAAGCGTTTGAGTTGGTGGTGGACCACGAGGAGGGGGGGATGGAAAACGCTGGAAAGAGCCACCAGCAGGAGGACCATATGAAGGAAAGGAATTTGATGAAGGCGGTGGAGGTCTACTCCCTGGAATATGAGAGACCAAAGGAGACTGGACAGGCCTCATCGCACCCACTGGTGGAGCCATAGGAGGACCAGAAGGTGTGAAAGGCCTTGTTGGCTGAGAAGCAGATGGTGGGAAAGGTCTAAAGCCAACCGTCTCTGATCCCCCTGGTGGCGGAGCAGATGCGAATGGAGAGGAGGTCGTTCTAGCTGGAAAACCCTGATTTTCCGTACCCATTATTGCTTACACTGAGACTGTTGTCGAAGCTATAGGCAAGCTGGAAGCAAAGGACCAGATCAACTACAAGCTAGATTCGTCGTTCACGGAAACCTCATATCCTCTGGAATAATAAACTGGTGTTGTTCCCTTTCACAGTACCGACCTGGACAGATCCGCCTCTGAAAATCGCTAGTTTTCTTCAATGATTTCAAAATTGCAATGATCTTTCGTCTGTTCTAAAGACGATGGCTTAGATCTCGCCAAAACTAGGCGTCCCCAATTCCCACTCTCTTGTTTCTATTACAAACTCCCTCCTCGTTGCTGATTTTACCTTTTTCTAAAGATCAGAAAGATCTAGATCAACAACCATTGAATATCAGCTAAGAAACCTAAATTGGTAATTGGGGAGCGCGAAGACTACCTTAAGTGAGAGAAAGCTCGAGAATCTGCGCAGCACGAAACTGATTCTACAGCGATCGGCTTCAGATCGTGACCCTAAGAAGATTCGACACGTAATTGGAGAACCAAGCGCGGCGAAGGAGACGATGTCATATATTATGGGCCAAGAATTGGGCTTACGGGTTTGTATCTTTACAGCCCGTTTAACATCTCTCAACACAAATCTTTTTCATAGACAAATTGGGAAGGAACAAAAAAAAAAAAAAGTAAATAGTAAAACGTTATAAATTTGGGACAATTGGGTGAGTAACCAAATTTCAATAAACTCTTAAGAAAATAGCCATGAATAAACCAAAATTAAGCAAGTAACCAAAGAATTTTTTTCTTGTCGATTTTGCCGTCTTCCGAACTCGGTATAGACAGTTTATACTATTTTGATATTGTTCTATTTGACAGGACATATGTTTACCCCATTGATTTTTTTTCTTGCATAATTCAGATACTGGTAACTGGTTCAACTTTGTAGTAGTACCAAAAAAACACTTAATTTATTTCAAGTCTAACATGATTTGAATTTTGAAAAACAAACCCGAAATTTTGTTCATACGTTAATAGCGACACCTATAACGTAGGAAGTCTATTTTTTATAAATAACATAACAAAGCTAGTTTTTTAAATCAAAGACATAACAGATCTACAAACGTCTATTTTTCCAGACATTTCATCTCTCAAGTGTCTCATCAATAATTTCCAAAATTGCAAAAAACAATAGACGTTCGATACACACATAAAAATTAGTCTCCATTAATTTCCGAGCGTCTCTCGCCCACGACATCAAAGTCACCGTCTTTCTCCAACAGCGCAGTACTGGGTAGTGTTGCAAAGTAATAAAACCAACAATCGAATTAACAAAAGCCAAATAGACAGTCAATGTATTATATATAGACCGACGCTTGTTAACTACATTACATATCAGAGTTTGAATTGAAAATTACAAATATTTACATTGATTAGAATAACAAGTTTGTATAATGGTATAGACTTGATAAGTAGAATAGACGGAGAGATGAGAGGAGTACAATATGGGGAGGAGAATGAATATAATGGATTCTATATAGATTAATGTTTTCTACTACATAACATATCATGATTTGAATAATTTGTACATTTAAAATTACAAATCTTTACATTGATTACAATAACAATTTTGTAAAAATGGTATAGATTTGATAAGTAAAATAGATCGACGGAGAGGAGAAGAGTACAATATGAGGAGAAGGATGAATATGATAGTAAGTCTATTTTTAAAAAATCAAATACATCGCAAATCTAGCAATAACATACCACATCTATTTTTTGCTCATATCCATTTCTACTTCTTTGCCTTGAAACCAAGGTCCATAGGCTTATTCGCGGAGTTTACGATGGTCTGTTCAAGCAAATAACAAAATAAGTTCAAGCAAATTACAAAATTACAAAAAATAGACGTTCTATACACAAATAGAAATTACTCCATCATTTTCATATCAGTATACTAAACCATTATTTATAACGTGCCAATACATTATTCTCCAAATACGAAATAGATTTTCTATACACAAAATCCTCAACACATAGTAGCTAGTAAGTTTAAACAACTATGTACATAATAGAATAAAGACAAAGTCATAAAAATAGTATAGTCATAAAAATAGTCATACTATACGGCGAGTATCTGACATCGATGGTTTTTCTTCCGCTAGTTATCGATGACCAAGTAATCTAATTTGAGCTGCTTCTGATGAAAAAAAATAAAAAAAATGCTTTCATATCGCATCTTAGCTATTGTTTCAAGATCAAAGTTAATACCTTTTTCGTTATACGGTCCGATAGACTTATGACGGCTAGCGGCGACTCTGGTATCGCGAGCTTGTTCCCGTTCCAAATAGACTTTCTATACAAAATATACTTTTTATACACAAACCACTCATAGACATTCTATAATTGATAAAGTGAATGTAAGCGTCTAATTGTTGCCTTGTTCACCTTAAGGAAGACACCATTGAAGATCTACACAAATGTTTAGCAAAAGTCGGCGATTTTTCGTCTTCGTTGCTGTTACATCAAACAAAGTTCATATCCTCAATAAACAGACATCTGCGTAACATAGCACATTTATCTTTTTATCAAAATAAAAATAGAGCTTCTATTTTTGTGAATCAATAAAATACAGACAGTCTATGTGTTCTATATAGAGTAAACGCAATTTCTTAAATTCATCCTAATTTTTATTACAAACTGATATTAAATTCATCCTAATTTCAAGAGGGTAAACGCAATTTTGCAGCTTCACTATTAAAAACAGCATCGTAAACCTTCTTCTCTTCTCATTAAGTAACAATCAATTAAGGAATCAAGACTGATACACAATGGGTAGAGTTGCAGAGTATATAATCTTAGAAGAACGAGAAGATATAAAAGCTCACCTTTTGATGAAATGAAGAGAGGACCTCATCTGCTTCTAGTGGTTTCTGAATAGTGATCCAAACAACCTCAGCACCAACTTCTCTTAACAAAACGCCAATTCCATTAACAATAAAGGTCCACCTATGTCACACAAATTCATCATCGCCTTAGCAAAAAAAAATCATCATCGCCCACGACATCAAAGCTAGATCTCACTAGAACCCAACGGTTGATACACACAAAACCAACAAGAAATTAGATCGGAGCGATCCGTTACGGCGTGGGAGGAGGAGATCGAGGGGATATGTCGGTGGATTGGGGCGAGAGATCACAGGGGAAGAGATATTGTTAGGATGAAGGATTAAGAGAAGACGGGAGAGAGAGAAGAGAAAATTAAAAAGATAAAAAAAATTGAGAGAGGAAGAGAGAGAGAGGGAGCGTGTGTGTGAGGGAGAGAGAGGGAGAGTGAAAAGGATAAAAATGTATTATTACATAATATACAGAGAATATTGATCCACTTTTTTTTTTGGTTAGTTTCTTAATTTTAATTTTTTTTTTGGTTATTGAGTGCAATTTCCCTATAAATTTTCATTATTTCTCTGTTTTCCGGAATGAATGGATAAATAATTTATTTATGGCTTTGACAAATAATAATATTAATTTCTTTATGGCATACTTGAACATCTGTCATTTGTAAGAACTGGAACCATTTCTGCATACTTTTGAAGAAACTAAGGTAATGTCACTTCCAGAATTTAGATATAAGAGCATCTCGAATGGGAGTATGCTAAGGGGTTCTTAATCCAAAAAAAAAAAAATATAATAATAATAATTGTGAACAGTGTAAGAATCGGTTCTTAAATAAGAACTTTTAAAACCGGTTCTTAAGGGGGTTCTTACACTGTTCATGCCACGTGTCAACTCTTAATTCGCCAAAAAAAAATTTTGTTGCCAGATTTTCTTAACATTAACTTTAAAAAAAAAATTCTTAACTTTTTTTTTAAAGAGACTTTTTCATAACTTCAACTTTAAAATTCTAAACTTTTTCTACATATTAATGAATTGAAATTTTTACATATTAAATTTTTTTTTAAGATTCTAAAATTCTAAACTTCTTCTTCCTGAAGCTTCGATAATATGTTGTACGTTTTAAATTTCATAAAATGCAATAAAATTTTGGTTTAATAAAATATAGTATGTTTATAATTTAATTTACAAAGTAAATTAAACTTAAGAAAATTAATTAAAAAAAAAAAATTTTAAAACCCCAAATGAGGTTCTACCATTGGAGGAGCCAAAACTTAAAAATTCTTAAAGAGGTTATAAACCAAAATTTATGAATAAAAAATTGGTGGGTTCTTATATTGGAGATGGTCTAAGATGTCTTATATAACAATATATGCAGAGATAATATGACTATTCTCATGGAGAAGAAGAAGTCCTGGTGTAGAACAGAACATAAAGAGCCAATCCTAAGACTAGAAGAGGAACAAGAAACTGAAGGAACTTAATCAACAACAACTCAGAGTTCTTGTTATCCTGATTCGAATTAATTGTAGTACTGGTATCTTTGGCCTTGGTTGAGTGACTTGAGTCTATGTCACCCACATAAAACTCATCTAACATGGCTTTTGCAGACGAACTATGACCCACTTCCTCGAATTCATCGGTTACGTCTCTCCCTGAAAATCAAACTTGTATTATCATCACCACCATGATTACAAAAATAGATGAACTCAAGTGAATCTTTTAGCTTTTACCCTGTAACAGACAATAGTACATCATCACCACCAGGATGGTCGTTCAAGAACTTTGTCACATCATAGACCTGTTTCCGTATATTCGCAATTACACAAACTGAAACTCAACCAACAAAATTCTGATACAAAACAAAAAGGAAAAGAGAACCTTGCCGTTGATGAGGAGCCAGCTATTACTTTTCCATCTCCGGCCATCTCCAACGATAGGTTTTCAAAGTTTCTGGTGTAAAATTTCAGGTAAAGAGGTCCTTTTATTTGATTCTCTGATTGTTGAGACTTGAAATCGGCTCTGTCACCAACCGCTCCGATCGTATGCGTTCCAGAATCCACGGTTGGTAGTTTAGTTGTCACAATTCACGTAAGTGCAGTGTGTCATCTCTTCCTCTTTTTCATCTTTTTTTTTTTTGAAAAGCTTTTCTACTTTCACACTTTGACACCAATATTTAATACTATTTCCTGAACTACCTTTTCTAATTTAGAAATAGTGTCCATAGTTTTGCAGATAATCATTTAAACCCAAATTAATGCGATCTTACACATAATTGATTATACATTATTCATTAACATAGTACCCAAACAAATCGTCAAACCAACTCAATGTTGCAATTGAGCTTGGTTAATAAAGTTACGCGCGGAAGAAAAATAGAATCACGAAACGGTTTTGAAGAAGCCATCATGATATTGATTTAGGGTTTTATCAGAGTAAATAGCTAAATACTTTTCCGACCAAACACACAAATAAAAACAACAACTCTATAAATAAACCAAGTAAAAATCGCATATAACCTCGTAATATAACAGTATCAGGTCGGCGCAAAACTTTGAGGAAACATTCAAAAACAAAATACTGATAAAACTCAGTACTTGACAGGTGCAAGAACGTCCAACTGAGATCCAAGCTTCTCTTCAGCAACCTTCTCGGCCTTAGCTCTGAGTTTGTTAAGTTGCTTCTTTCGCTCATAAACCACTTTAGATCTTTCTTTTCTCTTATTCTCCAGCTCCTGCTCATATTTTATCAAACATACATTCATTAGCTTAGCATCTCTCCTTCTAACTTAAGTAAGTGTATTTCGATGCGTATCAAAGATTCGTATGCATATTATATCTATACTATACACAGAACTTGTGTCCTTAACTTCTTATTCGCTTTTCTTGTCAATAAAACAAATCAGTTCAGGCACAGGATGAGGAAGCTCCACGTCAATCGAAGTAAAAACAAGAGAACCTAAGAGGTGAAGTGTAATATACCTTGATGGTGTCGTAGTGGTTCCACCCGACTTCAGAAGAAAGACGGCCCAACAGGCAGTATTTGTGGCCAGCCTGCAGCCTCAAGACCCTGATCAAGGAGGAAGATTCAACGGTTTAACAGATGATTACTACTACACATATATAGATATTAAACAAAACCGAAAAAACTGAGAAAATTGAGAGGGTAAAAGAACAAACTTGAGAGCATCAGGAATGACCATCCTCTTGATCTTGTCATATGGAGTAGGGACACCTTCAAAGACCTTCAAGCGGTCAAGGGCAGCAGCTCCACGCTTAGTCTTGTGCGGAATCATACTGAAAACGATACAGACTCTAGTAAGTTAGCTACAAGTACTTTCAAGAACAGAATGTCTGAATAAAGAGCAGAAATAAAGCATCAAGAATGGTAACTCTTATTCTATATTCATTACTGTGTTTAGTAAGCTAATAAAGCATCCAGAAACCCAGTTGAAATGTGTACAAAACTAAGCGGCAATCACGCTTCCTTAGCTACACTATTCACAGTACCAAATTACTAAAACCAATAACGAAAGATTAAAACCCGCGGAAAACAGAGAGAGGAAGAGATTGATGTACGAACCCGCGAACGGTCCGCCAGAAGATCTTGGACGGAGCACGGAAGTGAATGGGCCCGTGAGACGGCTTAGTGTTCATACGCTTGCGGAGGAACCTCATGTACTTCATCTTCTGACGGACAAGTCCGCCGGAGAGACAAATCTCCTCGCATCGGACAACCACAACCTTCTGGCCATTGAGCAGCTCCTTCGCCACAATGGACGCCAAGCGACCTAGCATGTGGTGGCGAGCATCCACCACCACGCGCTTCGCGCAAATCCCTGACCCCGACACCATTTTTACCCAACTCCTGATCAGCCGCTGGTTAACTCCTCCGGGGTGATTACAAATGCAATTGAGAACAACTTTTTCGAATTAGGGTTTTGCGGTGCCTTTTTACACCATCTGATTGGGCCGAGACCATTGGGCGTTGGGTTTATGTAGTCCAATATTATGAGGCCCATCTTTGCTCACTGCAAAAGATAAATGCCAGTGTGTACTTTAATGATACATATATTGTAAAAACCGAAAACATTTCGTCAACAGCAGGGTTCGAACCTGCGCGGGCGAAGCCCAACAGATTTCAAGTCTGTCTCCTTAACCACTCGGACATATTGACTGTTTTGTTTATCGACATAATATTTATGATATATATCACGTACAAAAATATCTAAGGAAAACGAAAATTTTTCACAATTAAATGCCTTATTCACCTGATTCCCAGCTTTATATTTAGGGATGTCAATCGGGCTGGCCCGGCCCGAAACCCGTAAAGCCCGCATATATTTGAGCCCGGCCCGGCCCGGCCCGAAAAAATATCGGGCCTATATTTTAAAGCCCGGCCCGGCCCTGACAGGGCTTTAGGGCTTTTCGGGCTTTTTCGGGCTTTTCTTTATAAACACAAAAATTCACAATTCTCAAATAAAAAAATAATTAAAAAAAAATATTTATCAAAATAAATCTAAATTGAAATGTATTATATCAAATCCAATTAAATTTAAAAGCAAAAGTTTGACAAAAAAAACAAATAAAATTCTAATAAATTGTATTACCAAATAAAACATAAAATCAAAACACTTTAAATCTAGGTAGTAGAGTTTAGATTATAATCTCTTTCATCACCATCAAAAGCTACAGATAAAAAGAAAAAGTAAAATAATATTAAACTTTGAGAGGTATAAATCATTTAGAAATGTCATTGAAAATCTATAGATAAAGATTTTAAAAATATGAAGTAAATATGGATGAATGACAATGGTACATGGATCATGAAATGTAAACCTATAAAACCAAGTGCATGTACAAATCAGTGCTTCAACGTTTCTTGGTAAAAGACGATTTCCAAGACATACGTACAAATACTAAACGTAGACTCTGATGCCATTGTAGTTATCAGAATGCTTAGAACATCACATGTCATACGAGCTAACTCACCATAACGTTGTGAATGACTCTTCCACCATTCTAAAACATCAATGTCTTCATAAAAAGTTAGTTACAACATATCGTCTTCTAAGTATAGAGTCAATTTAGACTTTGATTCTTCTATAATGGTATGTTTGTTCATACGCTTTGAAATCATATGATAAGTGAACCCAAATTTAATAAAACATACGTAATCAAATAGTTTCGGGCTTTTCGGGCTAGCCCGAGCCCGATCTGGCTAAGCCCGAAAACACAATAGCCCGAACGGGCTTAAGCCCGAAAGGCCCGATTTTTTTGGGCTTTTATTTCTAGGCCCGAGCCCGCTATTTTTCAGGGCCGGGCCGGGCCTCGGGCTTTGGCCCTAATTGACACCCCTATTTATATTTGAGAGAAAATATGTGACTATTATTAATTCTTTGAAAACCAAACAGCTTCTTAGGAGTGCATCCATAATTGAATATCTATTAAGGCTCCGGATGGAGAAAGCGGATCAAGCGGTTCAAGCGGATCATGCGGAACAAGTGCGGATCAGGCAGATCAGGCGGATCAGACGGAACAAGTGCGGATCATGCGGTTCAAAATATATGGTTGAATGGGAAAAGCGGTACATAATGTATATTTGAATTAAATATAAATGTAATAAATATTGTTACCGAGATTTCTCGTCCCAATTTCTAAAATGAACAAACCTATCGGTATGGGTCAGGTTAGATCGGATCAAATTTCATCTTAATATAAACTTGCATAAAATTAATAAATAAGTGTGGTTAGTGTAAAATTGAATGCTAATTAAAAAAATATAGTACCAGTATAAATAATATCAATTTTTATCAATATTTTATCTAAAGAACTTTATTTTGAGTCAAGTTTATTTTGAGTCGTTTGATTTAATTCATATTTTTCTCCTACTTATAATATTTTAAAATGAATGTTTTGCTTGGACTACATCTGAACTACTCCAAATTTGAAGTGTATAAAAAAAGTGAATGAACCACTATTTTACTCTTGGATGAGTAACGCCTGCGGTACAACCATTATTTTAATATTTTTTATTAGTGAAAATTAAAATTGTTGGATACATCATGAATGGAGAGTAAAAGTGGTTCTCCCTCTTATGTGTATCGACCGTCGTTTGCCCACCGTTCCATTCAGAGCCTAAACTTCACCGCTATCTACAAATTTTGGTACAAGATAAAAAAAACAAAAAAACAACTATGATCCATATTATCGAAAAAAATACAATATAGAGTTAAAATTTCAGAACTTCAGTTCATGTGAATTATGTCTTCCTCTCGCTTTAAATAATTTTTAGAGAAAAAAAAGTATTTGAAAATCTGAAAAACAGTTCACTGTAACTGTTTATAAGCAAAATCAGGATAATGATCACGAGCCTTCACAACTTGTTTTGTTAACTTAGCCACCAGTGTAAACTATTTCTTACTTAATCATTGATAATTATGTAAATCTACAATATAGAGAAAGTTATAAACTCTACATGGCCTCAAATCTCATCTCCATAAACATAGTAATATTCGTCACGAAATGTGTCACGACACCCTCCATAGCTAAAAACCAAACAACTTCATAGAAAAACCTCCATAATTGAATCTCAACAAACTTGCCCGTTTTTAAATGCACAATTTTGGCACAAGATAAAATAAAAATAATTATGATCTAGGATGATCGAAAACAACACAATAAAGAGTTAAATTCACAAATATAATACATAAATAAAACGAGAAAGACGTTCTAACTTCTTTTTTTCCTATCTAATTCAAAGTAATTAGCTGATATATTATACACTTAACCACATCATTGATCCTCAACACAAATTCGGAATTACAATGCTCATTAGCATCATAGATTAGCTTGAATCTTTTTACGTCTCACCCTTTGTTAGACTTCATAAATAAGAATTGATTTGAATCTAAATCCAAAACCGGAACTCTTGACCATAGATTTCTCCATTGTTTTGATAATAACAATGAATTGAAAGCTCATATAAGATTCAACATAGATTTAACATAACAAATTATCCGATAATTGTTTAACTTATCTTCCCTTGAACCTTCAGATTTCTCTAACTTCCTCTTGTTTATATAGGTTTTAGGCGTGGTTTATCTCTTAACCCCTAAACTCACATAAATTAAAAGTCAACAAATGTTTCACCAAAAAAAAAAGTCAACCCCGAAATTGTTATTCGAAGCCGACCCCGAAATTTATTTAAAGATAAAAAGAAATGCTAGAGATAAATTTACAAAATTACTTAGTGAGTCCGATTTTCTTTTGTGTATTTCCTTTGTGAGATAAAGTGTAAGAATAAAACGAAACCGCCATTAATTTGTCGGTGCATAAATCTTCTTCAAAGTTTTTGAGATAAGTCTGAATAAAATGGCCACAAAAAAAACCATTTACGAGAGGATATATTAATTAAAATTTCATGATGGAGGGTTGGAGACGACATACGAAAAGCTTTTCAAGATCAATCTGCATCTTGTTATAAAGCTTGATAATTCACATTGACTATCAATAAATAAATAAGTAAATAACTTTTTGTGTAAATTTTTTTTTTTTTGTGGAGACATCTTAATTTAGATCATACTTCCACCTTAAGACTCGTTCTACCTTACTCATTGATCTCCATTCCAAAACACTTTTGCCCACAAACATTCTTTCAATTTAAGGAGGCAAAAAGAAATAAGAAAATCGAAGTCTAGATGATAAAAAGTTAAATACAAGAATCCCAAAAATAAAATTTAGAAATTTCAATCTAAGCAAAAACGATGTTCAACACTCTTTAAATTCGATGCAAGAGGTAACATTTTTCCATCTTAGTGTCTAGGGAAGAAACAATTAATTTATTGATCGGGTTCCGATGATGGAGAAAGGTTGCGGGAGACGGCGTGGAGTTAAATGTCGGCGTTAAAGAGCCGTAGTAACTCGTTAGCCGGACTAACTTTAGACGCTGTTCTTGGCGGCGAGATCGTTATACCATCATCTCCACCGTCGCCACCGCCTTTGCCGCAACAATCACTTGTACCGCACCGCACAACAACCCAAACGCTTTTCGATATCATACGCGAGGAATACCAAAAGGAAGGGCACAAGGATCGAACCACGTGGCAGATTTTCCGTGAGAAACTCCGTCTCAAACGAACCGGTTCTGCTTGGACCTCGTCTCTTCATATCCCCGCCTCGGATATTCTTGGAGCGGCGTTCCGATCACACTCCGCCGGTTTAACCAACGATACGATCAACCTCCGAGATCTAGTCTACGCAATTCCGATGTCGGATCCACCTGGCTCTACAGGACGCGCGATGTTCACCCGCGGATCCTCCATGCGGGTCGGGTCGAGTAAAAACCCGGACGATTCGGCTGACGTCAGCATCCCGGGAGATGGACCACCGTCGAGGAGCTTCAAGCCGCAGCTATCACGGCACGATTCCGTTAAAGATCACGGCGACGGAGAAGAAGATAACAGACGGCGTCATCCGGTAGTCAAGTTCGTAGAAGAAAGGCAGATGTCTGCGAGAGAGGCTGTTGCGGCGCAGGAAGCGGCGGAAGCAGAAGCAGCGGCGGCTGCAAGCGACGATGAGGACGAAGAAGACGACGAGGAGGAGAATGATGATTCAGGAGAAGGAGAGGAGAATAACTCATCGGCAGCTTCTGCGCCGAAGCAAACGATGTCTCTAATGGATTTACTGGAAGAGACAGACCGGCAAATGGGATTAACAGGATCAAGATACGCCATGGACGAAGAAGACGAATACGAAGAAGACGACGAAGATGCGAATTACGAGGAAGGAGGAGGAGGAGGAGAAGGAGAGCTTAATTGCTGCGTTTGTCAGGTGAAAGTCAAAGGCGCGACTAACACACCTTGCGGTCACACGTTTTGTAAGCTCTGCTCTAAGGAGCTTATGGCTCAGAAAGGCCATTGTCCCGTTTGCACCAGCTTCGTCCTCGAATTCCTCGAGATCTTTTAGCAACAATTTTCAAACTTATATTTATTTAATTATTTATTTTTGGAGATACAATTTTGAATTTTATTTGTTTCTTGGGAGAAACTCCATCCATAATTGTGTAATGATATGCTACATCGAAGTCCCAAAATCGTTTATTAGACCATTTCTGTTCAAACTTTGAGCTTAGCAATGGTTAACAAGGCGGTTGCGACTGGGACATCGATCAGGTTGTCTGACAATGTAGATCTGATCTCCGACTTTACTGCTCGAGTCTTGATTCCTATACCATGTCCATAGTGCCCATGTCTCGTTCTTCACCTGCGATAGTAATTAAATTAGACTAATCCTAACCTGGTTTTGATGCGTTTAGGAATCCATTACCTCTAGGATTCCATGGCCAAAGCTGCTTTCTCTCAAGGCACTATAATCAGGTTGCTGATCCCAACAGAACTTACCGCACGTGGTGAAGTTCGAAGCGCAAAATTTTCCACCCATGAACGGATCCGGTGTGGTTAATGGCTCAGGACATTTACCGGGCTCATCGGCGTGCTCAATCGCCATCTTTTCACGGTTACCTCCATCACCAATCACAATGTAAACTGGACCACATGGGTCTAGTTCGTAATTGTAAACTCTGTTCGACCGTTCATAAGCATGAACCTGGAAAAACGTTTTAATACACAGTCTCAATCATACCAAATCAAAAGGCAAAGATAAAAAAGACAGTTTTGTATTTCGGGTCTTACATGTCCGTTGAAGACAATGTCGGTACCGTAAGAGTAAAGTAACTCCTCCATAGATTCTTTCATACATTCAGCTTCTCTGTAATGCGCTTTGTAAGAGCTATACCAAGGTGGATGCCAAGAAACTACTAGCCATGGAGTTACCGATCTATCGAATTTAGCCAAATCCTTCTTTAGCCACTCATATTGTTCCGCTGCAAAAACCGACAAACCCTTTAGAAGAGATGCACAAACATGTAAATTTAGAGGTCAGAGTCTGAGAATACTAAAAACCTGATTTTTCAAAGGCGATGTAGGCACCGAGCATTACAAAGTGAATCCCGCCAGCGTTAAAAGAATAATAGAGCGTAGAAGACGAGCCGCTTTCTTTATAAGGGAAAGCGAACCTTGAGCTATACGCTTCAAATGTCTTGTTTTCGGCTTGCAATTCGATCTCATGATTTCCTTCAATCACCATAAATGGAACTTTAGAAGTCAGATTCTCCATAAATCTACCCCAATAATCCCAACGTGGCTGATACGTCTCATGTATAGGCGTCTCTGGGAAAGAGCAAGAATAACAATCCGAGCTAGTCCCGTTCGTTAGATACAAGTTTGCATAACTCACATCGCCGATCAATAAAACAAGATCCGGAGAATTATGAATCAAATGACTAATTGTATCTGTTGTGTTATAAGTGAGACCAAGATCACCCACAACTGCTATTCGGCCGGGGTAACTCGAGGGCCTAGAAACCGGCATTGTCCTGAAATGGTGGATCTTACTCATAGCATGTCGTGAAGGATCCCCACATCGATAGTAATAGACAGTACTTGGTTTCAACCCTACGTTTAGAAAACCAACCCCTTATCAAGAATTGATTAACGGGCTAGG
This sequence comes from Eutrema yunnanense, assembly GCA_002933935.1. Lineage (NCBI taxonomy): Eukaryota > Viridiplantae > Streptophyta > Magnoliopsida > Brassicales > Brassicaceae > Eutrema > Eutrema yunnanense. The sequence goes on from PKML01050628.1 coordinate 1,127,635, forward strand.
TTTTCGATTGTTTCAAACGCTAATTATGTGTTTGCGATTGGATTTATGTATTCTATTTTTTTTTTAAATAACATTTTTAAAAACTAAAACATTTTGACAAGAAACGCAAACGCAAAAGCAAACACACAATGGTGGCCCAAATGTATAGCAAAAAACAAGAAAAGAAAAAGAAGAACCTGTAATGCGAACATGGTGTATGATTCCAGAAGTATAATTAAGGAGACCGTCGAAAGGGTAAAGTTGACTATAAACAAGTGAGTGTCCTTTGGCTTCATGACTCAGTGAGTGCCTCAAAGTACTGAACTGGACAATACTGTCGATACTTGTCGGATCTAATGGCTTCACGTTCTTGCCGATTTGGAACTCACCTTTCAAACCCAGCAATAATTTCATTAATTAAAATACATACCAAGAATCTTATCTTTAGTTCGTTGTCAGATTTCATCAGAGTCACAAGATCCTAACTTTAGATAGAACGTAACTAAAAAGAGTTTGGTAATAAAGATTCTTCCTCTAATGTCAGAGTTAGCATTTATTACATAATATTTCAGTTTTTTTAAGACGAAAAGATAATAAATAAGTAATGAATTAATGAAGAGAGAGTTGCAAATAACGTAATTTTCAGTAGATGAAAAAGTGATCAAAATGAACCTGTGATCCAAGAGACCCAGATGGAATCATGATCGGAGGAGAGAGATAGAGAAATCTGCTCGGGCTCAAAACCAGTGACGTGGCGGCGGACGCGAGGATCGGTGTCAGGTAAGTCGATTGCTTTTCCACGGAGGGTGGTGTCTAACGGCACCGTCACCGGAACAAACGGACCGTCCAACGTTGTCGGGATATAATCGGCGGAGGAGCTTGCCGGCGGCGAGAGAAACCAGAAGAGCAGAAGAAGTGGAAGTCCGAGAAAGATGATAGAATCGTCATGAAACGTCATCGTTTTCTCTTTTTTTTCACGGGGTGGCGGCGGAGCTTTTCATAGTAGTGGGCGGCTTTCTTTTATGTTGTGTTGGCCTTGGTGTGTTTTGGGAAAATCAAGTTTTTAATTTCTAGGAGAATCTAATTTCGTTTGTTTTTTTTATTTAGGTACACATTGAACCAAACCAAATTCCTACTCGATATGTACACTATTAATTGTTTGAGTATTTCCTTGTTTAAAAAACAAAAATTATTATTGGCCTTGGTGTGTTTTGGGAGTATTTTGTAACAACAATTGAAATCTTGAAACAAAACACGTCCGAGTTTGGGATGTTACGACATGGTCCAAAACAAATTGTTTGGTTTGAGAAATCTTTTGGGAATTGAAGTGTGATGTGTTTACTTCTACTCTCTGGAAAGTGACTGTTTATACATCAATAGTCTTCAACTTTAGTGGGTTTTGAAGATGAGAATTTTCTGAAGTTTTGATCTTTATCTTATTTCACTTTAGAAGTCAGATTCTCCATAAATCTACCCCAATAATCCCAACGTGGCTGATTCGTCTCATGTATATCTCTGGGAAAGAGCAAGAATAACAATCCGATACTTTATCTAAAATATAGAGTATCAAACACATGACTAATTGAATGATTTTGTTTTTATAGTATAGGTTTATGATAGATATTAGAAACGATATTGTCAGTTTCAAGAGAGAGAGAGAAAAAAAATGCAAAATTGATAAATATCTGTTGATCCAGTGAGCCTCATCTTCAATGGATAAAAGACAAACGTTTAGCCAATTTAGAAATATGTAGAGAAGTACTATGTTTTTATTGATTCAAGATGTTAGAATAAATTAAATTAAGAGTTTAAATAATACTATAATTAGTAATTAGCTAAATAATAATCAAGGGTGTTTTAGTAATTTTATGTTATATAAAGACGATTAGGTATATTTTTAAAATGAAAAAATTATATATTTTTTTCAAGGGTCTAGTGATTGACTTCTGAAACTTATCTCTTAGGTTTACTTCACCCATCTAACCTCTCTCTCCATCGACTTCACAATGAACGCGAAAGAAATCCGTACAATCATCGGAATTATTGGTTAGATCTGCTTCGTCTCTCGCTTATATGATCATAATGCTTATCTGTGTGTATAATCTTCTCTATTTAGAGCTGTTTTCACGTCTGGGTTACGTTTTGGGGGCGGAAACGTCCTCGACACGTTTTGAGAAAAGCGGGTACTTACGATAGTCGGTTGATGGGGACGGATATGTTAGAAACTAGGGACGTTTAAGCTTTATAATTGGTGTTCTAATCAAATTCGAAGAATATATACTTGTTGGGAAAAAAATAAAAGAATATACTTTCCTGTTCCACAACATAGTTTGATATACTTGTTATTTTTTTTGCTTGCAAACTAGTTTGATATTTGTTGACAATTGTTTTTCTGGCTTGATGCAGGCAATGCTATATCCTTTTTTATCTCCCTCTCACAGATGTAATCTCTTTTCTTCTTCTTTTTTATTTAGTGGTTTCAAGGATCATTTTTTCACATATTTATACAAGGATTATTATATATATATGCAGGCCAAAGGTAATACAGACTTACAAGAAGAAATCAGTGGAGCACTTTCAACAACATCTTCATGTAGTGATGGTGATGAAATGTAGTCTGTGGGTTTTGTATGGTCTCCCACTTGTTCAAAAGGATAGCATTCTCGTCACCACCAGTAATGGCGTCGGTTTCGTAATCGAAGTTATCTACCTGGCTGTGTTTTTTTTCTACACTGACCCAAAATCACGAGTATGTTTTTATTTTTTGAGAAAGAAAATCACGTATATGCTCTATCATTAATGCTTACATCTCTTATCATATTGTATATTGATTTTGATGATGTTGATGTTAATGTGCAGATGGATGCCGATTCGGCGTATCAGTCCACTGGGTTATGTCTTGCAATTGAGTTTTCTTTGGTGGCAACGGTCTGTGGGATAACTTTCTGGATCATAGAACCTTTATCGGCTAGACGTACATTCATCGGTGTTGTCTGCAACGTTTTCACCATTACTATGCATGTTTTACTTGCCATGGTGAGCTCTTTTTTGATTGGTAGATATAAATAAACTAATTATTTATGAGTTTTAATTATTTTCTTATGCGTGAAACTATAGTGTGCAAAGTCAGAGACGAATAGCTACAGGTGCATGCCGTTTTGGTTGTCGTTCGTCAGCTTCATCAACGCTGGAACTTGGACTGCTTATTCTTTGATTTACAAAATTGACATCTACATCCTTGTAAGCCTTCATAGTTTTTTTTATTGGTTTTCATTAAGAGATTTTATTGTTTTGTAACGTTTGTTTTTTCTTTTGGTTTGTATATGGGACAGATAATCAATGGTCTTGGAACTTTGGCGTGTGCCTCACAATTAATAGCCCATGCTTGTTACTACGCAAATATAATCCCGAGTGGGAACGTCCTTGTTGTGTGAAGATTGTGTTTGGAACCTTTTTTTTAGCTTTCGCTTGGACAAAATTTAAATAATAGACTTTTTACAGTTTGATCTGGACATTAATTCATTACAGCAATTATTTAACTGAGGCACATATTTAACCGCCTACATTTCTTAATAATACTAAACTTAATTAAGAAGAAGAAAAAACATTACAAAATTTATACATTAGATAAATATGAATCTTATTTTTATTTTAAAAGGATATTCTAATTAAAAGCAAAAGAAAAGAAAAAAATTTACAGAGGCCCAGCCTAGGCCCAGTTCGAATATTACAAAATACAAACTTAGAAACCCAATTGAAATTACATTTGACACATAATTAGGAAGAAACCAGAGTTGAACCATAATTGAACCAAGTAGTGGAGATAGAACCAGGTAAAGTAACCAATAATGTCGTTGGAATGGTATAGATGGATATATTGCCAACCAACAAACCAGCGGAGGCGAGGAAGAGAGTAATGATAGAAGATCTTTTGGTAAATAAATATGATTTTATTACCATGATAATTAAGCTCGTGTGCTTCTGCGGAAACATAACTTTGGTTTCTCCTCCTAGGACGGCATGCATATGTATAGTATCATCTACCTGACTCTTTGCATGGTTGACATTGTGTTTCTGCATGTTAATCCAATTTTTCAGATTCCATTGGCATTTTGTTGAACGCTCGTATGTCTACAAAATCCTTTAAACGGTGGTCTAGCCCTCTCTTTCTACCCCTGGCATCGTTGTTGCTATCCAAATTCTCATTGATTGCCCCACTGGTATGTATGCTAACTTCAGGAAATCAAAATTTTATATTAATTTTGTTTTGCGCCTCAAATGTGACAGAGCACCCTGCAGGGTATACATTTTCAGCTGCTTCAGGCACCACCCTTTGTCATTAATTTTTCGGGAGACTTGATGTTGGAACTAATTTTTTGTCAAAGCTCGAGGGCTTGATAAAATTGTGTTAGTGTGAAAAGAAATGAGTTAAGCTCTTTCTAATGAAATGTTTTCATTAACCGAGAAATGTTTTCTCGTGTATATATGTTGGAATAGTTGTGTCTTAAACGAACAACATGAGAGAAGAAAAGCCATACGTGCGACGTTCGCATCTTGGGCCTTGATTGGGCCCGTGGACTTTTTGAGGTATCGATCGATACCCCTTGGTATCGATCGATACTCAACAGGCCGACTTAAAAATCGCAGCCGCCTAAGATGATCTGGAAATATTCCTTTTCTGTCAGGGAAAAACCCTAGCCTCTCTCCTATATATACAACACGATTTTCACCTAAAAAATCATCCTCTGATACACAATAAACACATTCTAAAAGTTCTAGCAATAGTTTCTTCAATTTCCTTCTGTCTAGAGAGTAAGTTTTTATTCGAGAGTATCGTAGTATAATGTTCGTTAGATCTGATATCAAGTGTAGATGATACAGATTACTTTGGTTGTATCCTGGGACTCATGGATCTATAAAAACCCGTCGCACTACGGGAGATTCTTAGGGTTAAGGAAAGAGATTCATCTCGCCTCCTTAGATTTATTATTGCTTTATCGTTATTTGAATCGTCTGTACCTTAACTGTTTATTTATATAATCGTGATTAAATCTCTCCTGTCTATTGTGCTAAATTTTGGTCCTACAATCTTAACTCTAAGAAGATCTAATTTTTGTTAATACTTCAATTGGATCTTTAATCACGAGTAAATAAACGTTTTCAAACGGTTTTTTAAAACGATTCTCTACTGCTGATGTTACTCAAACGTTGTCAAAAAGCTTTTAGCAAATTGAAACGTGTAGTAGAGGCAATCTTCATCTCTCTCTATTTTTAAGAAGATGTTCTTCTGCTAGTGATACTCAAACGTTATCAAACCGCTGTTTAGCAACTTGAAACGTGTAGTAGAAGCAGATCTGTTTTAAACATCTTCTAAAAAACCGTCTTTAATGAACGGTATAATCAACGAACATACATCTGTTGTTGATAGGTTCGATTCTGATCGAGGCCTTGTGAGTATCGATCGACACCCTATGGTATCGGTCGATACTGCACTAAATTGTATCGGTCGACACTTAAGTGTATCAATCGATACCATGCAAACAGTGTATCGGTCGGCACCTCAGTGTATCGATCGATACTTTGCATCGACCAAGTTGGTCTATGTCGATCGATACTGTGTATAAGACACAGGTATCGNATCATAGAACCTTTATCGGCTAGACGTACATTCATCGGTGTTGTCTGCAACGTTTTCACCATTACTATGCATGTTTTACTTGCCATGGTGAGCTCTTTTTTGATTGGTAGATATAAATAAACTAATTATTTATGAGTTTTAATTATTTTCTTATGCGTGAAACTATAGTGTGCAAAGTCAGAGACGAATAGCTACAGGTGCATGCCGTTTTGGTTGTCGTTCGTCAGCTTCATCAACGCTGGAACTTGGACTGCTTATTCTTTGATTTACAAAATTGACATCTACATCCTTGTAAGCCTTCATAGTTTTTTTTATTGGTTTTCATTAAGAGATTTTATTGTTTTGTAACGTTTGTTTTTTCTTTTGGTTTGTATATGGGACAGATAATCAATGGTCTTGGAACTTTGGCGTGTGCCTCACAATTAATAGCCCATGCTTGTTACTACGCAAATATAATCCCGAGTGGGAACGTCCTTGTTGTGTGAAGATTGTGTTTGGAACCTTTTTTTTAGCTTTCGCTTGGACAAAATTTAAATAATAGACTTTTTACAGTTTGATCTGGACATTAATTCATTACAGCAATTATTTAACTGAGGCACATATTTAACCGCCTACATTTCTTAATAATACTAAACTTAATTAAGAAGAAGAAAAAACATTACAAAATTTATACATTAGATAAATATGAATCTTATTTTTATTTTAAAAGGATATTCTAATTAAAAGCAAAAGAAAAGAAAAAAATTTACAGAGGCCCAGCCTAGGCCCAGTTCGAATATTACAAAATACAAACTTAGAAACCCAATTGAAATTACATTTGACACATAATTAGGAAGAAACCAGAGTTGAACCATAATTGAACCAAGTAGTGGAGATAGAACCAGGTAAAGTAACCAATAATGTCGTTGGAATGGTATAGATGGATATATTGCCAACCAACAAACCAGCGGAGGCGAGGAAGAGAGTAATGATAGAAGATCTTTTGGTAAATAAATATGATTTTATTACCATGATAATTAAGCTCGTGTGCTTCTGCGGAAACATAACTTTGGTTTCTCCTCCTAGGACGGCATGCATATGTATAGTATCATCTACCTGACTCTTTGCATGGTTGACATTGTGTTTCTGCATGTTAATCCAATTTTTCAGATTCCATTGGCATTTTGTTGAACGCTCGTATGTCTACAAAATCCTTTAAACGGTGGTCTAGCCCTCTCTTTCTACCCCTGGCATCGTTGTTGCTATCCAAATTCTCATTGATTGCCCCACTGGTATGTATGCTAACTTCAGGAAATCAAAATTTTATATTAATTTTGTTTTGCGCCTCAAATGTGACAGAGCACCCTGCAGGGTATACATTTTCAGCTGCTTCAGGCACCACCCCTTGTCATTAATTTTTCGGGAGACTTGAAATACGGTATTGATGTTTAGAGAGTTCTTGATGTTTGAAGTTATTTGCAACCCATTATGTTCCGCTACTTGGTTTCATTTTGTTTTTTTTTTTTCATTTGCTGTATTGTCTGGTTTTCTTCCAGTGGAAAACAAGTTCCATGTATCTAGTGGAACATACGAAAGTATAAGAGATCTAAAAGTAGAACTCTCAGAAATGAAGGTCTGGATTGCATCTTCATTACATAGAGGCGAAGAAGAAGGTACAAATTGTCTTAAACTAATGTGTAGCATAACCTTATCCTCTTCGGTATTTCTTTGGATCTCATATGTACGGTCTTGATTCTGTTTCCTTTCATACACACTCTTAAGCAAGTGACTTTTAAGGAAGTAAGGCTTTGGAGCTGATCGACTTGTTTTATTCTTTGGTATGCAACTTCTGTTTTTTTTGGTCATTTCTTGAAATTGATGATCAAAGTTGTATGCAGTAATTTTAGGAGTTCACAACTTGCTTCTCCAATCACATCCTGACTCTGTTGTCATTATTGTGCCTCGACAGCCACATCATGGCCAACAAATTGCTCAAGTATGTTCCAAAACCACCTTCTTGCTTATTTTGATTATTGGCCTGTCTTAGGGTAACTATTATTGGCAAAATACACTTCAATCTCTCCAGCTATTTTTGTAGAAATTGCGGAAAGATGGCCAAAGGGTAGCTCTAAGGTCTCAAAATGAAAAGCTTACATCAAGGAAGACAAATATATATATGTGGTGGATACACTAGGTTGGGTTCTTTACTTTTAATTTAATTTCCTAGTGCTGGTCCCTCTATATAATTTCTTCAACAACATGATCTGTTTCTGCTTGTTATCTTCAGGTGAACTAAGAGAATTCTACAGAGTAGCTCCAATAGCCGTCATTGGAGGTTCTTTCTTCCCGGAATTAACCGGTCACAACTTGTCCGAAGCAGCTGCCGCTGGCTGCGCTGTCATTACAGGTGCTCAGTGATAAGATTAGATAAGATGCTCGTATAGTGTAATTCACGCTCTCTCCCTCTCTCTCTCTTTGATCTTAACATGTATGTAATCTTCTATTAGGTTGCCATGTTGGGCGGGCATTTCTCTCATATGGTGAAGGCAATGCAGCAGACGAATCCCTTATCGGTTACACAGGTCTCGACTAAACTAGAGCTCAAAGAAGCTATCGACTTGCTCCTAAGTAACCCTGAGATCTTGGAAGCACATCAGCTGAGAGCTTCTAAAGAAGTATATGAATCTCTATCAAGCTGCATTATCTCTAACATTTGGAATCTTCTCAATCTCCATATCATTAGAAGGAAATGATTTGTTAGTGTGCCTAATTGAGAACCGAATAAAACATGTATATATTTGCAGAATTTATCTTCTTCTTTCTTATTTGTTTGAATATTTTGTGTACTTTCAGGACTTTTATTCAAAACCTTTTCACATTATAACCAAATGCGTGTGTGCTTTTTATTTATTTCCTGCAGTAGGCTACGCATGTGCGGAAAGAAATCGAAAATATGAATACCGTGTAAAAATATTTTTCAGTTGGGAAACTATGTTATCTTATATAATGTTTTACTTTCTTTCTAAAACATGTAAAGCGGGCGTTTGATCTCAAAAATTAGATAATTTATCTTATATAAATTTTGGATCTCAAAAATTAGATAATTCTTATATTATATATATATATATATATATAAGTTTTGATATATGCAATTTAAGTAAGTAATTTTTCTTTAACAAAAGAAAATAATTATTTGGTTTGCTCATGAACGTAAGGTTGCTTTTGTCTGCTCTTGTATGCTCAGATTACTATTTTGTTACAGTCCAGGTTCTAAATCGAAACTATTTAAGGAAATATAATATGTTGTTGGAACCAAATAAAATAAACATCATGTTTTTTAGATCGTTAGAGGTGTCACAAGTTTCATTTATCTTTTCACTTTTATGCTAATTTTAACACTTAAATTTTTTATTAATTTGACAATTAGAATATTCTCTTAACTCTGAAGTTTTAGTTTACTAAAAAACAGAAGTATGATGCTTGAGATAATTGACTATGTATTTTTTTTATATCATGATATTGCTTTGAACATAGTGCTTGTGGCTGAACTAAGCCATGAGATGAGATTCATGAAGGTAAATTTGATATTGTCTGCTCATATTACTATCTTGTTAATCATAATTAAATTACATATATTTACTTCAACAACAAAGAAGAAATCATAATTAAATTCCTAACAAAAAGAGGAAAAAAAACTGCATAAGTTTTTAGGAACACTTTATTTTTTTCTTTCTTCTTCTTTTATTTATTTCTAATTTAAATAAGTTTTTGTTTTCTTACTTTTCTATTTTTTGAAAAAAAAACTCATTTTAAAAAGAAAAAATAACCGAAAACTCTAACTCGATAAATCATTGATAATAAATAAGTTTTTTTTTCTTGGTTTTTAGATGATAATAAGATATAATTTGCTCACTCGACCAAATGTCACCATAATATATATACGATCGTTATTCTTTAATGTACTTAAAATACTGTATAAGGGCTGTTTTCCTTATCTATAGGGTTTGTGTCTTTCGGTTTTTATTGAATTCCGAATCGGCTTAGAATGATTTAGCGGTCTCTTTTCTTGTTTATTTATGATTCGATATATGGTTTATATTTAATTTAGGGGATACCATAAAATTTGAAGCTTGAGAAATAAATCATAGTTAAAGAACACGTCACACCTGACACAAGTAACGGCTAGTTTAGTAGTTAGAGGGTGGGAAGAAGAAGACATCCTAACGGTCAATTCCAGGCTGGCAGAAAAATTTACGAAACTACCCCACAATTTCTTTCTTTGGCCTTTTTGGTTTTTTTTTGATACGGTCCTTTAATTTCTTTTAATAAAACATTTGTCTCTCTCTTTCTCTCCTAATAAAAATTACAACAATAATTGAACAACGACTCTCTTCTTCTCTTCTCGATTTCAACTTGAATCATTACTCTACACGAGAGAGAGGTAGAGAGAAAGGCACTCTCTGCGTATTTCAATTTCGTGGAAAGGTTCGTTTATTCTTTCTTCTTTCTCTAAACGACTCTGTTTCTTTCTTGGAAACGCTGGATTCTTTGATTTGTCCTGCGATGTGTTCTTTCTCTTATTTCTTCGGCTTATTTTGTTTATTTCTTAACCCCGAATTAGGTCTTATGAGTTTTTGTTGGAAACCCTAGAGTCGATTAAGCGAGATCCCAAAATTATTTCATTTTAAGGTTTTCTTTTGATTCCTCAATCGCTGGCTCTCTTCTTGTCTCTTGGATGCGGTTCGTTCTTATTTCGCTTTACTCTCAGTGGAATTGTGGTGTCTTCACCCTTCTTTAAGAGATCAAAGTTTACGCTTCATTTTTTTAAAATCGATGAGCTCAATGGCCTAACTTTCAACAGTTTCTTTGGTGCAGAAATGGATCTATGACTTGCCAAATTGATATGTTGATACTGAATGGATAACTTATTTGACTCAAATCTGTTGAGTCTTGAAGACCGTAAAAGGATTTGATCACATTGGCACGTCTGCCTGTTTATTTCTAGAAATTTTTCAACGGTAATTGCTTGACCTCTTTTCTCTTGGTTTTCGACGGTAGTGTTAGTTTCTTTTTGATTTCTGTGGTGAATTCGGGTGTGGAGTATGATAATGACGAATTATCTCCAACTCCTTTGTTCGTTTTTCAGTGATTTTGAGGTCAATTTGAAATCAGAGTGCAATCGTCGGATTTAGATGGCCAATGGTGACGAAACAAAATGCGTTTTCCCCTTGACGAGTCTCCAGATCGGGTAACTCTTTCGCTCTTTGATCACGATTCCGTTTTTTTTTTTTGTATTTCTTTTCGTTTCTGAATGTTATGATTTGGATATCAATGATTCTGCAGTTTATTATGTCTATGAATGTGGAACCTTTTCAGAACCACTTATACTTTCCTCTTCTGTGATTGCTTTTTCATTATAATCTAAGTCTTGTCTCACCCATACGTTGTTCTTCCAGACAAAAACAAGATTCATTTTTGTTTTGACAGTTTATATCAAAGTTCTCCATTTTTTCCCATTTATTTTATATTTTGAATTTAATTTGAATGCCTGTAGAATTCGTTTCCTGAATTAGAGTTGAAGCACTTTGTTCTTGTCTAGTCTCATGATATTCTGTTCTCTGTGGATGGCAATAGGGTTTACGTATGTGATTGTTTTGAATCTCAATGTGTTGGCTTATTTTTCTCACCAAAGCTCCTTATCTCACTCTAGTTACGTGTTTGTTTCAAAGGCTAATCTACATTGTCACATTTTATCTGCCTGGTGTTCTCTGCTTATCTTGTTAAGCCTTTTTTTCCTTTTGTTTCAGAGACTTGCAATCATATCTTTCTGATCTCAGTATTTTCCTAGGCAATAAAAGTCTACATATTGGTGGACAACCGATCCGCTCATTTCTGGCAACTAATATCAAAGATCCGCCCATCTATCTTTGTTTGCAGTCCAGACTCTCCCCTTTTGCACTTATTATTCTCCATGGTAATTCTCTTTCTCTCTCTCTGTATTTCTTGCTTATAAGTAGAATTGTGCCTTTGAAGTTTACCTGTTCTGAGTTGTCTTCTTTGATGGTTTTTTGAATGCTCAGACAAGTAATGAGAATCACCACCCAATGTTATCAAGCAGCTCGCCAAGGAACTGAAGAGTCTTGACGAATCCCCTCCAGGTGGCATCAAGGTTGTGGTAAATGACGAGGATTTCTCACAAATATGTGCTGATATTGAAGGACCAGGTGCACAATTGTTTCTTTATCAACTTCATTTGTTGAATGATTACAAATATTGAGTAAGATATTTTTCTACTTTAAATTGCATACAGTTGGGACTCCTTATCAGAATGGACTTTTCCGTATGAAGTTGGCATTGTCGCATGATGATTTTCCACATTCGCCGCCTAAAGGTATGTCTAATTTATGCATGTCACTTAAATTGACGGACCACTAAGATGTTAAGCCAGAGACACACACGTAACTTTCTAACTTCCTTGGGTCGGCCATTGTAGGCTACTTCATGACAAAGATCTTCCATCCCAATGTTACTTCTAATGGAGAGACCTGCGTTAATACGCTTAAAAAAGATTGGAACCCTAGTCTTGGACTAAGATATGTTCTCTCTGTAAGATGCTTGACCCCTTATATTTCATTGCTTTGATCAGATTTGAGTTTTTGTGTTTTGTACATGTTAACAGGTTGTGAGGTGCTTACTGATCGAGCCATTTCCAGAATCAACACTAAAAACCGGAAGGTAAATTTGCTCTCGTATATTATTATCTTATTATTATTATAGTCATTGTTTTAAATCGAAACTATTTAGGGGAATATTTTATGTTGTTGGATTAGTTAAATAATTTTTGTGTTTTAACTGTATATTGTGAAACCAAATCAGACATGTACATCCTGTCTTTTAGATCGTTAGAGGTGTCACAAGTTTCTTTTGTCTTTTCATTTTTATGCTAGTTTTAACACTTAATTTTTTGATTAATTAGACAACTAGAATATTCCCCCCAACTCTGAAGTTTTAGTTTACTAAAAAACGGAAGTTCTAATTTACTAAAAAAACGGAAGTATAATTTTTGAGATAATTGACTATGTGTTTTTTTTTTATGTCCGATATTGCTTTTGGACATATTGCTTGTGGCTGAATTAAGCGAGGAGGGGGAGATTCATGAAGGTAAATTTGCTCTTGTCTACTCGTATTATTATCTTATTTGTCCATGTTCTAAATCGAAATCGAAACTATTTAGGGGAATATTTTATGTTGTTGGATTAGTTAAAAAAATTTGTGTTTTAACTGTATAATTGTGAAACCAAACCAGACATGTACATCCTGTCTTATAGATCGTTAGAGATGTCACAAGTTTTTTTTGTCTTTTCATTTTTATGCTAGTTTTAACACTTAAATTTTTGATTAATTTGACAATTAAAATGTTTCCCTAACTCTGAAGTTTTAGTTTACTAAAAACGAAAGTATGATGCTTGAGATAATTGACTATGTGTTTTTTTTTTAATGTCATGATATTGCTTTTGGACGTTTGTGGCTGAACTGAGCTAGGAAGCGAGTTTCATGAAGGTAAATTTGCTCTTGTCTACTCATATTACTATCTCATTATAGCCTATGTTCTAAATCGAAATTATTTTGGGGAATATTTTATGTTGTTGGATTAGTTAATTTTTTATGTGTTTTAGTTGTATCAGACATGGAGATATCCCGTCTTTTAGATCGTTATATATATAAGTAAATAATGTTTCTTTAACAAAAGAAAATAATTGAAAATTAATTATTTGGTTTTTCAATTGCCTTTCATATTGTTAATTCTTATAGAAATATGCAATTTAAGAACCACTAGTCTATTCAAATAAAAAATATATATGGAATAAAGATTTCATTACATGTCCTTATAGTTGAATATAGTATAATATACAAAAGTTGGAAGTAGTTATAGTATTTGGAGTGTTTTATTACTATTTTATTTCATTTTTTTATGGGTGAGCTCTATAGGTTTTAGAAAGTTTTATAAAATTTAGGTAGAAAGATTTAATGATTTATATTTTATATTCAAAATAATAGGTTCGATTGTTGTTTTTAAAGGATTTGTAGGTTTTTCCAACACGGTTAAAAATCACAAATCCTTTAAGAAAAACAATCGACCATATTATTTTGAATATGAAATGTAAAACATAAAAATTTTCTACCTAAATTTTGTAATAGTTTCTAAAAATCTTCTACACACATCAAAATGAAACAAAATAGTAGTGAAGTCATCCAAAAAAAATGAAAAAATGAGACAATTTCGTCATCAGCGAGCTCATCGGCGAGATCTACGGGACGCCGCGAAAATTGCTCCGGCTCGTGTTACGTAAGGAGAACGATGACACCGTTGGCGGTATTTTCCGGTGATCCATTCGTAGAGAGAGCGGCAATTTTCTCGTGTCTCGACAGCCGGAGTTTTAACGGCAGAACCAACTCGCCGTTTCCGATAACGGACCCGTTGCTGCAAAAGTAGCAACCAACGGGAAGCGGCCATGTGTCTCGAACACCCCAGCCCTCAAGCCCCTCACGTCTCATTTTCCCGCCGGCGAATCGTCCGGTGAGTTTTCCCGGAAAAGAAAAGCAAAATCCAAGGAGATTTCTCCTTCCACAGCTTCCCCATCGCCCAATTTAATCGTCAGATTCGGGACCGACGGCTGGATGCGGTTACTCCGGCTGTTCCAGGCTTGTTACCGACAGCGGACCGCAAAGCTGGCCGCTCTGAACCGCCGGGTGTTTGCCGTCGAGCCGCTCGAGGAAACCCTCTGGTCAGTTTTCTTCCCATGAACCGGGTCGATTGGTTCGACCTTTTTCAATTCCGGTTTTGTGTTTACCGTTGTATTCTCTTAACCGAATCCACCCTTTTTAAGGGATGATGATATATAAAATACCGTTTATATTAAGGAAAGAAAAAGAACAAGAACAAGTGTTTTATTCCAATACCGTTGGTGTCTGTTTTATTCCAACATAATAATAAGAATATTTTTGTTGTTAAAGTTATGGCTCATCCATACTTCGCTCAAGTTAAAGCTGCTGAGAGCAGCAGACTACGAACTCTGTGAAACCAAAGCTTGATGCTTTCTACTATTTTTGAACCAAACATTGTGATGTTGTAATATTAACTCAAGAAACACCCGAGGCTGTATCAAAATTGTTGTTATTTATAAAAAAAATAATAAGAATATTTTTTAATGATTTTTCGGTCGTGAAAATTAAATATACGTGCACTTGGAGGATATTTGTATTATAACCAGGGGCGGATCCAGAACTTAATTTAGCATGGGGCACATGCATAATTTTTTATAACTAATATTTAAACTAAATGTATTTTACATAGATTAACACTAATTCCTTATGAAAAAAAAAAAATTAGGATGGGGCACATGCCACACCCCCTTATGCTCTACATCCGCCACTGATTATAACTGTAGTATTTTAATTAGTAACACAAGTGACGTTTTGATAATATAAATTACCTATTCCAATCTTCTGTGGTGGAGAAATCTAACCATAATGTTTTGTGCCTTTGTGCTTTGTATTTTTCTGGATACTTTAATAGGTTTTGGTCTGCATTGCCAGGTCTATTAATTCATTTTTGTAGAGTGATATGGGCTTGTTCCCTTGTTGGATATTAATTAGAATGTTGTGTTATTTTCTCTTTAATTTTTGTTTTTTCTTCTTCTTCTCAAAATATGGTGGTACTCATCAGAGCCGTATCTAGACATACGGAATTCGTAAGCAAAATTAAAAAAAGCGTTCATCGTCCTAAATCCATATAAAACAAATTCAAATCATATAAAACAAATAATGACCACCATCGTCTCAAATTCATATAAAACCAATAATAACTATCATCATCATAAATAAATAAATAAAATCTAGAGTAACAAATTTTAATATATAATTTTTCTTCCCTTCTTTCCAACAAAATTACTAACCAAGCTTTCAAAACTCAAAGCTTCAAAACTTCAACGATGAAGAAGGGGAGTTGAAAAGGTATTGGGTATTTGTTTAAACCTCTGTTCTAAAAAGCGGCCGCCTAGGCGCTAGTCGGTGGTGGACCACCGCGATTAGTATCTAGGCGGTTAATTAGGCGGTCAACCGATTTTTTTAAAAAGTCAACGCTTTTTTTCAAAAAATCAGCGATTTTTAACGAATTTTTTTCGAAAAATCGTTGACTTTTCTTCAAAAAATCAACTTTTTTTTTTTTTTTTTTATAAGTGAGGGACATATGGTCTGTTACAAAATTTTGAAAATACATCTAGAAATACAACACACATGATAATTTGATCATTGAAGAAGATGATGAAGATTTTTCTCTCTTTATACTTTTTTGTCTCTCAATATCAAGACAAATCTATTTTTTGCATTATATGTTTGTACTTCTTTTTTGTTTTTGGAATTTAGATGTGAAATTGAACTTAATTTCTTAATGTTTTCTTATTTTGATGATAAAAAAAACTTATTTCATACTTGTTTTGATTCATATATTCATAACATATAGCTTATATACATATAAACTTTAAAATTAAATAAAAAAAATGTTCAAAATTAATCGCTGATTAATCACCGCTTTTCGGCCTAGGCGTAAATCGGTGCCCGACCGCCCGCCTAGCGCCTTTTCGAACCTTGGTTTAAACAGTAACTTTACCCTAAGTTTGTATTTGTTAAATTATTTTTACGTTAGTTTCTATTTTTAATATTAATGGGCCATTTTCGTTTAACTTAAACTACTAAAACTAATAGCCATTCCGATTTTTAAAAAAAATTGGACACTTCCGAAAAAAAAAAAAAAAAAAANAGTGTAACATCTAACAGATACGAATAGATCTATCGATTCTTTTCAGCAATACATATTTATGTTTTTTTTGTGTGTGTGTTAAAAACACCTAATTATGTTGAATTCTTCATCTATGATTTTGATAACATCGTTTATAACATAACGTGGTAGTCAGTTTGAGTCATTTGACGTATACCAGTATCATGGATTTAGACAGATTAGCTATAAAAAAGTTATCGCATTAGAATCATCTTCGTTAGTTCCAGTCATCAATTAGTCAACCTTTTAATGTTACCATATAGCATGCTAATTTGTTCCAATTATGGTGGGTGGGTTAACAAATTCTGTCTACATTATTTTTCCAGATACTAGCTTTGTTTGTATACGATCCAAAACCTTGAATAAATGTTTGGTCTATTTCCTTAATTTTTTTATTCGTTCTCTCTCTCTCTCTCTTTTTTTTTCCCCTGATTTTGGCCATTTCATTCGCTATCGCTGTTTTATCCCGGCGGCTATTACAATTTCAGCGTTTAGGCCTCAAACGCATTTCTTTTCGCCGGAGCTCAGCGACCTGCTCTGTAATGCTCGATCCCCGTTAATACAAGTCAGTCACCGTCTCCGGCGTTTATCGGTGGATCCGATTATGGCCAGACTTGTTCTAACCTCGATCTCTTTGTTAATTTTGCAATCGTTTTTGGTTGCGATCTCTTTTGGGTCGAAAGAAGAATTCAGCGAGGCATTGCTGTTGAAGCCTTTGCCTGATCGAAAAGTCTTAGCTCACTTCCATTTCCAGAACCGAGCTCCTCCGTCAAACTCACATGGCCGCCATCACCATCTCTTCCCCAAAGCTATTTCTCAGTTGGTAATATAACAACCTCTTTGTTTTCCCCATAAAAATGTATCGAGCTTAGAAAATTATGGAGGAAACTTTCGTAATGGTTTGCGCTGGAAGGGAAATGTCAGGTGGGATGCGATTAGGTCGTCTCAAATTTGCATCTCTTCTTAGGTTGAGAATTGGAGGTTTAAGATCTTGGAAGATTTTATCAGTTTAGCTCTTGTGATCTTGGATATAGACTTGGCAGCTTCGGAAGTTACCTATGTTTGCTCATTTTCCATTCTCATATAGTTTAGTGTGACTTGTTTACCTGTTTTTAGTGTAGCTGTTTTAGTTTTCTGAAATCTCTGAAACATGATTTTCTTAAACAGGTTCAGAAGTTTCGGGTCAAGGAGATGGAACTATCTTTCACTCAGGGTCGTTGGAACCATGAACACTGGGGAGGATTTGACCCGCTTTCAAGCATGAACGCAAAGCCTGTTGGGGTCGAGCTGTGGGCTGTGTTTGATGTACCTCAGTCCGAGGTTGATACTTCATGGAAGAACTTAACCCACGCACTGTCAGGGCTTTTCTGTGCTTCCATCAACTTTCTAGAATCTTCCACGTCCTATGCAGCTCCTACATGGGGGTTCGGGCCAAACTCAGACAAGCTGAGGTATGGTTCACTGCCACGTGAAGCTGTTTGCACTGAGAACTTGACCCCGTGGCTAAAGCTGCTTCCGTGTAGAGACAAAGATGGAATTTCTGCGTTAATGAATAGGCCATCTGTTTACAGAGGATTTTATCATTCTCAGAGATTGCATTTATCCACGGTTGAATCTAGTCAAGAGGGATTGGGTTCTGGCATAGTGCTGGAGCAGACTCTTACTGTTGTTCTTCAGCCTGAAACTATTTCTGTTGAAACAAATAAACAGCCAACTTGGTCCATTAGCTCCCTCTTCGGGAGAAAAGTTGTTGGAAGATGTGTTCTTGCAAAGTCAAGTAATGTATATCTTCAAATGGAGGGTCTTTCTGGTCACGAATTAAAGAACATGGATACAGAAATAGAAGCACACAAACTCTGGAAGAACGCAGACTTTGAATTATCCCTTAAGCCAGACAGGATTCTTCGAGAAATCAACAGCTTCCTTTTTATCTTTGATAATGACAAATCTAGTGACACCAAGCCATTTGATCTTGGCCTTACTTGGAAGCTTCCCGCAAAGTGGTCATGCAAACAAGCTCCATTACACGTGAGTCGGTTTTTGATGGGAAGCGGGAACGAAATGGGTGCAATAGCCATCTTGTTAAAAGCGACAGAATCGCAGTCTGGCAGAGATCTCACCAGTGGACGCTGTACAATAAAAGCAAACATTTTCCAGATTTTCCCATGGTATATTAAGGTTTATTATCATACTCTTCAAATCTTTGTGGACCAACAACAGAAGACAGGTATTGAGGTCTTAAAGAAGATCAATGTCTCACCATCTACCGATAAGATGTCATCTGGCATGATGGAGATGATGCTGGAACTACCATGTGAAGTGAAATCGGCAGCCATATCCATAGAATATGATAAGGTGATATTTCGTTCTTCATACTTTCCATGTGTACTTTTCTTCACCTATCATAATCTGATCGCCAAATCAATTGATCTTGAGTGTCAGAAGACTGTTGTGTTTACTAATTTGTTTCTGAAAATTTGCTCAACAGGGTTTTCTACATATAGATGAATATCCCCCTGATGCTAATCAAGGATTTGACATTCCATCGGCTTTGATAAGCTTCCCCGATCACCATGCAAGTTTAGATTTCAAAGAAGAGCTCAGCAAATCGCCCTTGTTGTCAAAATTTAAGGTAGAGAAACGAGATAACACTTTTTGAGTTAAAAGTTTCTGCGTTTGTGCCCTATATCAAATACAATAAATTCAGTTGTCCTTTGGATTGTCGCAGGAAAAATCATTAGTGCGCTCTTACACAGAAGTCTTGCTTGCACCTTTGACAACCCCTGATTTTAGCATGCCTTACAACGTAATTACGATCACATGCACCGTTTTCGCATTGTACTTCGGATCATTGCTCAATGTTCTCCGTAGACGAATAGGTGAAGAAGAAAGGTTTCTCAAAAGCCAAGGTTAGTCACCAAAGGCTCACTTCAGATGATAAAACTTAGCTTGATTCTAACGTCAAGTTTATGTTTTTTCTGTTTTCTCAACAGGAAAGAAAACAGGTGGGCTTAAGCAGTTGTTATCAAGACTCGTAGCTAAGATTAGAGGGAGACCAATTGAAGCACCATCATCATCAACTGAGTCACCTGAAGCTCGATCTTCGGTCTTTTCTAGTAAACTTCTCTTCAAAATCATATTAGTTGCAGGAGCTGCGGCGGGTTGGCAATATTTTTCCACGGACAAGTAGGCTCAGAACTTTGAAAAGACACCAGTTGTACCATATGTATCAACTAGGTAATTTTGGACCCTGTAAGATTTGCTCTTAGAGTTGGAATTTTGCATTTCATTTTTAGTCAAATACTTGAGAGTAAAAAAAAACTATTACAGCCTGCTCTATTTCTACATTGTCTTTCTCATCTTATCTTCTCACAAGAAGCAATCATATCATCTTCTCTTGTCCTCTTCAGACATCACTAATGAAGCTGCATTTCAATGGCGTTTTGCTGACTCCACTGTCTTCCTACAACATCTTTAAACCCCCATAGTACATCAAAGAAGAGACCATACATGAGTTTTAGTACATCAAAGAAGAGACGATACTGGAATTTTACCAAAGCTATCATCCATGTTGAGTTTTAGTTTCTTGAGTGAGTGCGCATCTTCAGATAATAGCTTTCTCTTGTTGCATCTAGAGACCAGAGGTTCTCCAACTGATGAAAATGATAAGCCAGATTTAAACTTAGAAGTTAGAAGTAGATATTCAAAACCACATGGTGTCACAAAGTGTTCATACCTGAACACTTATCCTTCAACTTCTTGTTTCTGATTAAACCAAGATCGTTGCAGCTTAAGTCCTCATGAGGATCAGAGTATGCTCCTGAGAAATCAATCACGTATCAACAAGAAATAAATATACATTAGTTTGAATTCGAATTTTTGTTGGGAAACTAATCGAGAAAAAACAAGATTTGCTAGAAACTCACTTTTGGTACCGACTTTAGAGGGCTTGCCGTCGACGAGGAGAGCATCGGCGTCGTCTTTTCCAGTAGACAGGCCTTTAGCTGAGAAGAAAGCGAGCAAAGACTGCCACGTCACGCAAGAAGCCATAAGATCAATATCTCTGCTTATGAAGTGACCATTGAGCTTCACCGTCGACGGTTCGAGCCCAAACGCTGCGGCCATGGACCTAAAGTTCAGTTTCTGATCGTTCCAAGCAACCCAGTCAATAATCTTCGATACAGAGGGACACAAAAGTCTGATCTTCCTCCAACCGTCGTCTCCCGCCATCACTCTGCTTAGAGGCTCCAACGAATTCTGAGAGTTTTCCCGAATTTTCTCGTATAAGCTATATTGCTGCTAACGGGTACCTTTGTAGACTTCTCTGAGACCTTCCGACTAGAACCTTCTGTTTCCGCCAGCGATTCTTTGCTGCGTTTGGAAATTTATTTTTCAGTTATATGGGCTTTCTGCATTCATATTCAGTGGGCTTTTATTTTGGCCCAAATGACTTACGAATTTTGACTAGTACCAAAATCAAGATTCCGAGATTTTTCGGTAGTTTTGAAAAGGGAGGACGGCTAATTTATGCCTCAACCTAGATAAATGGTATCAATTAGTGCCTGAACAATTTTAGTATGTTCAAAAATTAAAATTCCTAAAAATTAACGGAATTCATGTTAATGCATATTTTGACCCAAAAAAAGTTAGCGTGTACAGATATTCAAATTTTTAAAAACAGGGTATATACACCAAAATTATTCATGCACTAATCAATACCATTTGTCTAAATTGAAACAGAAATTAACTGTTCTCACTTTTGAAAAAGTATGTATGACTTTGGCCATCTTTTATATATTAGATTTTTATTAATTTTAAAATTTAAATTAGTCAAACGAGTAATGTTGAAATAGATTGATTTATGGGAGTCCTGCGTCGCCTCTAATGCCCGACTGTTAGAACACACCTACGTCGTGATGAAGAAAGAAAAAAAAACATTCAATCTGATTTTTGCAACATGTATTGAATTTACAAAGAAATAATATTACAAGTCTTAAAAAAAACGCCTAAAAATTACAAAATAGGCTCTCATCATCATTCGCTACAACTACACTCATAACTCATAAAACTAATGAAATAAACACACAACGAAATGTATGAGACAAATAGATAGAGATAGCAGTCAACAAAAGGCAAAGCTAATGAAATTTCAAAGGCCTGAATTGGGGTTGTTTCCAGCGAGGATGAGAGAGATCTCCAGACCACGACTAAACGCTTGGTTAAACATCATACGTGTTTGGAACGTCGAGACAAATGGGAACCACGAGCAGAGCGCAACGGGAAGAAATATGAGCATTCCCATTCCTGCATCATATAGCCTAGCTAGGGAACGGACTGATTTCCACATCCCAATTCGCTTCATGACTGGCTTCCAAGCACACGCAATCTACAACCAACAAGTGATACATCATTTGTGAAATCAGAGATTAGAAAGTGAAGGTATCTAACTTGACAAAGAAGAAAACTTACAGAAAGTACTCCCCATCCTGTAGGTATAAAGGCCAGTACGCAAGCAAATATGTCCGTCACTGACAAGGGTGTGAGCACAACCGCTACGACTATGCCAGCTAGAGCCACCAATAAGACAAGACCCTGTACAAACCTCAGCACTAGCTGGAAATTGACTGAAATCTTCTGGCTGAAGGTAAAGACCTATTTCAACGTACAAAAACATGGAGATACATATCACATCATGTAAATGCCATTTAGTTAGAGAATTAAGGTTATTGGAAAACAAAGCGTGATGTGGAATAAACCGACCTTGAAAAGAACAATAATCGTCGCAAATGCAACCCATGACCAACCATAAACCTGCAGATGTACAAGTACTATTCTATTAAGCAGCTGCGTTCAAAGCAAATATCATATAGAAACCCTTAACAAAATCATAAATGATAACTGCTACCCTTCAACTAGTTTCAGACTCATTGTCCTTTTTAAAGAAAAAGAGTATTGTAAGCAAGAATGGTGCCTTTTTACTTTTGGCACCAACGACAATAAATAAATATGTCAGCTGTACTATTACTGTATGTAGGAAATGGCAAATATTGCGCAAGGACAAGACATGGTATTACAACCACTCCTGACTGGAAGATGAAGACTAACGAAATTCATATAAGTTCTATCTAATCCCACCAGCCAGGTTATACTCCACACATTCAAAACCCAATGTAACACACCATAACCTTTCTACCCTCACAAGTAATTTATTATACAGGCAGTTAACAAAGGGAAACACTGTACCGCAAATGATGTATCTGATCCTTGTAGTTCCAGTTTGTAGACAATACCATACTGGAAGATAAAGAATCGTAGACTCAAAATAGTCTCTATTATTCTCCCGCTCAAGGTCCGAATGTGAGACTGTTGACGCACAGATATAATTATTATTTGCCAAAATAAGGTAGAAAAATTATTAAACAGACAAGCAAGAAATTTCTAAAACATCTACCAAAAGTGTATTGTTACAGTCTGAAGAGCATTAGTTGCCCGGATGAGCAAACTCATACAATCTTAAGGATCCAGCATGAGCTAAAAATCTACAAGCATATGGAGTTCAACTAACTGAGTTTCTTGTCCTTCAATTTTCGTTTCAAGAAAGTATCAACGTATCCAGTTTCTCTATGTAGAGAATTTTTACATGTACATATAGTGGGTCAATTTAAGACAAGAAAATTAGATGCCTACCGCAAATATTCAAGAGTATTCGAAACTGGCGTTCCTAACTCAAAGCTAAAGTGTAGTTTGATGTACATGGGGAAACATATTTGCTCGAAAATTTTGGATTGTGGTTTACCAGAAGGCAGTATAACAAAGAAGCAAAAATCATAGCGCCATAGGTAATCAACCAGTCAAATTTGGATAAATGAAGTTATAAACAAAAATATTTGCTGGGAATTGGAGTTCTTACCAGCTCTTTTTCCCACCATGCTTCCCAGCTTTCATCTCCTTTCACACCAATTCCACCTCTGTAAAAGAGCCAATTTGTCCATTCTTTGAAGTCCTCCACGACTCTGAAAGGAGAAAAAAAATCTTGCTCAATGAGAGGAAATGTTACGCAACAGTATATAAATAAGATAGCACTACTTACTTTTGCCACTCAAATCCGGCAGGGTTGAACAGGTACGGAGCAAAAAGCCAAGAAAGAGCCAAAAACCAGCTGCTAACCGTCAGAAGAATGTACGAAACTGCACCCGCCTCATCATTTCCATAGGCAAGGTACACAACCAATAAGAGAATAACCTCCATCCTAGAGAAAAGAAAAAAGTAGAATATCAATGAATTTTCCATCCTTCACTATGGCTAAACATGTATAAAAAATGCGTGTACATAAGAAACAAAGAGTATAAGAGGAGATTACGCTTTGACAAAATGGCTTCTGGAGTAAAGTCGGTAGTTTTCAGAAAATTTGATATGCTTGACGACAAACCCTCTTCCAGTGGCTTGGTACTGTTGACAAACACTGTTTATCACATTCCAGACAATATAGAGAGATTTAAAAGCTGATGATGAGAACATACCCCCGCACCACCGTGGAGAATTGTCCGTCCAAAATAATGGGTTCTTGTGCCAAGGGAAAATGTGAAGAAGACAGTACATAGCTGAAATTGCATTGTTGTGAAACTGACAATTGCCTACACAATGATAAATGGTTAAAGAAGAACAAATGACTATATGCACATATCAATTAAGGATCTCCTTCTAGATAATGGAGCAAACGAATATGATAATTTAGAACACTAGCGCCCGTCTCCAGAAGTGCATAGCTGAAACTTACAATGCCTACACCACGAAAGATGGTCCTAACTAACAACACACATCAGAAAGAAAACGTGTGGATATGTGACCATAAGGCAACTTATAATCCAACAAAAGTAAACAGTAGATAATCAAGTAAATGAACGAGCTAACTCAGAACACGTGTCAATCTCCAAGTAAATTTTAAACACACGCTTCCCTGTCAATCATATCAGAAAACATGGCATAACATTATGATATGACTACAATGGTGGAAAACCAGTACCTGAAGAAAACCCTGTTCCAAAATAAAGCCCAAAATCATTGGCACAGCAGTAAAGACACCAATCTGAAACAGAAACTGAGCATTCAGGGCAGCGTTAAGTGCAGTATCGTCCAGAAGAATAGCTCTTTCTCGAATAGTAGCTCCAACTCCAGAAAGTGCCTATAAAATAACACAAGTAGGGGATATAGAGACCTTCACCCAGCAACATGGGTAATATGCATGAATAATCGTACAATGATCAGTCATGAAGATAGCACATGCGTCATAGCCAACAATACGTAACATGCTTACCAGGTATGCCCTCCCATATAAGAAAATATACACAGTAAGCACCGTCAACTGCAAGAGGCCATGTAAATGTCAATTCATCAGCATTAGTTCCTGGAAACCATACTTGGAGAAACTAGGAACTTATCAGTAATTGCTCCAGATATAAGAACAACAATAAAGTGACCCACAGAAATTAATAATGCAAGACTTGTCTATAAACTTCATTTTTAGAGTTGACAGCTAAGTAGTGTTATGGAGGTAATATGAGAAACCATGACGCTAAGACTGCACTATTTAAGCCAGGTTAATATTCTGGATGCATGTGCCAACTTGAAAACTATGGTGAGAGGAAAATAAAATCACTATGACTCATTTGAGGGTCGACATACCATTGTACAGAAATAGAAGCCAACAGTTGTAAAGTAGAATGACATCATTCGAAAGAAATCAAGGAGCTGGCCAAGTCTGTAAACATCCCGACTAAGAACCTGTTCACCATTCCCACCAGCAACCTTCCCTTCAAACAGAGCTATTTGATTGAGCCCCACATCTCGCCCTTTGCCCACCTGTATATAAAATTAATGCATATATATTGTTTATCCTTTTATTTGTAAAGAGTTTAAGAGTACGAACCTGAATATACTCATGATGAGTAATATTCCCTTGACGTAGAGTTGAGTTAAAACCTGAAAATCATAGCATTATAGAATGGCTCAACATTCTGGAATTTCAGTTTTCATCATTTCTGTGTGTTTTTATTGTCTGACACCCGTCAATTAACGAATCGGCTTTACCAGCAAAAATATCTTCGCTAATATTGATGACCCGAGAGGCCTTGCTGATACCACCACGTGTAATATGGAAAACTCTGTCAAAGACATCTGGATGACCATAATGCATGCGGATCCTAGAATTCAGAAATGATAGAATAAGGATTCCATATGAGTTCAAGTTGTTCAAGGAAGATCAAACTTATTGGTAGTAGCTTACTTTAAGGGTTTCGCCAATACTCGTTGACCAAGAGTTACAAAGCTGGTTTCTTGATTGGACATGAAAGAGGCCAATGAGGAGACACTGCAGATTGCCACAAACAATTATGCAAGGTTTATTTATATAAAATAAGAAAATAGATGTACAAATGTCTGGTTCACACCTTCCAGTAAATACATGTTCCCTAACTCCAAGAATGGTGGGTGGTCTAATTCCATGGTCCCGATCGAATTCCTCCAAAAGATTTCTCATCTTCAAGGCTTCCTCAAAATAATTATCCTAACAAATAACGCAAAAAAAAAAACATGATTTTAGAGGTTGGAAAGATTTAGGTACATTCACATCTAATGAAATGTCCAACTCCAGCTCCAAACTCAAATGAAATCAGTATGTGCCTTTCAGTTAGGAACCATTCTCTGTTAGTGAAAGAAATTGAAGTATTCCGACTCCAGATTTATGTGTTTAATTTTGAAATTCTAACTTAAATACTAGGATTGGAACCATTCATTGTTAGTGAACTCCAGATTGGATGTCCTTGGCAAAATTATGTGTTTAATTAGATTTGGCAAAATTTCACTTGGGCATAAGGAAAGTGAAAATTGTTAAATCAAATTCTAATGTTGCAATAGTGACACCTTCGGCTTTCTAGTAGCAATAGAAAATCCAGCCAATACACCCAATCTCCATTGATTGGACAAGGTATTGGATAATGCTCGGTTAACCAAGTCAAACTACAGCAACATATGATAAGTTTAACCTGGATTATCCAATTCTCAAAAAATCTTCTACAGTCAGATATTTCCGCTCGACATGTGCATGAGCTATGAAGTGATGTTGTTCTCACTGCCTATTTTCATTTTTAAACATGTCTAGTTTGACACTGTTATTCTTAATACTCTGTACAAAGCCTATATATCTCTTCCAGAGAAACTTCACTACAACAAACCCACACAAGATTTCGAAAGAACGCATTTAAAACAAAAAGATGCCAAGTGAAGAAAAAAGAATTGCACTCGAACCTGATTCATATCAATAGTTTGGATTGCATTTCCGCGAGTAAACACAATGGCGTGGTTTTGATTTTCAGGTTTGCCTTCGCCAAGTTTTGGGTCCCCAGGCAACTTTATGGAGTAAATTTCCTGCGTGACCAGAAAAAACAAAATGGTCATTCCATATAACAAACTAATAACACCAAATAGGAAAGGGGGTGGGAAGAAATGCCAATTCCTTTTACAGCACAATCATAGTTTACCCATCACAGAAACACTTGTCTCGTGACTGGGAGTTTACCTTATCCTTTCCACTGATGTCGGCTTTCACAAGCTTTGAATAATATTCTGTATGAGATTTACCCTCTTTCGGAGTATCAACAATATCAATATAAGCAATGCGCAGGGCTTCATTTCTGACAATAGAATGAAAGAGATTAGCTTGGTAATACAATATTTGAAACAGAATAATAGCTGAAGCCATTGACCTGAAGTAGAGAAATGCACAAAGGAGTCTTCTTACTTTTGCATTAGCAATGCAATGTCAGCAGCTTCAGGTTTTTGATCTTCTTTCTGTCTTCCATATATTTGGCATGTGACAACATATGTAAACTTTAGATCTGCTTGGGCCCTTGCTTCAGGAGATAACTCAAATCCTTCAGCATCCGTTGTGTCAGTACCAGAAAGTGCGGGCTCCACATCTGTAACAGTAAGAAAGACCTAAGGAAAAGTTTGGCCAAAAATGATAGATCTATAGAAAGCTCTTAGCCTCTTACCTCTTCCAGCCTTTCTTTCCAGATAAGACAGAAGCATGAGAGCTTTCCTATAATACATCATCCCGCGAACTGCAGATATAATGCCAGATAAGACGTAAACGAAAACAGTGAAAATATATGTAAGGGGACAGCTGACATTTAAGGCCCTTTTCTTAATAGATACCAATACAACATGCACTGTGAGATCGTGAAGTGAATAGTGTATCCCCAAGAAAAAAAGGTGTAGTGATTTGTTTACTATACCTGTTCTAGCTAACGTTTGTCCACGGTAAGAAGCCCAAAATCGAAGTTCAAGTATGTCTCTCTCATTATGTAGATCACCTTCTAAAGCATTTTCATCTTGTCCTATTCGTGCAAGAAAATTTTTCCACTCATCTGCAACATATCAAATATCGATGAAAACATATTAGGCACTTATCCATAAAGGTAATATAACTAAGCACAGAAAGCATAACATAAGTAACTTATTAGTAAGAAACATAAAAAGCTAGGAAAATATCACTAATCTTTTTAAGGGATTCACAAGGCCAATATACCTGGATATATTTTCTGAAGGTAAAACAAGATTGATATTCCATCCTCATTTCTCTTCGTGAGTTCAGCCATGCTGTACAGCACAACTTCAGAATAATATGGAGTGAAGACACTGAAAAAAAGTTCAAAGGTAGACAGTAAGCTTGTGAAGAGCTTGTTGGGATAAAATGATGAAAGTATGGAGAAAGAAATACCTGAAGGATAACATCTTGCGGACAGACTTTGGTGGTGGCACATCCATGAAAAGAGAATTGGTGAAGAATTGCAGTCTGCGTCTGGCCTCAAGATTTCTAGGAACATGCGCTGCAGAATCTTTGATAGTAAATAGAGAGTACAATCTTTTGACGAGAGTTTTCTGCAAATCATAGAGAATTATCAGACTGACAGAAAATAAATGAGTGCACTTATAGCCTTGACAACAAGAATCATCATTATACCAGCTCAGGATCTTTAGGCCATTTCAACTTTGTAAAAAGCCGACCTTCATTCCAGGCTTGAGTTAACATGTTCCATGTTTCATAGTGACCCCTACACAGAGCAACATATTTTTGGAAAGCTATTAAACAAAGAAAAGAAAAGAACGATTGGATTGTTGCCCAAAACGCAGCCAAATCATCAACTTTGTATGTACCTCA
Source organism: Eutrema yunnanense (assembly GCA_002933935.1). Lineage (NCBI taxonomy): Eukaryota > Viridiplantae > Streptophyta > Magnoliopsida > Brassicales > Brassicaceae > Eutrema > Eutrema yunnanense. Next base: position 1,156,285 of record PKML01050628.1, read on the forward strand.
TATTAAAAGTTAATATGTCAAGCCGCATAACATCGTAGAGATCCTGAAGGGCTTTGATAGCCCCTTTTGCATGCTCCGGTGTTTCATTTTCTTTCTGTCCAAGGAATTGAGCACAATTTAAAATCAAATATATACAAGAAAAAAAAAACTCCATCCAACTAATAACAGTCAAGAAACTACGGCACCCTTATCCCACTAATAGGTAAGGACGCCTATAATTCACAATCATGAAGATTACTACTATAATAATAATTAAGAGCCGCTGGTTCAATAAAGGCATTTCTGACGAAGACATAATTAGCACTCGCAATGCAAATACCAGGATTCCCAAGAGTGCAGTCACTCTCGTGATAACAAGGGAGAGTTTGTTCAACTGAAAATCATGATGTATATTTCTATTCTTTATGCTGGCCTGGATGTCTTCATAGATTCTTTCCACCCTACAAAATTCACAATTAATATCATCCTTCTTATCCAGCAAAAATCCGTCCAAGTCATTTTAGGGCTGAAAAAACCCATTACCACATCCTCCCCTCGGCTTCCAGAGTTTCTGTTAGGACAAGTTTTAGAGTGTAATAGACTTCCTCAACAGCATACTTCATATAGTCATCCCTTTCGATCCTCTCCACTATCTCCTCCTGCGAATTACTTTCAGCGGCAATCTCTTTGGCCAACAATATCTACAGTACATTATAGGAAAATAATTTTCACTAAGAAATTACCTCATATGTGATGTTTATGGAAAGCAATGAGGCTAACCAGATAGCCACAATAAAAAGTTGAATTTTAATACAGAATCAGGTGAAGTAACAAACTCACCTTGCTGGAAAGAAGAAAAAGTGGCCACTGAACCAATTGGAGCCTACCAGAATTCTTGGGCATCAGGAGCAAGTCCATCTCACTAGAAAATGGTTCCAAATGAGAAAATGGGTAAAAACGAAACCATAAAAAGCAGAAGCTAAGAGCATTAAGCACACAGCATAGTTATTGTAAAGCATAAAGCACTTACAAATCAGTGATGTAGTCTTCCTCTCGTAGACATTTTATTATTTGGTTCCAAAATGGAGCAAAGTGTGCTGCATCTACTTTGTTCTTATCCACAGCCTTTGAATTGATAATCACATGCATAACATATATTCATTTAGGAAATTAGTGCTTCATAAATGTACAACAGGCCAACAGGTACGAAATCGAGAAGAGAGAAAAAGCATCACTACCTGATTAGAAGGATCAGAAGTCCTGCACATGATTTTAAATTATAGGCAAAGGCAATGAAGACGAGAAAATGTTAATATTTAACAAAAACTAAAGGGAGATGTGCAAGTAAAATGAAGTTCTTAGACGACAGATGGAAAGGAACCTAACCGATTGGTAATAGGGACATGAAGAGCCCTCATAAAGGCCCCTGGAAACTCCTCAAAGAGTTTGTGAATTGCTTCCAAAGATCTTATCTGTGAAAATTACAAGGAAACGTAAGGACCTAACCTCTCACAAACAGTGTTGTAACATTTGACATTTTTAAGACAAAGAAAAGTGTAACCACACATACCTCCCCCAAACGATCTCTCGCACCGAGCAAGAAACCCAAAAAAGCAGAGACAAGGGTGTAGAATATATGGATGTCTAACAGGTATATCTGCATTATACGAAAGAGAAAGTTACAATACAATGAAGGAAAACTTAACTGTGAACCCCCAGCGGCAACATTCATCCTAATCAGAACAAACTTCACCAAGATTGGTGGAATAGTTTTTAAAACAATCCACCCAAAACTGAAGTGATTCTCTAGAGACAACTACTTCTTGATTCAGTGATTGCTACCAACAAAACCTAGAACAACACAGGTGGCAACCCTAATGTAAAGACCATTGAACTTACAGCGACCACAGGAGCCCATAAACTGGCAACAGTCAGAGCATTATAGTTTTCTGCATCCAGATAAAGAAATATTAGAGTATGGAAATCTTACAGAGGAATGATTTATTCGAGATTTTTAGAGCTAATAAGATCCTTAGAGGGACCTATTTTTAGAGTTCGGCTTTGATATCATATACTGCAACGAAGCATAGGTGTACGATTCCAGAGAGAACTAACATAATACACCACAATCCTACAATCAACTAGGCTTACAAAAATTAAGCATCGTCCATGAAAAAAGCCATGTCTATGGTCAAATCTACTCACTAAACAAAATCTACAAATCCCATACTTACTTCTTGACACAAAATCATGCCATGAGTACGGAATATTATCCTGTTTTACTATAACCCTTGTTGGACTAACGAGCGGCTCAATCTGCAAATTCATCAGCAAGAGAAAAATAAGTAATACGATTCACACTTTAACTGCCAAACAAAGCAACTTCGCGATGTTTCTCGAATAATAACTTCAGGATCTGACTACAAGAAATCGCAATGAACAGAATATCTGTCAAATGTCAGATGAATACTTTTCTCAAAACTACTTTCAACTTTAGGAGTTCACTGTATAACTTGAGCTAGAATATATACTGAACACAAAGGGAAAATCTTAATTAACACAGAAAAGAAACACTTTTGGTACATAAGTAGTATTTTATGATGTAACATATATATTTGCACGTGTAACAACAATCTTTAGTACACCTATAAATATATCACAATAATGCTTCCTGCCAAAAGAACCTACCTGAAGAAAGTATGCAAATGAGAACTTTGCAGAAAGAACGACAAGCCAAAACAGCAAGTACCTGCGTTATACAAATGGGTTAGTAAAACCTTTACAGATTAAAAACATAAAGACCATACGATCTGAAGTTCGTTGGTATCAATCAAACAAGTACAAGTATATCTCGTGCTGCTCCCACACTAGTCAGAAACACATTTTAAATCATTACAGTTTATCAGAAGTAAGCCGCCCATGTATTTTCAGTACCAGATATACCTAGAACAACTTTTGAAGTCCCAGAATACAGATATCTAAAATAAGTAACAAAAATAAGGTGAAGAGACTACTTTATAAAATCAGATGTCCTTTCATACATGCCACGGCCAACATAGTGTCTCTCCTGAAAATACAATCAAGCATCAGAGATTATTATTAATGATCCAAATATTAAGCATAAAGAATGAAGAGAAACATGAGGGTCAGAACCTGGCGCATCCACTTAAAGAATCGAATCACAGGCCACCGATCACATTTATTAGCAATGTTGTGACAAGTTGGGATACGCATCAGGATACTAAAAAAGAACTGAACACCACCATAGATGGCTATGACAATCACATAAAGCTTGAACATGACTGAATCAGAATTTGGTTTGCTATCTTCTTGAAGTGCTCTCCTGCACACAAAAAACTATCAAACAGCAGGAACTACCCCAAAAAAGGAAAAACTGCAAAAGCAATATGAAAAAGGACAGTACAATAAAAGAAGGTTCACATACACATAGAGAAAAGATATGAGGACGGAAGCAAGGCCAAACCAAATGAAACGGAGAAAAATGCGAGAAACAGCCAGCCGTCTTGTCGTAGAATAAGCACCATACATCATGATGACATCCAGAACACCTATAACATTAAGCATATGCTTGTTCTTCACTAAATAATAATATTAATAAAAATAAAAGTAAAGAGTATGAGGTTTAAGACCGACTCTCAGAAAACTTCATCACAACGAACGTTGGACCCAGGCTGAGAATTTCACGCAAAGTCTTCCTGGAGGTAAGGCTTTGTTTATTGAACGCAATTATGGCTAGTGCCTGTAAAGAAGTCTGTTAGAGTGTGGTAGCAGGAGAACCTTTTATCGACACGATCAAATTCATGCTACCCATGATAGTGAAAGAACAGGTCATAACCAAACATCCTAAATTAACAATGCGACTATCAAACAACACAAACCCAGACCACCAAGGATAGGCGTTGACTCTAACCATCTTCTGAGGAACATCAAAAAAGAGGACAACAAATAAACGGAATCCTGAGACGGGATTACAGACCTGAAACATCATTACGAGGAATATCCATAGCCGATGGAAACTGTGGTAGAGATGCAAAAATGTACGGTGCTCAACGAAGGAAGTCTTTCCTCGATGTTTTGCCCTACCGGTTTTAAGCTCGTACTGCAAGGATAAGACCAGTATATTAACATCAGATACACCTATGGGGGAAAAAGAAGTCTGTATCTAGATCTTATACGAAACACAAGCGGACTGAACCTCAACTTCTTTAGATAACATCCAAAAAAAAAATTGGGAACCTACTTAGCAATGAGGAAAGTAAATGAGTACAATAGCAAGACTACACGCCAACATAACTTCAAGATCAACCTCTAACACATAGTCTAGGAGCTGAATTATAGACGTTTGCAAATTGCCATCACGAGGGTAACAAAGCACTTCTTACCGATAGTATGGAATATTAAATCTTTTTTATTTGATGGTCATATGGAATATTAAATCTTTTTCATTTGATGGTCATCTCACCAAAGAAGCAACAAACCAGTATGAATACAATATTCCTATTTAAAAATAAATGAGGGGCCACTGCAGACCTTTTGTCTCGGTATAGGTTTCTGAAAAAAAGATGAACTCGTGCGCCACGGCCAACCAAGCTCGAAGGAGTGAAGCGACCTTGTTTATCAAAAACGTCAGCCAACAGAGAGAGAGAGCGAAATCAACCCAACAGACAAAGCTATTAAAAATTACCAAAAGTACTCATTGAAGTCATCATAGTTTCTCCAAGCTGAATGAGGTGCTCGGCCATTGTCATTGTTAAAAGCTTCCTGCACAAACCAACATTTTATAACAGCACATGTCTAAGCATGACTAATAAAACAAAACCAACAACACGGTTTTAAAAAGGAATATTCATACATGAGAAAGCACGATCCTGTTTCAATACAGGACGTTTGAATTGAAAACCAACCACCATTGATTATATCTTATATCTACACAACTATACATGCTATGAAACCTAAGTCAACATCTTGGATGAATACGAGAAAAATGTAATAACCCCCTCAAGTAACACAATAAAACAAAACTGCACATTGGTTTCAACAAGTTCATGGACCAAAAGAACGATATAAATATTCCATGCATACCCAACTAAAAACAGTAGTAGATGACTAACCCAATCATCAGCCTATATACTAGTGAAGGAGCAAATTAGGAAAAGTTTTTTAATCTAGCAAACATTCTCGTGCTACATTCCATGGTATATGTTTCTCTATAAGAACCAGTAATGTGGGATCAAAGAATATACTACATTATTGATCATGATGAGAACAGAGAAAGGAAACTCCCAAAAAGTCAAGGGTGAAAGAATACTTCAGAGAACATACCGCTGATACAACTCCATAAATCGGAGAAATGACATGATCAAGGAATGATACACCATCATCAGAGCCATGACTATCAACTGGCATACAACTCTCAGCTGGGCGAGCAACCTGTTGGCGTAAGATCTCATCCATTTCTCTTACCATCTACAGAAAATATTCAGTATGAGCACATAATATCAAATGAACAACATATCATAATAAAATTACCAGAGAACCAGTAGCAATTCAGAAAGTTAGGAGATTGCATTCATATCAAAATGGATAAGAACAGAATCATGGAAGAGACACTAGAGAATCCTGGTAACATACGCAAACATATGGAGAAAAATAAGCATTCAGCATAAAACTTACATGGTGGAATATGTAGCACAAACATTCTGGAAGAAACCGTATGTTGGCAGCTTCACCCCAAATCAGGAAATACAAAGAGAGGAATAGTAGTTTCTTTTCTCCACTGATTGCCTCTAAACTGCATCTTACAAAATCGGAGTGAGCATGCAAGAGTGATAGCAGGAAAAGACAAGGAAGAGGGGATAATTTACTTGCTCCATGCAGGTTGAATGCACAGGTAATCACACCACTTAATGTAGTTGTCTAGGGACTTCAAAAACACCTTACGCACTGCAGCATCATCCAGTTTCTGAGAGAGCATAAGAGAAAGGTATTCATGAGATCTTAAAATCCAACTCACTGCTTTCTAACTAAAGCGGCAGACAAGCTAAAATCATGTGCATTGCACAATCACCACGCATAAGTTTCTAGAATGAACATAACTACTTCATTTTTAAGCGTTGTCAACTAGAAGTCCAGACAAAGAATAGCTATTAAGAAGTTTTCGCTATAATAATCTACTTATCAAGAAGCTTCTGCGAAATTAATCATATGAAATTCAAATAAGCTTTGGTACTTACAGGTTCTGTTTCTTCTGGAATATTAAGGCGGGATTGCTCATTGGCTAGAAGAAGAACTATATGTTCACGCTGATTGGAGACGCTGTCTTTCTGAGGCCATAAAAATTGATATATTAAAAATGAAAAAAGCTTTGTGGTGCTATATGAAGTTGTATCATAAGTATGGCAAGGTAGGGAAGCTAATAAAAGAGATAATAAAACATTATGAAAAGCTTTGCTTGGAAACCGAATACTTATTTTGAATATCTCGGCGTAGGAAATAGAAGAGTAGCTTAAAACAGATCACAGCACTCATTAAATTTTTCAATATTATAAAAAGTAAAATTGTTGAAGGTAATACTTAGAAATCAAATACAATACATGAAAGATCATTTTCTAATACAAAAAAAGCTTCTCAGATAGACAAACCTGAAACCCAAATATATAGTGGAGAAAATCTAGCATATCAGCATTCCTTGTTGCAGGAATGGGGAAATCAGCAGGCAATTTTGGCAGGCCTGGAAAATACTTCAACGCTGCAACTGCCGCTTGCACCTGCTCACATTTTATTGTCATACAAGCCACATAGCATACATGCATGTGGAAAATAGGAAATATCTCACCTCAGGGAAAGTCGTAGTGGCATTTGTCGTGACAGGAGCATCAAGAGGAATAATGTTGTAAGCAATTGTGTCCTCACTCATTGCAGCATCTGAATCAATAACATGCTTCAGCTGTAGAAGTACAAAATAGATGATTATAAGCTGCAATCTACAGAGCTGCTTTGGAAAAAAATGGATTGAATAATAGGAGTTGATTGCATGGAAGAAATCTACACAACCTCTTCAGGGATCTCTTTTGCAACCTGCTCCAACACATTTCCCAGAACTTTAAGGGTGGCAAAGACTCTTTTCCTTTTCACTGTTTTCCGCTCCAGCCTGGAAGCCAATATCAAACCGTTTGGACAACAATTAAGAAATCTGAGTAATTTTGGATTCAACATTTATAGCCAGAACATAAAATTCACAGATTATGTGTTCTATTGTTTATATACGTACTCGTCAGTGAAAGCACCCGACTCACGAAGCTGCTTTTCCTCCTCCTTTAAAGTGTCAACATTGTTCTTTTCTCTGTACAGCCTGTAGAATTCTTGCAGTCGGATAATATCCTGACTTCTGTCTATGGTCCCAACCTCTCTTTTTGCTAATTTTTGCTGAAATAAACCAAGGCAGAGCAATGTATTAGGATGCAAAACCATGGGATAATCAAATAAAAAATTCAACCCAGTCTATCATATTATCCACTAGCATTCAAATGTCCAAAACAAAAGATTCTGAGTTTCCAAATTATCTGCCACACATTGATCATCTAATACAAGCTTAACAAATAAATATCAATGGCATCAAAGAATTCACACAGCTGCCAATGACATAACAAACAGTGAAGTGTTAGGTTTCAAACTTATGGATGACCTTATCAAACTTAGAACGTACAGAAAAGAAACATACCTTAACAACGGACATCAATCCGGTTTTGAATTGTAAAACACCTCTGCCTTCACTATTAGGGTCAAGATTCTGTGCAAGTGAGTAAGCATGCTCACATACTGCAGCAAAAATAAAATCGTTAAAGAAGAGCTAAACTGCAAAAAATGGAAAGAAAAAAAAAACAAGCAGCAGCTTACAGATCCTTGCTATGCTGGGGTCTTCATCTTGGAGTTCATCTGCAGCTCTCAGAATTGCATCAATGTCCCTATTGTTCGATAGAGATGAAGGAACATACTCCATAATACTGCCCTGACCAGGACCACCAGCAAATCCTCCTGTTTTATCCCTTTGTAAGGCAGCATTTACTAGCCGCTCCCATGAAGACTCCGCTCGAGACATTTCGGACAAGTGACCTATCTGCAACTGAAAATGCGAATTTACCGACCGTAAGGTATAGAGAACAAACGAAAACGACGTTCGTTCTTTCTCCCGGAACTAATTGAAACGAACGAAAAATAATAAAGTAAAAAATTGGGATCCCGAATCTGAGCTTCTCGGGTCTCAAACTTGGTCGAGGATCGAAACAAGTAAACAACAAAGACATAAGAGAAAAAAGGGACCAAACATCTTTAAAAAATCATACGCGGGAGTTACCGAATCGGAAACGTCGAAAACCCTAGATATGGAGTTTAAGCAGAATTGGATCAGTCATGGAAGAATCAACGAAGAAAGTTGAAAGCTAGCTCGCTATGTCGTCTTTCTGAGTTTCAAATGTTTTTTCCTTTTTTTTTAGGGATTTGTCAAAACCATTACAACCGAATGAAGCGATGCTTTAAAAAAGCGCGTGTTGACAGAAATTAAAGAAAAAATGGAAAAAGCAAAGCGAACCGCGTTAAAGATAACCGCAAAGTCTTTTTGATTACCGGATTAAACCGGATAAATTGCAAGATCAATAGATTTTAATAATTTTCTTCTATTTCTTCTGCTTTAATTAATCGTTTTTTTGTTTTGTTCCTGATTCTCAACCCGACCCGATGGACCCAAGCTAACCCGGTACTTGATTGGATGATAATTTTCCGATTTCTCTTAACGTAGATCCTCGTGAAGCCAAAACCAAAACCTGTCGAGTTAATGGATTGTTTCTGTGCTAGAGCTCTTTTCTTCTCTGCGATTTCTGGATAGATTCTAGGGTTTCTATTTGGGTCTCTTTGAAGCGAAACCTTGGAGCTTCGCTTTCTCTTTGGGTATTCTTGCTGTGGGTTTTCCTGATTTAGGGTTAGGATCAATTTCTGTATTTTTCATCCAAGAAAAAGAAAGATGTATGCTGATAGATTGGAGTCTGAGTCTGAAAGGAGGAAAATGGTAAAGGATCGTATCAATGGCGGTTCTGGCGACATCTCTACTCGCGTGCGACAAGTGACTGGGAAGAGGTTCTTTTAATTTATCTCCCTCTTTCCATCATCTATCGAGATTTAACTTGCTTTCCTCGATAATTCTTCAGTGTTGTTAGCTGGTACTAGGTGTAGAGTCTTTTTCTCTTGTGTATAAATAGCTACATTGTTGTGACCTTCCTTTGAGCAGCCCAAGCTGAGTCTTGCTAAGCTCTCTAATACCGCTCTTTTGCTAGCTTAGGAGGACTTTCTGAATCTCTGGCTTGCCCATTTTTTATTTGGTAATTTTAAACAACTTCACTGAATTTTCAATTAGATCAGCACAACAAGCTTCTCTACTTTGAGTGGTTATTGATTCTGGAAATGTTATCCATCTGAATTGTTTTCGGTGATGGCTTTTGGCCTTGTTGTTTGGTGATTTAATCAAGGTTTTAAGGCAATTAATTGAATATGTGAGATGAACTATTTTTGTTTTTGTGTTGGAGAATGGTTTATATTCATTCTTCTGCTTCTGTAGTCTTCGTTGTTAATCACGTATCACATGTTTTTCCTTCCTCATGCTTCCAGGCAAAGGCCGGACGACAAATGGGAGCATGATCTTTTCGATGATGACAAACCTCAACTTTCAAGTATGCGTTTTCTCTCACTTATTCTCTTTAGCTGAAATTAAGTATGACAAATAGTATCTCTGTTTGGTTGTTGATTCACTGCCGGATGACTTATTAAGATCGCAGAGTTGATCCTAAAGATCTTCGCCTGAAGCTCCAGAAGATACATCATGGGTCTCAAAGTGGGCGAGAAGCTGGTTCAGGCGTGCGGGATTTACGGGAAAAGCTCTCTGGGACAATGAATCCCCAACCGAAAAACAGTGACCCGCCAAAATCTAAAGTGGAGGCTGCTAGACCAAGCATGAAGAGCGTAGCGACTGAAACTGCAACAGAGACTAGAAAAACTTCCAATCAAGCTACCAGGAAGAAATCACAGCAGGCAATATGATTCACTTTTCTTCAACTATATTTTTCCATCATACTTAATACCTTGGGAGAAAACCATTCTTCTGACCAGCGCGAACATATGGATACCGTCCACTACTGTTTCTTAGCTTGTCATCTTTTGGTTCAGGCTGGTGCATCGGTTGATAGCTTTTTGGAATCATTGGGTCTCGAGAAATATTCGACTGCTTTTCAAGTGGAAGAAGTATGTAATATCTGCTCGTAGGTTGATATATATGTTATGCTTGGTGTCATCTTGTCACAGACACATGTTCTCATTCTTTTTTATCTTTCCCAGGTTGATATGGATGCTCTCACGCATATGACAGACGATGACCTCAAGGCTATGCTCATACCAATGGTAAGCTCAATGTTAAACTGCCACTATGTTTTATATCAGCCTGCCCTACAGATTTTGGATGAAAGTCATTCTCTCAGTTTTAGTTGATCTGTAACTACGGATAAGACTACATTCAAGCTCTTTGTTCAACTTCTTTATGCTCTCTTTTCACAAGCTGTGTTTTTCTTTCAGGGCCCGAGGAAGAAGATACTTCTTGCTTTGGGATCTAAACGCTAGTAGTTTAGTGTCTTTTACATGATGGCTTCATGAACGGTCTCCGGAAGTCGTTACATTAAGATATTGTCGAAATGACTCCGGATTTGGCTTTCTTTTTCTCGTATTTTTTTTTACTATATCTGCCCATTTCAAGAGCTTAGAGGAGGGTAGACATCTGTAATCTTAAACACAGTGAGAAACACTGCCGGTTTGCACCACTTTTGATGTGAGAAAAGATTTCAAGTTTAAACCACAATGAAGATGCTTAAGAAAACTAGAAAGTTAACCGCCGGAAATCTATAGTTTCTTTCCCATTACAACGTTGTTGCGTAATTTTGTACTCGAGCAACCAAAAACTTGGAAGTTACATAGGATCTGTAAATATGCTAAAGGGTTACTATGGTTTTCAAAGCGAATGCATGGTCCTAGGCTGTCTTCTTTCTGGCTAGCCATGTCGAGTACTTTGCCTTCTCTTGTTTGTATCTTTTCCATTCTCGTAATGCTGCAAGGACAACGTGTCCTACAACAGGCAGGAAAAACGGCTGTCCAAGAAAGTAAAAAAGAAACAAGAGACTCAGAGAAACGAGAATGTGCTAATAATAATGATAACAATAGTGGCGACAACGAAACTAACCGAGTACACTGCAAAGCAATGTTCGTAAGAGAAGTAGCTGACGGACATGATGGATGGATGGAAGAAGGCATTCTCGGCTAGGGACCTTGCTTCTCTTGATGAACCTTTGTGAAACACAAAACCGCAACTTCTCGTTAGAATTTACCAACATTAAGGTGTATAACAGAGAATATCGAGTATAGGCTAAGAGTAACATACTGGCTGAAGAACTGTATCCTCCTAGAGAAGCATTAGACTGAGCCAACTTTGCTGCTTTCAGAGAGTATTTCACCTGGTTTGGGGAAACAATGGAATGGTCAGAGTATAACGATTTCCAGAAAAAGGTTCAAGATGAGAAACATACTTGTTCTCCAATTTCATCCTTGATTATCATCCTGGGGAGTGACTGAACCTGCAAGTGCCAAGATGAAAATTAGAAATATTGAAAAGGAACCACCACAATGCAGCCGAATGTAGAGTTAATCACATACCAATCTAGAAAGAGAACCGAGGGTTGTTGAACAAGAGTGGAGATTGAAACACATGTGTTTCCGTGACAAGACATCCAATTCCCTGCAAATGCCACACCGGAAAAGACAACACTCACCGTCAGCCAATTCTCATGAGCATCCCATGCTTTAAGTATAAACCTTAATGGTCGATAAGCACCACAGGTACTGAGAAAAGAGTGGATCTACAAAGAGATCACATCAATATTGGGATTTATCATATTCTTACCACTCTGTAAAGCCTCTTTCACTAGGTAAAATCTTGTAAGTGCCCAATCCACTGGTATAAATGGCTTCAGACTTAAAACCAAAAAGTTGTCGGAATTGCCCCAAGAAAACTTCTACTATACGCTCGAGATCCTGTTTCAGAAAGTGCAAAAACAACAATGATGCTTCAGTGATCTTCTTCCAAGGCTCTCCAAATACTCAATACAAGTACTCAAAATATCAATCAATATGCATGGTGAAACGGACCTGAGGCGATATTGTGTTCCTACTTGGGCTTTCAGAGTCCTTGTCACAATTTCCCGGGTTCCACACAATCACACCGCCCCACATCTATAGAACAAAATGATAAGATGACATTATTTTTCACAAAGGTCTTACCAACAAATTAGAAGAAGAAAAGCAAATGCGATGAGTGGCAACTAACCGGAGATATGAAGCCATTTATTTTAGATATCTCCCCATTCGGCAACTGCAAGTGAAGAGGGCATTCTTTGCCAGATGGAATATATCTGACAATATGAGGAAAGATCATAGAGTTGAGATATTTCTGTGGAAACACTCCTGCTTAGGTTATCAGGAAACAGTATAGTGTAATCACAGCATAAGCATCATAATACACAAGCATGGGCAGAGTAGAATAATATACACCACAAATTGCAATATTTTGGACCGTCCACTGGCTCCAGCAGAAGTATCCAAGTGCCATTCGTTCGAGTTCACCTGGCGAAACCATTTAAAATATAAATTAATCTGTTAAACAATCAGTTGTATCCAAATTAGTCATGGAGATTTTGAGAAAGGGTACGTACAAAGAAGGGAAGATCACTGGTCTTAAAGATGTGGCTCTGAATTTGTTCATCCCAAGATGAAAACGAAGACTTAGGTGTATGATACAAAACCTAAGAACAGAGAAAGCATAAAACAGCAGCCTGAGAGAATAACAAAGATGCAAAAGATTTTGGTCTGGTGGTGAATGGTACCTGACTTTCAACACTTATATTAGCTATAGGTGCTAAAGCCTTAGTCACTGGAGCCAACAATGCCTCGTCTATCCTCTGAAAGTCCCTGTCAACGTAGCACACAGACAACAGGTCACTGGTAAGTACTTCGGCAAACGAAACAGTAACCTCTGGATTTCCTAAAGGCCAGAGCCACTTTACAATGGCAGCGTAGATTTTCGGAAAAGGCTTCAGGTGTGTATATTCAAAACAAATGGTGAGAAAGCATAACACTTTGACCATACCAATCGTAGATCCAATCACGTGGATTGGAATTTAATAGACTGAAAGAAAGAACAATCCTCCCATCTGATCCCACAGGCATAAACTCCCCATGAATTGAGCCTTCTTCTCTTCCACCATTCATAAACACCTTCACGAAAATCTCGGAAACTCTAGCCACCACGTCTCCATATCTCTCTTCCAATCCACTCCCCACAATCCACGCATGCCTTCGCTTGCCCACCACAGCTTTAACATCATCTTCACCATTGGCATTTTCTTTATTCACCACAACAACGCTGTACATTTTCCCGCTGTGCCCAGAACAGCCACTAAACACATCATCCAGTGACTCATCCACTGCATCGTCCAACCCAACACCGAAAACATTTCTTTTTATCACTCCGCAACGATAGGAGCACATGGAAGGATCACTAGTAAGGGTTTCTGAGCAGTGGTCATCTGGGTTTTGAACGGTGACAGAGAGGGAAAATTTGCAAGAACCACATTGTGAACTTGGATGAGTCAACTGATTTATACCATCTTGTATCTCAGATCGCAAGTTATCCGGATCCGTCGATTGGAAACCCACGAACACCGCGTGGAAACTGCAGGGGAAACGCAAAGGAGTCGACTCAATTTGATCGGAAAGTGAGTCGATGTCGTGGAACGGTAACGGAGAGCGATATATTTCAACTGTCTTCCACAGAAATGGCAGACCTGAAACTTCCGAAATCGGAATGAGATAAAGCAAAGGAAGAAAAATATAATAGTCGAAAATCAGAGGATGAAGAAGACCCAAAAAAATACCTAAAAGGAATGAAAAGAGCACAGTGGTGGTGATGAAGAGTCGCTTCAAGCCAGGTTTTGAAGAACGCATGGTCTTCGGATCAAACTCCGGCATGAGTCCCGAAGTGCCTGTCGTCGGATTCAGACGATCGGAGATTTCTTCCATCGGCTTCCCCAGAGTTGGAAAGATGCCACAAAACTTGCTCTACGTTTGCGTCGATCTTGTCATTTCGTAGCCGTCTTAGCTCAGTGGTGGAGCGCGTGGCTTTTAACCACAGACGGCGTTCTGATAATTTTATTTTATTTTATTTTCCCTACCCTGATGGTTCTTTACACAGCTATGCTCAAATTACAATGTTTTTAGAAAAGGTCATTGTTCAGAACTTCAGATGGTTTTTTGCTGATGGTAAAACTATAGAATTGCTCTAAACATCATAAACTGTTAGGAGACAGACATTCGTTACAAACACTCTCACACCTCATCAGAAGGCTCTAAAGAATAATACTTCTAAGAAAACCTCTTATATCAGTTCAGGTTTTTGGTTCCAACCAAAATTTGGCTTTGGAGATTCTGGTTGTCTTCTAGCAATCTGTCATACTCCAACAACAGCTCTGAAGACTGCTTTTGGAGAGCTGTAACGTGGGCTTCAGCTGTTTCCAGCTTCGTTTCTTTCTCTTTGGCTTTCTTCTCTACTTTCATCAGGTTCTCTGAAACAAAGGACAGTTTTTCTTTCAGCTGCTTAATTTCCTTGGATGTCTTCTCTTCTTTCTCTTTCAGCTCCGTTCTCTCCTTCCTAAGTTGTTCGAGTTCTCCTTTCGATGACCCGGCATTGCTTCTTAAAGTAATTAGCTTTCCGAGGTAATGGTGTGTCCGGTCAATAACGAAGCCGAGAAACAACACAACACCTACAAGATCATGAGGTCAAAACGTTATTCCCCCGATGATACAATTGTCTAAGGGTTAATAACATCATCAGAACAAGTTACACTACTTCAAATCCAGACCAAGATCCCAAATCTGGTGAACAAAAAGCACAGACAGAGATCCCCCTTGCCAAAGAAATGTCCAGCGCATCAGTTACATGCTTATGGATCTAGGAAAGATTCTTACAGATTGTTCTAAGTTTTCCCTCTCACTAAAATCACAACAATTTCAGCTGTTGTTTGCTTCTATTCATATCATCCTCCAGCAAAACTAGCAGACGGGAAAACATACAAGACTTCAACTTTCTATCACAAGCCATTGCTAATATCTAAGCTAAGAGAGCAAGAACTGAATTGTGGGTTAGGATTCTGGGTACAGGAAAAGAAAACAACAGAATTCCCCTCCAATTTTGTTTCTAGAACATATATCTACACTGAGATTCATTCAAGCAAAAGGAGAAAAGAGATGAAACGAAAACAAAAACTGACCCATTAGAGAAGCCTCGAGCAAGTGGGTTCTCCAGAGGACCTGATCCATAGGAGACATTGTCCCAAGTTTCGCACCCTTGTTCTGGATCTTGATGATATTCATGAGATTCGACAAGAGAATTACAGACATGGTTCCAGCGATGGTTTTTACAGTAGCAGGACCTTTCCCAATTTTAAGCTGCTCCAAGCACTTTATTACAAGCTCCCTTAGAGGACCAATCTTCACCAGCAGTAAGAACGCAATCGCACCTTCTACAAACAGAACCAAGAACAGTAGCTGAATCATGTCTGATTCCCCCCCCCCCNCCCAAAAAAAAGTAAAGTTTGTGCTTTTTTTAATCAAAATTCACGCCCACTGTAGAAAAAAAAAAACCTAAATTCTCGTCCTCAATATCTGGTTTGGGGCAACAATCTTTTGGAGCTGAACACCGAAACCCAGATCGGCAAACGCTTAAACGGAGACACAATTGGAAGCTCTCTAAAACTATTTGCTTCCCTGCGAATTCAGATGCTTAATCATTGATACCACCAAGAAAACAAACTCTAGAGAAATTGGAGAAGACGATCGGTTACGAAGTGTAGCTCTGCTTAACTTTTAGAGTGGTCAATGACTCAATTAGTAGTGTTTACTGGTTACTGACATAACCACTGTTAGTCAAAAAGTGGAATCGGAAAGACAAAAAGTCATGCAAAGTTTGCAAATTGTGTGACCACTGTTAGTCACAAGTTCACAACTAAAAATAGTATAAACCAAACTATTAGTAAGCAAATATCATTCTTTTTAAAATCGCTTTTTATGGTAGATTGGTAGGCTAAACAAGATTGTAATGGATGCAGAGCAGATATTTAATTTCGGTATTGTTGTTTTGCTCGAATCATCAATCATCAAGCGGTTTGGACTGATCTCGTTTAATTTTTGTCAAAATTTTGTTAACTGTGTTTTTGCAACATACGAAAGAATTCCAACAAATTTTTCCAAAATTGTTAAGTATATTTCCACGACTTTTAATTATTATTAATCAAGTTTTATAGTGTGTAACAAGTGGATTACATGTGATGGACCAATTGATAAAGTCAAAACATATATAAATTTGGTGCTTTACAAGTTGGGTTAATAGACAGCTAGAGAGACAATTTCTCTCATTATACATACAACCACGATTGAATGTATATATATAAGTCCTGTGGTAATTAATTAGATATTAATATAACGAAATAATGCAGTTGTAACCATGTTGCCATTCACCAGCTAACATAGAGACACCAAAATTAACTAATACGATACAAAATGTTTTAAATTCTCTACATGCTAACAGAATAGTTTATTTTAGAATGACTCCGGCTAAGCATGACCACGGTTACGGTTAATGCGGTTAAGGTTATTTAACCATCGGTTACGGTTAGAATTTTTTTAAATCTTAACCTTAACCGTTTAATATACGGTTAAAACGGTTACGGTTAAATACGAGTCCGGTTAATACGGTTACAGTTAGATACGGTTACGGTTACCTGATGACAGTAAATAGTTAATGTCATTATTTATAATTAAATAATTATAAATTTTATAAACTAGAATAATAATAATAAAAAAATTATCTATTTTGACGAATGACGATGACCATTATGTTTACAGTTTTTTATTTAGCTCCATTATGAGATTTAGCTCTATTTATTTTTGGTTTTTTTGTATATGTGAACTTTAAATTCGAAATTTTTTGTTTGCCTCCCAAATTTTGTTATAGTCGACAAACATATATCTAATATCTTAAATCATTAAAAAATAGTTACATGAAATGAGTATTAAGAGAAATCATAGAAAATATTTTAATTAATATTTCTATTTGTTAGATTTGCATTTGCTATTGGTAAATTGATTATAAATAATTTTCTTTGAATTTTTAATTTTACAGAACTAATTATAATTATTAGTATATATAATTTTATTTTTAAAACGGTTACGGTTAAAAATTTACGGTTTAACCTTGCAGTTAACCAACGGTTTTGATACGGTTACGGTTAATTAACGGTTACGGTTAATAATTTTTTTAACCATAACTAATATATTTTTACGGTTAACGGTTACGGTTTTTAACCGTCTGACACGGTTACGGTCTGGTTACGGTTTGAAAACGGTACGGTTACGGTCCGAAATACGGTTACGGTTCCATTTTGGTCATGCCTAACTCCGGCAATAGTTTATTTAACTAAAATAATTTCCAACAATTTGATTAAGCTGCCACTTACAAACAAAATAATGGCGAGTTGCACAATAATTTGATTAAGCTGCCAACAATTTGATTAAGCTGCCACTTACAAACAAAACAGAATTCGGTTAAGTAACCCAAACCGATCCGTTTTCGGTTCTTAAAAATCTTATTGAATTTAACCGAAATTATGGTTCGATTCGATTATCGGTTAGTTTCGAGAAATTTAAAATACTCAAACTAACCAAAATTTTTTGTGTTGAAATCCAGCTAAAATTAGGTAATTTCTGTTAATTTGGTTCGAATCAGTTATTCGGTTCGGAGTTTTAAATATATTTTCATAAATTTTGGGATAATCCGATATAAGTCAGTTTGGAAAAATTAAAAAAAAATGAAGAACTGATTAGTTCCGCAGAAAATCGAACTGATAAGCGATCCCAATTTTAAAAGATGTTGATCCGTTCGGCCCTTCAAACCGAACGAAAAACAAAACCCGAAAAGTTCAGTTCGGAACGGTTTGGTTCACTCGATTCGGTTGAATGATGGCGAATATCAAAAATTATTGAAGTCAACGATTGACTATTTTTATCGCGATTTTACAAAATCAATCACGAGTTGAAGAATTATATTGCGCATGCGATAGTTGGAGATTTAATGTGCCGATTGTATATAGTTTAATAATTAAATTAGCATTTTTCCGACGATAAAGAAGTAGATTTAACTTTTTGCCGTTTAAAATTTAACTTTGACTATTTTTATCACGATTTTACAAAATTAACCACGAGTTATAAATTATTATGTATATATGATAGATAAAGATTTAAGTAATGTGTCCATTGCAAATAGTTAAGGAATAAATGAGCATTTTATCATTCTCCGTGTTAATTATTAATCGAATGTTTGAAATCGGATTGAACATTCCGAACATAATTATTCCAAATGATAAATACTTTTCGATGTTCACAAGAATCACAACTATTAATAAAAGTACGAAATAATATACTGGCCATTAGGCATGCGAATTCGTTTGGTTCGGTTAGTTCGGTGTTTTGGGTAATTTGGTTAATTTGGTTAATTTTTGTTTTGCCGAAAATATTCAAATTCGGTTTGGTTTGGTTGGCAAATTCAACTTAAAGGAGAAATTTCGGTTATTTTGATTATTTTTGATTATTTTCAAATTTAGATTTAAGTTTTTTAAAAAAAAAATTTGGTTAACCGAACCGAAAACCAAATGAAATTCGAAATGTTGCCGATCGGTTCTCTGTACATAACCGAACCGGTTCGGTTAGCTCGATTCGGTTAAAATTCCCAGGCCTAATGGCCATCATTTGTCCCAAAAAAAATAGACTGGCCATCAAACATTTTCTTAAAATACAAAAGATTTTCTTATTTTCTTACAAGTCAACAAACGAGGGAGAAAAGAAAACCATATGTGACTCTCTGGCAAAAGTGGAACTGGAAAAAGAAATTGTGAAGCGTGTGTGGCTTTGAGACGCGGTGAATGCCACGTCATGTCGTAAGGTTTTGAAGAAGTCGCAGTAGACCGTGAGAGAAGAAACGGAGACATTCAAACTTTCCAGAGTAACAAGAGAATATATATATATATATATATATATATACGCATACATTTATGTATCTCTCTCTCTCAACACTTCTCTCTTCTTTTTTCTCTCTCTGTTTCAGACATAGCCATTGAAGCCTTTCTTCATTTCTCTCTGTAGAACGAGAAATATGGCAGTAAGTTTTAAAACACTTTTGTATCAACACTTAATGTTTTTTTCCCTCATTTACTCCCATCTCAAATCTGCATATGAAACCATGTTTAACGAATCCATCAAGTTTGTCGGAATTTTCAGCTTATTTATTTTCCCATGATATCTTCAAATAATTTGTCTGGTCGTCAGAACAGAGATCTGGGTTTGTTCCAATCAGTTGACTTTCGTGTTTTTTTGCTTTTTCTGAATTTTACCTGTGCTAGTGTAATGGGAAGTTAGATCTCATAGTTCCGATTATGGCTCACATAACATATCTGTTTCTTGCACATCAAGTTTGATCTTTTAAGTAAATCTAAACTCAACCTTGTGACCATTTTCCCAAAAAAAAAAATCACATCGTTGAATAATTGATTGCAGAACCGTCCACACGTTCCAAAGTTTGGGGACTGGAACAACCAAGATCAACCATTCACGGTCGTCTTCGACAACGCGAGGACGAACAAACGAGCGGACTTGTACGAATCTATAGAGAACTCAGAGATCAACACTCAAGCGAAACCTCCTCCTCAACCTGCTCCTAAAAATCCAAGACCCGAACCACCAAAACCGGTTAGGGAGGGCACGCCAAGAGTTCCTCCACCAACCGAGAGAAACAAAGTCAGGGCTCCCCCGGCGGATCAACTCTACGGAGGCGGAGGCAGAGACGGTGGAACCGGACTATACGGAGGTTATGGAGGAGGTGGAGGCGGATCAGGAAAACAGCGGCAGCCGCAAGCACCTCCTCGTCCTGCGCAGCCTAAACCCAATATTAGAGGCGGCAGCAACGGAAGGGTATATATATATATATATGACACACTACACGTCCACTGATTGTTTGCATTTACATATGATCATAAAATGCTTTTTTCCTAATTAAAACCACAGCTTTCAGCATTCTAAACACAATTTAATTGTTCATTGTAAATGCGAAACATGGAAGAAGAAACTTCACTTCGGTTTTACATTTCAAGAAGAAAAAAATGTTTGATCATCTCAAAATTAATATGAAATGTTTTTGATTTTTTTGGTTGTCATTGGCGTTTGAAGAGTCGCTTTTGATAATCCAAGATGAGGGCTATAACTGAATAGGTTGGCTTACTGTAATTGTATGATTTGTATGTTAGGGAGGGACGACGATACCGCCATTTCCAGGATCAGTGGGTTCAGGGGAGAACATGAGTTACACACACATTTTCGACCAAGTTAAGGAAGAGAGGCGAGAAGGTGCCAGATCCTACGGTGGAACAGCCGGCAACACCCCATCTCGCCCCTACAACGATCAACATGTATCTCCGGCCTCAAACTCCTCCACGGTACTAAACATACTCATCTAATTAATATATACTGGGTATATTCATTAATTAAGAATATAATCAATGTGTATTAATGTGAAATGGGATCTATGCGCAGGTCTGGTGCTGCTGCTTTCCATGGCACCGTAAGGGAAGTAAGTATTGAAGACATTGTTCTTATATATATCAACTCAATTACGAAATTTTCCCTATGATCCATTTTCTTGGATATCCTTTTGAATTTCTTTCTTTTTGTAACAAAAGGAGTGATTTTTTTTGTGGTTGACAACATTGGAGCTTCCACTACCAAAAAAAAAAAAAAAAAAAATCTAAATTTGTTTCTCAAATATGGTAATGTGTAGTTTATATTTGTTTGTAGATTCTCAAAAAAAAAAAAAAAACATTTGCGTATGAAAATAAGCGTGCAGTTGACCTTCACTAGGGCTGGCCAAATTATTCGTTAGATTTGCTTCGATCCGGTATTCGTCTCGATTCGATCCGAAAAAACTGGATATTCGTAAAGATTCGAAGCAAAACAAATACTAAAATATAGTCTCCGTCTAAAACAAAGCAAATCACAAATACTAATTTTATGAAGGTCGGATATCCGCTCCGATCCGTAAATCATATATATACATAATATATTATAAATTTATAATGTTTATTTACATTTTCTGTATCTCTTTAATAAATAAAAAATGTCAAAAGAAAATATGCATGATAAAAATACTAATTAATAAAATATTAATAAAAATGTTTATATTGGAGTTAAAGTGAATATATTAATTTTTGTATGTTTATTTTATCCATCATTCTTTATATATGAAAAAAACTAGATGATTTCACTTTTTTCCTTTTGTTAGTTCATATATTAAATAAAAAATGCACTAAAACTTTTTTTTTAATTTTTATTTGTATTGAATGGAGCGCAATAGATATCTGCGGATATCGGTAAATATCCGTAAGTTTTCCGGGTATCCGTATTTTTTCAGAGCAAATCAAATCACAAAATTAGATATTCGGTAAAAACAGAGCAAATTACAAATAGTAAAATTTCCCGACATATCCGTTCCGTGTCCACCCCTAACCTTCACTATATATATGCATAATAAATAAACAGTATTTGCTTTGGTAGTTTCCGGGTTTAGCGTCTTCATCATAATTCATAACCCAACCCATGTCCGTCTACTTCATCGATTACTCCTACCTTCCTCCGGCGAGGAATATAAAAATAACATAACATTCATGAAAATAGTATTGTTTTTTGGTCAGTATGTTTGCCAAACTAACAATATTTTCCGCTATTCATGAAAAATAGCATACTATGTTATTCATGAAAATAGTATGCTATTCACTAAAACAACATGTATGTTTGTCAAACTAACAATATTTTCCGCTCATAACTGAAAGTATACTTTCATTAAAAAAAAAGGTTATTAATCAGAAGGTTTATTTGCAACATAGCTTCTTTTTTTTGTTATTAAAAACAAAAATCATGTTATACATTACTAGAAAAATTTTATCTCAGCAAAAGCCCAACGGGCCTTGGTCATATTGTGGAGTCGCTAGTAAATTTAGTTAGAGTCGTGGTAAGAATCGAACAAATAAGAAGAATTTGAGTCGAACAATGACATAAAGAGTGTGACTGAATCGAATCGAATCTCATATTTCCAAAGCAGTGATTTAGTGCGCTACCAATTAAAGTAAAACCCTTTGGATGGAGTAATTCTTAAAAACCCTTCCTTTCTCTCTACCACTTTTTTCTTCAAATTCCACTCTCCAACCTACTTCATCGTCGAAATTTTCTTCCCGGTTTCAAAGGTACAAACTTTCAACTTTTTTTTTTTTGCCCTAATCTAACAATCTCTTGCTTCTCCATTTCTGGATCTGTCGATGCAGTTTCTTTACCGCCTTAATACCTAAATTTGACCGTTTCTTGACTTTTTAATTGCCGAGTTCTAATAATTCAGATAGAAGTCTTATGAAATGTGACAAAAATCTTTGATTTTTTTGTTGTTGTTGAAGAGGGTCTTGTTTTCCTGAAGATGGTCTAAACTTGAGAGAACGGAACCCTAGTTCACTAGTGACTCAAATTAATAAGGTCGAGTTTTGAAAATGAGTTCTCGGAGGGAGAGGGTAAATACGAGGAGTTTAAGGAGGGAACATCAGGTGAACAATGTTAATGGGACACCAAGCGAACACCAGCGAGATCAGCAAAGCACTGGACAACCTCCAGTGGTGTCTGGTCCTCCAATGATCGATGTAGATGCGATTGAAGATGATGATGATGTTGTTGAATCAACTGCATCTGCTTTCGATCGAGTCTGCTCTCTTCTTCTTTATCTTATCTTTTTTTCCCCCTTTACAAGACATGGTGTTTTTGTACAAGTTTATTGATTCTGTTTCATTCTTGTGCCAGGCCAAAAGAAACAAATCAGGAGGCGCACGGCGAGGACCCTTAGTAGTTGATGTAGAGTCAGGTGATTTAGCATCTATCTTTTTTATGGTCTCTTGCATAGCTACCAGAAGCCATAAGGGTTTCTTTGTTCACTTTGGTTAGTGTATCATGGTATGAGTGCAGGTGGTACTACTAGAGCAAGCGAAAACCGCAAAAGGCTTCAATCTGATCAAGCTAATGTTGAGCTTAACAATTCGGTAAGAAGCATTCTGATTTTTTTTTATTTTTTTTCCTTTAGTTTTGCTGTTGGGACTTAAGTTCACCAATTTGTCAATGTCTTCTTGTTCAGAGAAAGTCTAAGGCCGTTGCTCCTGTAGAGGAACCAAAATTTA
The DNA here is from genome assembly GCA_002933935.1 of Eutrema yunnanense. NCBI lineage: Eukaryota > Viridiplantae > Streptophyta > Magnoliopsida > Brassicales > Brassicaceae > Eutrema > Eutrema yunnanense. Next base: position 1,179,735 of record PKML01050628.1, read on the forward strand.
ACTGTCCAATTTGTTTGTGTCCATTTACGGAGGAGATGTCAACGAAGTGTGGTCATATTTTCTGCAACAAGTGCATAAGTAACGCGATATCTTGTCAAGCTAAATGCCCTTCGTGTAGGAAAAAGGTCACTGCTAAAGACCTCATTCGGGTCTTCCTTCCAACCACCAGATGAATGATACAGAAACATCACCAGTAAGTCTATGTTCTGGATTCGATAAATATCTTGATTTTTCAAACAAGAATCCTTCATTGTTTCTTTTAACTTTCTTGCAGGGTTAAAATGGTCTATCGACTCTATCTTTAGGAACAGTGAAGACATGTTTGTTGATTGTAATGTGAATATCTTTTCGCCGAGTGAGAGAAACATTTAGGAATCATTGAAGATCTGTTTTTTCAGTGGATATCATCAGTATCTTGATTATCTGAGCGACGCTTGATTGTTGAGATATACAATGTCTTGGGGAAGATACTGTTGAATCTTAAGAAAGTATAAGGTATATATGTTAAGCCGGTATAAGCTGATAATAGGAAGTAAAGGTAATTTTGTGACTAGAGTGCAGTAGTAGCCAGATAACTAGCACACTTGTTGACTTACGATTCATACATGGGTCACTTAACTCTACATTTCTGTCTTATGGCCATGTTTTTAACTTCCAACGAACTCAAAATCACAACAATAACCTTGTATTGTGTAAAATAACAAAAAGCGAAAGTATTTTAACTTCCAACGAACTCAAAATCACAGATTGATTTAACCCCCAACACTTGACGACTATACATCAGTTTTCTATTTCAACCATTTTGTGTCTGGTCTTTCTATGATCGATATTGAAGATGATGTTGTTGAATCAACGGCTTCTGCTTTTGCGATCACTTTCTTCAGCTCTTCCTTTTAAAGTTGATTCTTTTTAGAGGAATTACTCAAATTTTCCATTTTATTACACACCTTTTCAACTCTATATTTTCCATTTGCTTGTATTAATATTGCAGCAATGCCATTTTCAATTATTATTTTTTTGCTTGAATTCAAAATTTTCCTTGCGTTTTTTCTTTTAAAAAAACTTGAATTATACAACATAACGAAAAATTCATAAATTCCATTTTCACACTGACGTTTCATTTTGTTTTTTGGGGAGAAAAAAACTTCTCTGGGGCACTCCGACGGCGATTTCTGAAACCCTAGACGCCGTCGCCCTTTTCGTTGCCACCGCCTGTCGTCGAGTTCATCAGGTACACTCGATTTCTCACATGATCTGGTTTTTGCAATCTGCGATGATTTTTTTTTTAAAACCTTAGATTTATTTTCTAGGTTGCGTTGTTTCTCAGTCATTCCGGTCACAATTTGGGAACGTATGTATGTATTCATCATTTCAAAGCATGAAAATTAATTTTAAAATTTGGCGCCTTTATATATGTGTGTAAGCAGATTTGTTTTTGCAGGAAACATTTTTGTTCGCCTTTGTTCTTATAGTAGTGACGAACTTTTGTTTTACTACGGAATTATTTCAATTACAGCAACATACTTCTTTCATATACTACAACACTCTTTTATATGCTATTTGAGCTGATCAAGTTATGCTCTTTTTTGTTAGATATATGGCCTCCTCAAGTGGGACAAAGAACTATCCTTTGCGACTTTATGAAAAAGGGAAAACACCTATTCAGAGAAGGAGCATGAATCACAACTGCCACTTGAGCAATTTGACAATGGTGAAAGAAGCAATTGGAGAAGATGTGTGGGATGACATAAGGGATTCATCGGTTGGAGTGATTATTAAGCTTCATCAAATGGATGATTACATTTGGTGTGCCAAGACTGTCCATTACTTCTTAACGAATCAGTTGGCAATTCAGAAGAATCATGAGATATGGTCATTGATTGATGGTCAACCAATTAGGTTTTCTTTGTATGAGTTTGCAGAGATTACGGGTCTAAATTCTGATCCATTTGACGGTCAAGACAAATGGGATGTTGATCATAAAGAGTTTTGGGGTGAACTGGCGGTTTCTCCAGAGCAAGGGCCTTCTTTAAATGAACTAAAATTAGTGTTGACGAGATGCAGGGACTGGAGTTTTGCTAAGAGAAGAATGGTTGGTTTGTTGTGTATTTTGTCCATTGGAATATTTGGCATTTCTCCAGGTAGTAGAATCCCTTTGGCATGTGCCAAACAAGTAATGGATCCAGACATCTTCGATAGGTATCCTTGGGGTCGGTTTGCATTTAAAAGTCTGATGGATTCGATTAAAGTGGTCACTTTTGGAACAAAGAATACGTACATAATTCGAGGGTGTGTTCATGTCTTGCTCATATGGGCTTATGAGTCAGTACCTGCTTTAGGAAAGCTGTATGGGAACAAAAAAGAAGGGCAAGAAGTTCCTCTGGTTTCATGGGGTGGATCCCGCAGGCGATTCAAATTTGATGACTTGTTCGCAGAGGAGAAAAAAACTTACAATAAGGTATGATTTCTAACTCTGTTTAGTGCTGAGTTATTTATGTAATTAGGCTGAGTTGTTTTGCTTTGATGTGTCAGATTATTGTTGTTTAATGTGGCTACCTTATATTAACTTGTCAGGTGCGTGTTAGGCATTTAATTGTAAAGCCAGAAGAAGAGATATATCCTAAGTGGATTGAGGACAAGGACGATAAAGTTTTGGACAACTTGATCAAGGATATCATTCATGATCGCTTTGGTATAAATGCTTGGGATGCCGTTGTTGCGAAAGATCCAGTTACCAATATGAGAAAAATGAAAATACATGTCAACCAGAGTGACGAAGATAATGGAGCTGAGACGTATACACAGAAAAATAAGAAACACTCATGTGCAGCTACAAGAACTTTAGAGGTGAGTAGAAAGGATATATTTTTTCCTGTCCCAGTCTTTAAAGGGCAATATGGACATAAAAATGATTCTACTAATAAAAAAGATGAACATGCACTCTAATAATAAAAGCTTGAGTTATTAGTTTTGTTTTTCTGTTTTGAGTTAGCCTGACCAAGTTTCATTTCCTTGTTCAGAGAAATTCCAAGGCCGTGGCTCTTGTTGATGAACCAAAATTTTACTGTCCAATTTGTTTGTGGTCATTTACTGAGGAGACGTCAACAAAGTGCGGTCACATTTTCTGCAATAGTTGCATAAAGAAAGCAATTTCTCATCAACCTAAATGCCCTACGTGTAGAAAAAATGTCACTGCTGAGGACCTGATTAGGGTATTTCTTCCAACCACCGGATGCATGTTACATTAACATCACCAGTAATCATGTAAGTTTAGCTTACTAAATATGAGTTTGTCTTGAATTCTAGAAATTGCTTGTCTTCAATCTTTATTTACAAACCAGGTTCTTCATTGTTCCATTTTTTTTTTCCTTTCCTTTTCCTATTTTGCAGGGTTAATGGTCTATCATCTCTCTCTCCCCCAATTGTTTTAGGAACAATGAAGAGATGTTCATCAGTTGTAGTTTGTTATGTGAATATCTTTCTGTTTTGTGAGAGAAATAACTACTTTTTCTTCTAATGGATATCACTCATTGGTGATCTGTAACTCTTTTCTTGTCTAGTGATTGTTGAGATATTTTGGGGAAGATAATGTTGAATCTTACGAAATCATTCTTACATCATGAGCCTCTGGTATGCGCAGTTACGTTCTCACTTTCCTTTTACTTGTGTTAGGTATATCTGTTAAATCAGTATAAGCTAATAATAAGGCAGTGAATGGCATGCCATATGCATATTGCTTCCTCGCTACTACAGTTTCCTCTAATATTTCTGTGATAAGTTTGTTCTTATGGTGTCATTCCCTTTGAAATCATTGACTGTTTGTTGATCTCTAGCTTGGCTGTTCATGATATTTGTGTTGCAAAATGCTCGTTGGATTGTTCCTCCATGGCCTTAAGGAAACAATAACCCGTATGGTCTGATAGCAAAAACAAAAGTATTTTTTAACTTCCAGGAACTTCAAATCACAGATTTCTCTCGGGCTTAACCCCGAACGCTGCAAGACTGTATGTTTTCTATTTGTTGCATTCTCTTCAGTATGTCTGCACAAGAGTTGAAATCAAATTAGTTGTACAAGATTGCAAGACATCAAAATTTAAACAAAGATGTCTCTCTTTCTATGAAAGTGTTTGGCTCTCTGGTCTGTATCGGTCTCAGAACATCCATCTCGGGGAAGAACTAACAGCCCTAGGTCTAGGTACTGGTTTGAAAATCGGTTGCTCTGAACTGTTATTCCTTTTCTTCATGATTGATGACACCGTTGGACTGTAATAGTCATTACTCCTTTGCGAGGTTGCTCCTTGTGAAAGCATCTTCTTTCCATGGATGAAGCTTCTCTGTTTCTCCAGCATTTCTCTTCTACCGCTCAAACTCTTCGGAGGTGTTCCCCATCTGCTGGAGCTCACACAGCTTTGGCTCCTTCCAACTCTCTCATGATGAAACTCGATTTTAATTGGAGGGGTTGGATAGTTTCGGCTCTCAGCTGTTTCTGCAGAGTACATTGTCTCTTCCTCGCTGCTGTATCCATGATTGCTAAATACATAGTGAGCTTCTGGCGGCGGTGAACTTGAGATGACCTCACTGAGAGCGCCGTTTACTGAACCTGTTGAAGCAATCTGCGCATCTGATCCCTCAGAGGCAATCTCAGCCTCTTCCACCACATGATTACTCTGTGGAGAATTGAGCTGAGGAAGAAAGGTTGTAACTTTAGGTATTCGTGGAGGGAAGTTGATATCCAAAAGATGTACTTGACCAGTCTCCTTTCTTAAAGGACCTGACGTTAACTTTGGCGATTCATATATCTCAGGAGTCGGGATACCCTGTGCATGAGTAGTAGAAGTAGTTCCGCCTTGTGGATTGTTTTTTGAGGTTTCTTCTTCTTTTTCTTCCTCAGCGGCGACAGAAGAGCTTGGATGAGTTTGATCTCTAGTGTTAGACGAAGATGGTGTTCCAACATCAGCAGAGTCGGTTTGCTTGAAAACACGGCGCATGGTGAATGAAGTACAAGAGCGCTCGCTCTTCTGACCAGAAGACATTAACCGAATGAGAGGCAACTTGGGTTTCGTCATATGTTCATCCAAACTACCTTCCCAATGCTGATTCAGCCAGTCACAGATCACTGGTATGGGTATACCAAACTGCATCATCAGCGTCTTGTTGTTGTCTTTCTTCAATGATGAAGAGGAAGATGTGGAAGTTGAGGCTGGTGATGTCGCTAGCTTCCTCGGATCGCAGATCATGAATGCGAGATTCCCTTGAACATCAAACCCAGCAGATCCAGGACTCCAGATCATTTCATCGGTCGATAGTTTGATGAGATTGTCGGTAGCTACCACTAACTTTCCCTCACCAATCTTGAGCTCGTTCTGAGCGGCATAGCCTAAGAGGTACACTACACTTCCTAGATCCAGGTTTGGTTTGGAACATGTCTTCAGGTAATGTGGCTGTTGGGTTTGAGTCTGGGAATTTGAGTCTCCATCAACAAGGTCTAAGCCAACTATGGTGAGATCAATAACCGAACTTGTGATGAAAAACCTACAAATGCCACAAAATAAATCATTGGCCAAACAATCCACAATTCAGATTGATATCGAGCTTGTTCATATTATGTTTGATGCAATCAATGAATTGCATTTTTAGACAATCTCTGAACAGATGAGTTTTCAGGTTTCTTGGAAATTTGCTGAGAAATTGGTAAATAAAAATCCCCAAAGTTGAGGGTTTCCAATAATTACAAGGTGAAATATCAATTTTGCTTTGAAGATAAAACTTACCAAATTTAGCTATAGATCCAGAAACATTACCAAATAAACATAACTACAGTATAAAGGTCTTTTCTTTAGGTTCTTTTGGTCTGACGAAAAGCTATGGATTGGTTTTTTAAATGTGAATTGGAGCCATTTTAACTCGCATTGATTCGAAATTTTGCCCGGATCGTGCAACCGACAATTACAGGGGAAAAAAGAAAAATCAAACTCAAGAGTGTGGTGAGACCTGTGAGGGAAGAGAGCGGCGGCGACACCGTTCTGAAGGCGGACCTCGGCAGTTTCGGTGGCGGAGATGGAAGGGAGATTGAGGTGAGTGGTCAAAAGAAGATTCCGGTGAATGAGGAATCCGGTTCCGGAAGAAATCCCATTTGGTCCGGAGACGGAGATTCGAGCCATCGCCGGAGCTTTGCCGGAGAAAATGGAACCTTTCATCTTCTCGTTTTTGCCTAGTCCTTTGCAAAAGCACCATGAGTCCAAAATAACTCCCATTCTGATTCTGCAGATTCTGCTTTGAGATGGGTCTGTCCAAATATCCTTTTTTGAGTAATCTGGGTTTTTGGAGAGTGTTGGATCTGAAAAGGATGGGAATTTAGGAGAGAAGTAAGAATTGATGGTAAGCCCTTAATAATAATGGGATTATGGAGACACAACAAAGCCTCTGTTTAAGCTGTAAAAACATCAATTTGATTTGGTCTCGATGAAGAGCGAAGAAGTGAGAGAGAAACACGAGACGGGCGAATCGTGAAGTGAGTAAAGAGATGTGCTTCTTTCTTAAAGCTCGACTTGTTCTCTTGCTACTTTTATTTTATTTGATTTTAGTCAAAAAAAATGGGAAAATGTATGTTTTTTGTTATAGTTTTTGGGTTCAAGTGTGCATTTTGTTATAAGAAAAATAAAGAAGAAGCAAAGAAGGGAAAAAGTCTCCGAGTGACAGATAGGTCTGGGACTGGGAGGATCTTGTTCCATGTGATGAACATGGACCTTTTGCTTAATATGATTATTCTTCATTTTTCTTCTTAACGTTTTCTTTCCATGTCGCTTTGTCTAATCATAATTTCGTTCGGGTTTCATCCCACTTCAATAAAATTGTATCAAATTCGTTTGAAAATTATCCAAGCTGTAATATGGATTTTTCACTATTTTTTTTTAACTCTAGAGAATGCAAATTATTTACAGTTAATAATAACTGAATCAATCTACCATTGACTGAGTCCAATTTAACGATTAGGATAAAACTATCCAAATTGTAACAAGTCAAACAAAATTACTTGAAGATAATCAAACCGAATTCAGTTAATTCTACTTTTCCATTTAATCATCTGGCTAGTAAGCGAAAAGGGTTGAAGTATAGTGGGATTTACAACTTACAATCTAAACTCAATTTTTAAAACTTCCATTTTTGCTATTAAATCACTTTCACAATTTCCCGCAAATTCGGAGCTGGTTTATAATCTCAAAACTATAAAAATCCAAAATAATACTCCATTGATCAATCTGATTTTTAAGGCTCGAATTTAAATTTGATAACTATTTTAACATTGATCAGCTGCCATCAGACTCAAGTATAAGAAAATGATTTTCTCAACGTCTCAATCAGATCAGAGTACCCTCCAATCTTCTGAAACTCAAAACCCTTGCGCAAAATTTTCAATCATCATCTGGCAACTTAACGATCAAACCCGCAACGAAAATCCGTAAACCGAAAAGAACACCAGCAAAACTATATAACAAACCCACCCTGTGTTTTACAGAGAGATTGATACAAATTTACAGAGATCGAATCTTCATCATCCTCACCGTCACAGATCTCGCCGCCACGCTTAAAGTTTCTACCTTTCCTTTCGGCTCTTTATAGACCCGACCGTGTCCTCTCTAGGGCTTCTTTTTATTCAGGTCTTAAAATGATGGGTATAACAGTCATTTCACAAATAAGCGTTTATCCTACCTGGACTTTGGATAAGCTAACCCGGTTTCCCAAACACCGTTTCCCAAATTATTACGATTGCAACCCTTAATTTGACAGTCCCTTCGTAAACAATCACCGGGGAATTTCTCGGGATGGCTACGGCCATTGGAGGAGGTAGTGACGTAGAGGTCGGATTTGCGAAGCTTCAAGGCGAGGATTTCGAGTACTATATGCAGTCATACTCCATTATGCTCGGCCGGAATTCTAAGAAGTCTACCGTCGACGTCGACCTATCATCCCTTGGCGGCGGGATGAACATTTCCCGCAACCACGCTCGGATCTCTTACGATTTCACGCGCCGCCGTTTCTCCCTCGAGGTCCTTGGCAAAAATGGCTGCTTCGTTGAAGGCGTACTCCATCTCCCTGGGAACCCTAACGTCAAGCTCGACTCACAGGACCTTTTGCAGATTGGGGACAAAGAGTTTTACTTTCTTCTACCGGTTCGGAGTATCCTAGGCGGGCCTTTGGGACCTAGGCACCACGTCTCAGGGCATACTGGTGCCGGCACAGTTGTTCCGTACCAAAATTATCATTCGGGTCCAGGTTCCGGGTCGGGTAAGAAGAGTGGACGAAGTAGAGAGCTCTATGAGTATGATGATGATGAAGATGATGATGACGATGAGGATGATGAGGATGTCAGGGGCAATGGGAAGAAAACAAGGAGAGATGGACATGAAGAATATGCTTCCGGTGGTAAAACCAGATTGCTCATGATTGTTTGAGTTTTATTAGCTTAATTTTATTGTGCAACTAAGTAGGTTTCAGGTTTCAGTTGATCAGATCATGCTTGTTTGAGGATAGGTTGTAGTGATTGTGTTTTTTTTTTTTTTGTGGCGCACAACGTTTGCTGATATTACGCTTTTAGAAGTTGGATTGCATGATAGTGACACCACGATATTGTATCTGCTTCATGTGTGCAGAGAAGAAGAGAGAGGGAAGAGCAAAGGTAGATCGTGAAGCTGATGATCAACAAGTTTTGCAGCTGGAGGAAAAGGATGTTGTATCATCTGTTGCCACTGTGCTTTCTGATTTGTGTGGTCCAGGAGATTGGATGCCTATGGAAAAACTTCATTCGGTGGTTAGTTCTTACAGAACCTAGCATCTACTATCGATCGAAAACACCATTTTTCTTATAAGCTATTAGGTCTATAACAATCTATACATGTTCATTCATGGGAATATCCACCCTTAAATGCTAGCTTCGCATTCAGTACTAAGTCAGTGATAATATCCCATTTCACTTCTGAAACTTAAGGCCGCTTTGATCTGGCTATATCATTGGTAGTATTACCTAATATCCATCGAACCAAGCTTGTATGGTGTCCATGTAAATTTGTAAGACTTAGTGTGTGTCTAGGTTCTTACCAGTTTTCTGATGTGTTGCATAGTTTCATCCTGTTTCCATGAATCAACCTCTTTGTGATTCATTATAATGCTAATTCATCATAACGCTGGCCTGTGACAGATATTAAAGAAGTATGGAAACGTATGGCATCACAGTCGAGTAAGAAGATACCTGGCACAAGAAGACTGGGCTATCCCTGAAGCAAAGGGTAAACCATGGTACGGTTTGCTGATGCTGCTGAGAAAATACCCGGAACATTTCGTAATCAACACAAGATCAAAGGGAAGGGTTACGCTAGAATTCGTATCCCTCGTCTCCCTACTCTCGTGAAACCTTATTCACACCAACATGATTGTGCTTGTTTTACTAGTGCAGGAAAATTGTTATATCTTTTGATGTCTCCCACGAATTGAGTGTATGCTTAAGCTTTTCTCTCTTATCTTTGTTTACGTTAACGTTATACATATGTAGAATGTTTTTGACATTGAAGATTAAAACGCTCTGTCGTTTTTCTGCCCAAAAACGCCGCCAACCTTTGAGTCCGGGGAATTGAGGTTTTTTTGTTCTTGTTTTCAAAACATTGAGATTTTTCTTTGCATCTTTGACAAAGACCAAAATAACGTTTAAAATGGCCCATTAAAGAAGTGTATGGGACGGGTTAGGCCCATTAAAGAAGAGGAGGCCCAAAAGGAGAATGACCCGGATCAGACAATATAAAATGGTTAAACGTGTGGTCTTAGGGTTCTTGTCATTTCTGTTGCAGCATTTGAGATCGACGCTACCAGAGACTTGAGCGAAAATGATTTATGATGTGAACTCCGCTCTCTTCAGGTCGTTCCTTAGCCAGAAGGGAAGCTCTTCCGACAAAAGGTACGAACACTACTTTTCTCTTTTTTGTTTTGTCTGATCCAAAAATATGATATACGATGTGGTTTCTGGATCTCAAGATCTCTTGTTCTGTCAATTGAGTGATATACGTTATACATATGTAGAATGTTTTTGACATTGAAGATCTCTTGTTACTATTCCCTTTTAATTAGGAAAATTGTATATTTATCTCCCATCCTATGTTAACTAGGAAAATGGAGGACAAGCCAAGAGAACAGAAGCCCAAAGCCAGCGACAACAAACCTGTCATGAATGAATAGATTTATCCTTTGTTAGCGTGTTCATGTAACATTTCCTTTGTCAGCGTGGTCATGTAACATTTATGTTCTAAGGAGATTTTTATCTTAATGTTCATTTGAAGTTTTCTTTCCTTTGCAAATGCCCTTTTGGGGTATTTATCTATTGATCATCAAGATTGCAGAAATTCCAATACACCAAAATACAAAGTAAGAGCTTCACATTCATAGATTCAAAATATTTATGAGCACTCTTGCCACTACAAGAACCATAACGTCTCGTGTTTTGAGTCTAGTCGCAGAGATTCATCACTATAACCATATATGTATGTAAAGTAAATTCAAGCCTCTCTTATCTACATAACTAGTCAGGTTCAATTTTGATCATGTTCTTTTTCGTCTTCCTCAAACTTCCTCCGGTCCTCCATTACCAATTGAAAGTCACAAACTCCTCCTGTTTGGAGAGAGGATGAGGAAACGTTCATATCGGAGAATTATTACTCCTACCTTGAGAGGGCTTCCGAATGCATTATGGGAGCGAGATTCGCATATCCGAAGGGTGTCGGATAATGTAATTCCTCCAAACTAGAGAGATTCGGCCTAGCGATCGCAAAGAGTAATAATAGAGAAGAACGGTTTCATTGCTATATGGCACTTGGAGGCTCCGCAATCAAATGTGGGATGAAGCTACAAGTTGAGATCTTGAGTTTTGTCTCCTTTTCCTTCTTTACCTCTGTTTTCAGTGGCATATGTTTTTGAAATTTTTCTTAATTGTTTTGTTTCGTGACTAGTTTTGATTTTTATATCAATGGAAGTTGACAAAAGAAAAAGAAAAAAATGCCTACCGTGGGACTCCTAATTGTTCCCATTTCCAGTATCATCAACAGCAGCATCAGCTTTTATCTCTGGAGACGGAGGTTTCCTTCATCACCTTCACCTTTTGGTATTATTAACATTACTACGTATCAGTTTCCAAGCTCATAAGTTAGTTGTTTGTCCACTGACAATGGAGGCATCATCTATCTTGGAGCCATCTTAAACTAGTCCATCATTTGGCTCCGAAACTTTTGTTATCTGGATAAGTTAGAAATATAATATTTAACCTTCAAGATAAGATGGGGGGTTTTATTGTAAAATACGGGAGATATTGGGTAATAAGTGAGGAGAATTCCTTGAATATTAGCCGTGTTGAAAAAAAAAATCATTAGGCTCATCTATAAAAGTTAGGCCTAGCCAAAAAATATAAGTCTTTGTAGAACAAACATTTCAGCATTGTTAGTCTCTAAAAGTCTAAATACATGAGTTTTTGTAACTATAGAGATAACCCAAAAAACACGCATGCTTGGGATCTTGATTGATACTTGTAGCTTTGTTTATGAAATGTATGTTGAACAATTGCATAACAAAAAAAAAACCAAGAGTTTTGATGTGATTATTATAGGCTGGTTAAATTAAGTTTTTCTGTGATTATATATTCTCCTGTTTTACAAAGATATAAATGGACGTTAGTAAGAGCCAAATTTTGTAATATTTTCCAATAGGTCTCGTGTAGACAAGTTGAAGGATTTTAGGTTATCCTAAAATCATGTTTTTACTAGAAATCATAGTTGATGACAAATACAAAATTTATCATCTTAAACCGAATAGACAAATAAAATTTTTATAACTGAAGTCAGATTTAGAATGAACCACTAAATTACTGTCTACTGATAATACTGAAGAGATTAGAATTAGCTTAAATAATTTATAGTGAGACAGGTAATAAAAGGTAAGAGGTCACAACAAATCCTGTAGAAATGATCGTCTAACAATTCTTTCACTTTTACATGTGCGTTGTTAACAAGACCAAGATCACCAATTAAAGAGTCCATAAAATATATACACAAAAACGAAACCGTTTTACAACGTTGACGGAACAACCGTTATGTGCCTTAACGGGTGCGGGACATGGGTCCCACCGGCGTGGATGATGAACTCAGCCGGCGAGAAAGACGTTCCGTGGCAGACGCAGATGATACTGATCTCTGATTTCGAGTACCTATACAGAAACCCATTTACGGTTTTGCCCTCGGGTCCGTCACCCGTGCTACTCACGCACGGCATCTGAGCGAACGAAAGCAACCCGCCGCTCACTCCGTTACCCTTGTGACGTTGTTTTGGAGGCTTTCCAATCTCTTGGGCCACAGTGTCGGGCCGTTCTTGGGTCTTCTTCACTACCGCCGTATCATTCGAACCGTCTGTGGTTTCTCCTGTACCTGTTTGAATGTTGTTAACGGGTTTTGTTTGGCCATAATTTACCCCAAAGTCGCAACTTCCACCTGAACATGACCACCATCATTCCGTTTATTTACCCGAACATTTAACAAAAACATTTTTTTTTAAAAGTATTTGACTAACTCCAAAGTTCTAATACTCCATAATATGGTAGACAAAATGTTTTATATATATATATATACCTTCTTGGCGAGAGGAGCTGCTGGGATCGGATACCTCGGAGGAGCTGCAAATGGGTGACTCGATAGTTACGGGTTTACTGTTTTCCTTAAATTGACCCGACCCGTATTTGTTACCCATTTTACTAAAACTCAAGTCTAAATTCACGCCGTTAAGGATTCCGTTGCATTTTGTTCTGATCCTCTTGCACTCAGCTTCTTCTTCTTCTTCTTCTCCGCTCCTCTGCTGCTGCTTCGCTTCCCGCTTCTTCCGTGTTCCCTTTCTTCTCGTCGCATTGATTTCTCTCTTCGTCATCGTTCCGCCGTTAAGATCAAAGCCACTATCCTTCGCTCGTCTGACGGCGTCGTTATAACTTCCGTCCGTACGGAATTCTATTGGTTTAGCTTGCTCTGTTTTCTTGAAAGGACCTCCGAGAGAAAGACATAGCTCAAGCTCGACCTGAACATCATCGTCTTTTCCAAGCTTTGTTGCCATTGATGAAGATTATTCAACAAACATGTAATGGTCAAAAAGCAAAAAGAGATGGTTTGTTGTTGTCGAAATTTATGTTGTGCAATATTTTGTTTTTAATGGTTTTTGAATCTTTCGCCCATTTTTTTGAATAAAAAGAGAAGGGAAGGCTTTGGGACATGACACGTGTCTGATGAGGAGAAGGGTTAAGAAACTTTATTAGCGCTACAATCTCGGATTATCGATAAACGCTTTCCATTGATGATGAAGAACCAGCGGAAACTTTTGACGAAGATTACCGAGGCAACACGTGGAAAATGCATCTGACACGTGTACCCTGAGAGCCTGCTGGCGTTGACGAGGATACGTCGGTTTTCAGCTCTTGTGTCCCATATCTGACTCCGCGAATCTCGAGCACGAAGTCGACTCTAGGTTTGACACGTGGCGAGCATCTCGTCCCACAATCTTGCGGTGAAAGCGAAAGACAGTGTAATAGGTTAGACCGATCCAGCTCAGCAAAAGCGCCGCTGCGGCTCTGATGTGACGGTCCTGACGGATGTATGACACGTGGTTCATTTTGACGGGAATCATCAGCATGTGGTCGAGGACAAGTGGTTGTAATATATGATGGATTGACATGTGTCTTTCTTCGAATCGCGGTTTAGCTTGCAGAAGTTGCCTTGTAATCTTGCATAAGTTGCATCTGGAAAGTGGAAGACAAAGATTGTTTAAATGACGGTGCAAAAATAACAAGTTTTTTTTTTTTTACTGTGACAAAGTCACAATGTCGGTTTGAGAAAAGGATTAGAAGGCAATGAAATGTTGGGCCACAGCAATAACAAAGAGATGGGCCACGACAATAACAAAAAAGCCCACTTGGGTCCAAAAGCAAAAGCTGTCTTCATCAACAGCTTCACCTCTACCCTACAAAAGCAGAGAAAATCAGGATGGGAGTCCTACAATCAGAGGAACGCTTGGAGAGTTTAATGTCAAGCTGACAAACAAATTTGAACCATTGGATTCAGTCATTGATATGTGATGATGCCACTTGTCCCATCCAATTAGGGTTTTAGAGATCTTTCACAAGTTGTATAAATTGAGCTCTTATGCTTTTGTAAAACTCCAAGTGACAATGAAGCAGTAAAATATTCAGTCATCTTCTCCATTTTACCAAAGCTTTTCGTCTTGCTTTCACTCTTAACATATTCGAATAGGGGTTGGCTTAATTATATATTATAATACTTTTGCTATAATATCAAATCTAAGGAACTAGAACGTGCAATCAAACATCCTTCCTTCTTCCATGGATACCTCAGGTACTCTCCTCGTCCTGTCTTTCTTCATTACATAACACACCCTTTTTATGTCACATTTGATCATTACAAATTAACGTATATTTATATGTATATGTATATGATCAGTATCAATGCCATTCCACTTATCGATTTTTGTAATCTTTCTTCCCCAAAACATGTTTGGTTCCATTGTTAATTTAAGGGATTAAAAAATAGTTGAGTTCCGGTTTCATCAGGATTAAGTTTTTTTTTTTTGTTCTTATTACAATAAAATTAGTTTGATTTCACAATATGAAAGCTCGATTTTAAAACGGGAATTTGCTATGATTTGGTTCAAAGCAGAGTTCCATGAAAGTCTCTACTGTGAACCAATTGATTTGATGGACTCTCGTAGAACTCTAAAATGACATTGTCACAAGTACAACAAATCAACAATGATGAAATTATAGGAAATTCGTTAGCTAAGTTGTGGTCTAATTCGATCCTTACATAAAATTTGTTTTGATATTCGTATAAACTTGGTTTGGTCTATATTCATTTGGTTCATTCCAGAGTTCCATGTTAAACTGTTTACACTCTCGTGGAACTCTAAAGTAAAATTGATACAAAAATGGAATGATGAAATTATTGAAAACTGGAGATCTAATTTGATCTTTGGCTTTGCCAAATAAAATATTTGGATTCTTCATTTGATCCGGATTTAATCGGTTCACACTAGAATTCCATAATAGTTTAATATGAGTCGATTGATTTAGATTTAGACTCTCATGGAACAAAAAAATTTAACATTGCTGCAAAAATAAGATTAATTGGGAAAGTACAACATGGACCAAACCTGAAACGGGATGAAATAAATGCAACTACGAAGCTGTTTTTGATCATCATTCATACAAAGGCACAAGTGGTTAGATTTTGCGTGATCATTAAGGTAGAACAAATTTTTGGGGTTCAGTAGATCTTGGGAAAAGTATACCGAGCCTTGAAGATAGAGGGAAAGCGGTACTAACAACATTACAAAACGTTTGGAGTATGAGATTTAAATCAATCTATTTTGAGAGTGACTGTCAAATCCTAATCAATATGATAAATAATATAACATACGATTTTACTTTCTTAAACTTAATTGATGATATCAAGTACTGGAATTCCAAATTTAATCGTACCTTTTCTGATCACGTTAAAAGAACCTCTAATGTTGCAGCACATTTGTTAGCAAAAAAAGGGTTTTCATAATTCTAAATTTTTCTGTATATATCCGTTTTCGTGGCTAAATCAATCTTTGTATTCTGATTTTTAAAAGTTTATATTAATATAATATTTTTTCGTTGAAAAAAAAGATTGGGAAAGTTAAAAATATAATGTGAGATCTATCTAATTCGAAAACTAGATCCGGATAATGGAAACGAATACTAATTATTTAGAATCAACTGGGTGAGAAAAAGCTAAAAAATAATAATCCACTTGAGTAACATAGTTAGGTGATTGGAGAAAGAGAGGGAGAAAAGTCTTGGCCGCCTTACCTTAAAAAACTATAGAGTTTAGAAAAGAAAAAAAAAGCATAAACTTTATGGGAGATGCTCTGCAATTACGCGATAAGTTAATGGAAACTATATATTTTTAAACGAATCCACATATTCCTGGATCAACGGCAACCCTTCGTTTCTTCCCACCCGCGTATTATTCCGAGCGGAAGCTTTTTGGATTCGTTTTCATTTTGCATCTGGGAAATCTCAAAACTTTGTCCCTTACCTAATCTGGTGATTTGTTTACAATCCATCGACTCGACTCGATTAGTGGATTAAAAAAAGACCCACTTGTTACAGATTCCCATATCTCCAAGGATCGCGTATTGGTGCTATTTCTGATTTGTTATTTTTGTTCCTTGTCGGTTGGATCCGGTGTCTTCTTTTTTTCTTCCAATGGGCGGCGCTTTAGATGAAGGGCATTTGAATCTGGAGCTCGAGCTCGACATTGGAATGAAAAATGGCTGCATCGAGCTCCCTTTCGAGCACCAGCCAGAGACTTTAGCAATCCAAGACGCTGTCAAACTTCTCTTGCAAGGTCTTCGTGAGGATGTCGATAGGGAAGGCATCAAAAAGACTCCTTTTCGTGTCGCCAAGGCCCTTCGAGAAGGCACCAGAGGTAATATTCCTGGTTTCTTCTTCTTCCTCTACTGGAATCTGATTATTATCTCCATCAGTTATTGATTTAGGTTGGTTTTCTTCTGTTCCTTTGTTCATGAACCTCCCTGTGCTAGCTTTATATATCTGAGATGCTTGGTTGAGTTTCTGTTGGTTATGGTTTGTAATCTCTTAGTGAAATAAGTTTGAATTAATACTGTTCCGGAGGCAATAGAATGTTGAAAGTCATGTTTCTCTGATGGCTTCTTTTGCTCTCAGGTTATAAGCAAAAGGTGAAGGAGTTTGTACAGAGTGCTCTGTTTCCAGAAGCAGGGTTGGATGAAGGAGTTGGGCAAGCAGGAGGAGTGGGAGGACTTGTTCTTGTTCGAGATCTCGATCATTACTCTTACTGTGAATCCTGCTTGCTTCCTTTTCATGTGAGGTGTCACATAGCTTATGTCCCTTCGGGGCAACGGGTTTTAGGACTGAGCAAGTTCTCTAGAGTCGCAGATGTTTTCGCCAAGCGGCTCCAAGAGCCTCAGCGTTTGGCTGATGATATATGTTCAGCTCTCCAACACTGGGTCAAACCATCTGGAGTTGCTGTTGTTCTGCAATGCTCTCACATTCACTTCCCTAGTCTGGACTTAGACTCTTTGGGCTCGTCAACCCACCATGGATTTGTGAAGCTACTGGTTTCCTCGGGCTCAGGAGTTTTCGAGGATGAAAGCTCGAATCTTTGGGGTGAATTTCTGAGTTTCTTGATGTTCAAAGGCGTAAAAACGCAAGCCTTGTGTAGAAACGGTGGCTCTGTGAAAGAGTGGTGCCCGAGCGTCAAAAGCTCGTCTAAACTCTCGCCTGAAGAAGACCCAGAAATGATTTCTGCGGTTGTTTCCATTTTGAAATCATTAGGAGAAGATCCGTCGAGGAAAGAACTAACTGCTACACCCGCCCGATTCCTCACATGGATGATGAGCTTCCAAAATGCCAACCTCGAGATGAAGCTAAACGGCTTTAACTGTGTCAAAGGCAAGGGAGATATCAAAGAGAGGAGGCTGCACTGTGAACTGAACATGCCCTTCTGGTCAATGTGTGAGCATCATTTGCTTCCTTTCTATGGAGTTGTTCACATTGGCTACTTTTGTGGTGAAGGATCCAACCCCAATTCTATTGCAAGTTCACTCATGAAATCGATTGTACACTTTTACGGGTTCAAGCTTCAAGTGCAAGAGAGGATGACTCGACAGATCGCTGAGATGCTATCGCCTCTTGTTGGCGGGGATGTGATCGTAGTAGCGGAAGCCGGACATACTTGTATGATCTCTAGAGGAATTGAGAAGTTTGGAAGCAGCACTGCGACAATTGCAGTTTTGGGTCGGTTTTCGAATGACAATTCTGCAAGAGCGGCCTTTCTAGACAAGATCCATACAACAACTGCCTTGAAAACAGATTCAAGCTCCCCAATTTGAGAGGGACTTTTCTTGTTTGCTTGTTGTGTTATTTTTATATGCTTCTGGTTGGCTTTCCTTTTTTTATATATCATAAACACTTCGAAGTCTCAAAACTTCGGAAGCAAGTCGATTTCTTGGTTTTTGATTCTTCATCATGGCTTCGTTTGTTTCGAGTTTTGATACTCTTAATAACTATTGCTATTGGACTTTGTTTAGCAAAGAGAGAATTTGAAATTTATAAAGCATTTTCCCATTACTGTTTAATGTTTGTGTATACTGTATACAGAGCCTGAGTTTAACTCTCTCTGTGAAGAAAAAAGTAATCTGTAAACAATGAAGATCAAGATTTGTTTGGATTCCAGGAATAACTTTGGCCCAGAAAAGGGGAAACAAAGTATACAAATGTAATGTATTAGTGGGTAAATTATAAGATCTCTCCCTATTTTCTATATCCTCTCTAATATACAACTTAATGCTAATCCAATCTACTGATGATGACGGAGCAGAATCAAAATTGAACCAAAAGTCTGAAATCTCATTTCCAACAATCACACTCTCAAAAAGATTTTACTCCAAATCCTACACAGCCCTTACTGCCCTAACTTGTTGTTCTATTAGGGAAGCCTCTCTCATCTCATGAAGCCAACCAGTCATACCTCAACATCTCCCATTCCAGCTGCGCCGAGCTATCGACGCATCAACCGTCATTGGGCAGCTAAACTGAGCAGAAGCCACTGCAATGGCGATGTGAGGGAGGATCTTTCTCCTCGGGTTGAAGTGAATGAACATCAGAATGTAGTGAAACTAGAATGGAACAACGTATGGAAGAGCTACAATATCAGCAGATTCTATTCTAAGAGCCTGGTTCCAGACTTGTAGAGGCTCATCCAATGAAGTAGAAGAATCTTTTTGCATCTTTAATAATTTCACACCCGACTGACCAAATAGCCATTCTTGTTCATCATCATCAATCTCATGCAATTCCTCTTTTTTCGGTACATTCAGTATCTGATCCAAATACTTTAAGTCCGAGTGAGGCCGCTTTTTTGCTGATGCTTCACCGTTTTCCTTCACTTTCACAGAAGAAATCATTGGACGGCTATTGGGTTCTTGAGAATCAGTGAAACCGTTAATTCTATGCTCCTTGAACTCTGGATAACACACTGTTCCTTGCAACTCAGAAACAGGTTTCAGAGGAGATTGGCTTGCTCCTAACTTTCTTCCGTTTTCCACGGATGATATAGGAGAAGCAACTGGCCTCTGTATCTTGTTTGGCCTAGATCCATTCTCTGCATAACAATTAAAGAACCCACGCTAAGAGACAAACAGTAGTAGCATACGAAAAAAACACAGCAGGAAAACAAAATCAGCAGAATCGGTTTTCCAATAATTATACAAAGTGAAAATGAATATAATAATATGTAGAGAAATCAAATGTGCTATCAAGAGCAAAACAAGACATCATGATTAACATAAGGTAAAAAAAAAACACACCAATATATATATATATATATCCGCTCCATTAAATAAAAGGGTTGGATTAGGGAAGGACTCACCACCATACAACAATCCATTTGTCCGAAGATCCTTCCGTTTGCCAAGAATTCCCTCTGCGGCAATGTTTTTGACACTCCCCCTTGAAAGGTCCTGCACACTAAAATTCATAGTCTCTTTTAATCTGGGCCCTCCCTCTACATATTTTAGTTTCTCCTGACCAGTCTCTGTTTTATCCTCTTTCTTTTCTTGACTACTTCTATGTGTTGTGTACTTTGGTTCACTTCTTTTTATCCCTTCGCTATACAGTGGCTTGTCACACTTCGTCACACTTTCCCTCAGGTGATTCTTCTCTTGTAGTTCCGTTTTCTTTGCCTGATCTTTTTTCTCCACTGGTTTAGCCATAACCTCAGTTCCTTTCTGATCAGTGCAAGATGATACTCGAAGAACCGCATTTTCAGACCTTTTTTCCATGGCAAAGTTTCTGTGCGCGTTGATTCTATTTTCATCATCTTTCCTATGGTTGGTTTGTGGAATTGGGCAGGAAATGTTGTTCTCTGTAACTCCACGAGGAAAGCTAATCTTTCCCACACTTTGACTGTCTGTAGCTTCTTCTTCATCTCTGATCCTTCTTGCCAAGTCCTGTATAAACTTAGACTCTCCATTACCATTATTCTGCAAGGTATCTGTTACAAGATTTTCCCTGTCCCCTGTGTTCGGCAGAACACCAGCAGCTTTTTTGTCCTCCGAAGTTCTGCTCTTTTCTTTATCCCGATCTTTGTCTTTCCTATCTTTATGTTTCTCCTTTTTCTCCTTCCGTTCCTTATGTTTGTCTTTGCTTGTTTCTTTATCCTTTCTCTCTTTTCCTTCTTTCTTTTCTTTATCCTTCTTCTCCTTTTTGTGCTTCTTTTCCTTTTCCTGCAGTTTCAATCCCAGGAGAAAAAGACCACACACACATATATAAGTGATGATTAAAAGAAAGGCATACAGAGAATTAATTAGGTTTACTTGTCATTTCTTGGGTTTAAATAAGTTTTGAGAGAAGAAACCAGGTGAATCAATGGACAACCTCAAGTACATGACCACACTATATCTTATTACTATTCCAGCAGTTTCTCAAGATGCTACACAAGCAACTATTTCTTCGAGGAAATTATTCTTATAATGTCTCTCAAATTGGTCAACGAAAAGTATGCTCCACCACTCCTACGAGGATGGAGAGTCACACTAGTGAAATTACAAAGTCTGGAGTTGACAGTAAATTTCAGATCAAATAGGCAAACCCTTACACCAATAATCAATATGATCCATAGTATCAGCATTCTAAGTTAGTCAAGGATCATAAGAAAAAGTGGCATACCAGAAGCTACAAGTGCAAGGAAATGAAAAGGTCGTAGTACTATAGCACCTAATTTTAAGGTTGAAAAACAACACAAAGGATCCCACGAACTCGTCCATTCACCATTCTCCTCCATTAAATAAAAGTATCTAAAGTAGGGAACTCATAATAGTCTAGTCCAATGAAATATGCTAAGTTTTCTTCATCGGTTTCTAAGAGCCTAGAGGGCAAGACGTGTGTTACCTAAGTACTCTAGTCACTCTCCAAAAAAATACGAGCTTAGAAAAACCAGAAAGATCACGCTTTCAAAGGAAAGGAGATCCTAAGAGTTAACAAAAAGAACCTTTATTAAAGAGTCTGCTTCATCGGTTCTAATCTTCTTCTCATATCCTGGAGGTGGAAATGGGAAGCAACGAGACATGGCACTTGTCCGTCAAGACGGTGAAGTGGTATACTTTGAACCACTATTGTTACTTTCTCGCTCCTTTATCCCAGCAATTGACCAGATCAGAAACTATGATCCAGTCCACCATATCAATAAAATCCACTTAAGAAGCTCCAAACTTTCTTTATAAACTCCCAAAAGCCCACTTCAATCCTAACTTCTCAGATCCTAAATACACTAGGAAATTAGCAATTTACACCTTGGGAACCGCAAGATTTGTCGCTAACCTGCCAAAACCATGAGCAATATCGAGAACATAAGGCATCAGATTAAACAGTTTAGGAGTAAAGATATGAGCAGCTCAAAGCACCTTATCGGCAGCCGCCAACAAGTTGGCCTCTTTCCGATTGAATGTGAATAAATCCGATTTCGCGAATCAAATAGATACCACTTATTCCGCTACAATTCAATCCCACAGACTCTTTCGACAAGTCTTTAATCTCCGAGAGAGGTGGTCCTAATAGTATAAAAACGGGCAATTAGGGTCCAAATCAAGGTTGCGATCCAATCAAACCCTAATAACAAAAATTATAAAAAAACCAATCGGAACAAAATCACCAGCCCCGAACATAAATTTCCAAGTGCAATTGGCGCAAGAGGAAGTAAGAAAACCGAAATCTTTGAGCAAAAAAACGCAAATTAGTTTAAGTATCGGCGGATCAAAATTCAAAACTCTGTGGTATAGACAAAAACACGAAATTTCACTATAAATTAAAGGTTTTTTCAGCTCATGGAAAAAATAATAGAAATCAACGGTGTTCTTTAAAAGCAAGCTTTTTTTTTTTTTGAAAATCATACGCAAGAGAGGGAGAGAGCGATTGGAAGATCTCCGAGGAGAGAGAGAGAAGATGAAATACACCGAAGAAAGTGAGAAATATCTCTCCTCTCTCTCTCTCTCTATAAATCTCCATGTGTTGGCATATGGGTGTGTATATATATATATACCTTCTTTTTCTGTAATATATATGTAATGTTCCTGTGTCTTGTTTTTTTTTTTTTTATTAGGGGTGTTTTTTGTATATGGGTTTGTTCTTGAACAAGAAGAAGAATCTCTCTCTCTCTCTCCCCAAGTCCCAAAACCCAACCAAGAAAACAGAAACTTTGGTCTGAATATGGCAAAATGGTATTTATAATGGGAGAAACACTAGAAAGGGCTTTTGGGCTTTTTAAGTTACATTTGGGCTAAGCCCAGTATCAATTATTATTGGTCCTTCGCCTTGATGCAATTGCGGGTTTTTTTTGTCGTCCTTACAGGATACAACATTCCAATACATAGTTTAACATCTTAGTTCTAGCTTCCTTAGCTAACAGATCAGCGACCAAAGTAAACTATTCGTGGTGAAGGTGAACTTGCAGTTCCCAGCAGATCAAGAAGCACGTTCAGGGAGTGAGGAGTTGTCAATATTCTCATCTTCACCAATGTCTCCGGGATGAGAGTTGTACATGTAACTCTCTTTTTTTTGTCAACTATCTTTATTTATATAAAATTCAACATACTGAAAAAATACATTAAAAAAAAACAAAAATACAATACCATAAAACAACAATGGAGAATTTTGATGATTTTTTCTTCGAAAAAGTTTACTTGCAAATAGAGTGCCCACTCTTTCCTTCCTCAAATTCGCATTTGATCTGATGCGATTTTTAAATTGTACATATAACTCTATCTAGGTTTATTCCTTTTCTTAGCATCAAAACTAAGAACGCCTTAGCTAAATCATCCTTCCCTTTCTAAAAAAAACTCGGTTTTAGTTCGAATGATTTGGTTTTTCACTTCTTTTTAAAAAATAATATATTTTGGTTTTAGAAAAATAGCTACCAAACTAAAAGATCGATATATTGTTAATTGATCGGTTTAGTATAGTTTGAAACTAGGTTCGACTTTTAATAAATAAAATACATTATTGATTTTCAGAAGAGTCACAGAACACTAATGTTTCAGTCTTTCTTTCTTTTTTGGGAGAAATAGCCCAATACTAACATTTCCGGTTCGTTCAGATTCGGTTTCGCTTTTTCGAATATAATTAAAAAAGCATTACAACTGAACCGATAAAACTAAACCCCACTTTTCTCTATTCCTTATTTCCTTATAACCACCAGTCCACATTCTTATTGGGCCGTCAAAACATCTATACAATTAAGCAAAAAGGCTATACACTAAAGATTTGCCTGAGAGTTTTGGCAGAAACTTTCCCTATATATACACCAAAGGATCATGAAGCTTTTCTTTTAACCAAGAAAGTTCATAGGCTTCTATTTTCTTGTTCTTCTGCATTCCCATTCTCCTCGAGCTTATATGCACCATCTACATACAACTCCGTGTCCCACAGAAACGTCCCAAACGCCACAGCCTCCAGGACCAAGCGCTTCAAACTCGAAAACGATGTCACGATGGTCTCATCGCTCTCCTCCGTGCCAAAGAGGGCCAAACTTTGCTTCTCTATCAGATTCCTTGCTTCCTCTGTCCTTGGTTTTGCACATCTCTGCAATGTCTTGGGGTCGAACCCTGAGATGTAATGTCTCAGCTGCTGCTTGGTGGAGATCTGTGCTGTGCCCGTTGTTAAAGAACATCCAAAGACAGGACTCTTCAGATATCCGCTTCCATGGAGATCCGAAAAGGAACACTCGAGTTGGTGCCTGAGGGACGCGGATTTCAAGAAGTAACCGTACATGATCGAGGAAGCGTATACTTTCCCGAGATGAAGTTTCTGTATCTGTGTTGTTGCCCAATTGTCAGTCACACATGAATTGACACGTAATCCGATGACTGCGCTTACGTGTTCTTTGATGAGCTCAATAGCATCGCAGCTGTGAATTGACTCCAGCTCCCAGTCTTTCGTAGGCCAGATCTCGAGTCTTCCATTGTAGATGCATCTAGATAGCTCTGGAACAAGAGGGACTCTTATCTCAGAATATTTGTAGAATATTAACATGTACATTATGTCTTGGACTGCAGTTTTGCAGTAACGTTCCTTGAGTTGAGCTATCCTTCTGCCCAACCACAAAGAAAATCAGGGAATTAGGGTCCGTAAAAGAGCAAGCAGCAGCAAAACAATCAACAAACAGAGTATAAGATGGTCTGAGTGGCAAGTTGAGCTTAGCAAAGAGCTGCCGAAACAGGACAACACACACAAGCAAGATGGATAAAACAAAATGAAACTGGCAACTAAATAAACGCTGAATAGAAAAGCCACTACGTGAATAATTTCACAAGATCAGTTATAGAAACATGAGAGGAGCTTAATTGACAAACCAGCCTTCTCGAACACTAGAACAAAACTTGCTTCGCAAGGCAGAGAATGAGAAAGCATCACAAAATCATAATTACAGGGCTTCTCTTTGATTCAAATCAGTCATATCATTCTCCGATCACCATAGACAGCATCAAACTACTCAAACACACAAGAATCGGACAACGTATATCATATGAATTTGCAAGCTTATGTGGTGAATACACAAATTGATATATACGTACGTACGTATGTATGTATGTATCTAATGATTTACACAGGTTATTGTGTATGTATCCAATTCTACGAATGTTTACGGATTTGTGTGCCGTTGGAGATAGTAACGGACCTGTGGAGAGAAGCTTCATCGGAACCAGAGCTAAGAGACATACGAGCTAAGGCGGCTTCCCGGTCATCGGCCAGTTGCTTGAGCTCATCAGCGGCGGCGTAGTGAAAGAGCTGCCGCTTGTTTAGCAACACGCTTCTCAGGAACCTCCCCTGCGCCGATCGCGGCTCAAGCGGCGCGTTAAGGCTGCTTCCAGGCTCACACCGGCTAGGTCCCGCCGCCGCAAAAACGACCATCGATCTATACCGGGCCATCCGCATCGCCGGAAGGACAAATCCGCCGCCTCCATCGCCGCTCTGTCTCCTCGAACGCGACGGGAGAAACGGTAGCGCCGCTTGATTTGAGAGACAACTGTCCATAATCAGATTGAGCGAAAAAAAAACTAGAATCAGTAAAAACCCTAAGGATCTCTGATTGAGAGAATTTCGGATTGTGAATGAGAGAGTGAGCGAAGAAGGTTGATTGATTAGCGGATTAGTGGGAGAAGTGGCGAAGATTGGATAAGGTAGAGAGTATCTTTTTATTTTTTATTATTATTCCTTTCTGTTTTTTAATTTGATTATAATTTTTTTTTAAATAGCTGATAAGGTAGAGACTAGAGAGAGTATATCTTAAGTCGGTGTGTGGTTATTCTTTTATCTTCAACTTAACAAGTGGAATGATGTCATTGGTTTTTTAAGTAATTATTAATTTATACGTAAATCTTATTTTTTTGTAAAACAAAAAAACCTCTCAAGTTTATCCTCTCTTTATGCACAACAAAGCTCTATGATATAGAATCATAAAATAAGAAACTTCAAGATTCCTAGATTCATCAAATGGACTCGGGAAAAAGACTTTATAAATAATCGTAATTTCCACAGGGTTAATTAAGGAGTTTTAGCCTTTAGAAAACAAAACTCTTCTTCCCCTACGAGAATAATTCGTTTCCGAATCGTATGATTTACAAAGTCCATAAATGAGTCGTACAAAACTAATATTCATCAAAGTTAGGTGGTTGATATTTTTATATATGGACGCCCAGATGATATAATGTATAGATAGTAGTCTTCCGGTCTAGATTGGCACCTAATCTCAATTATTGGCGATTATCTAAAAAGAATTAAGAATATGCACTCGCCATTTTTTGTGCCTTTGAATATTATAGGGGGGTTGGACCTCTTCGTGTTTTCTATAGCCAACTTTTATATAAAACATATCCAATTTATTAACTACAATCATCAATTGATTTATAACAATTTGATTATCTGTTTTAGTACATTACTACCAAACTACTAGTGTAAGTTTACAATCATCACGTCGACTACACTTGAAACGCAATTAGATATCTTTATAATATTATTTAAAAATATATTTTTGAAAATAAACTTTATTTTGTAAATTATTACATGAAATATCATTACAAATATAAAAAATATAATTGAAATATTAAAATAATATAATTGTCTTTTAAAATTATTGATGAGAATATGGAAAGTATCTATTTCCATTAAATATATTATTTACTATTTATTTCTTAATTATTATGATATTATTAAAATAATAATAAATCCATACATATTTATAAAAAAAAAAAANGATTAAAATTCTAGAAAGAGAAGTCAACCACGTCCTAAAATAGATTGAAAAAACAAATCTTATGATTAGCTAGAAGATAAAGCTTTAGAATTAATCAAACCTGTATTTTTTTCTATTGTTTCAACTATTAAGACTAACTAAAGAGATTTGGTGCTATCAATTATCATTGTTCTCATGATTAAGCATATGCACTGATTTCAAGTCACCTAAGCAAAAAAAGGATGTACTCTTTGTGAGATTCTCGATTCGCTCAGACCCGATTTCTTATCCTCATAGATATGGAGAAGTTACCTGAGAGTACGCATGTTGCATGTCGGCATATCAAAATCATCTACGATGTCTGAAACAACAGCGGAGGAAGATAAATTGGAAGTTATATCTGGGCTTACCTGATTAGGACCGGTACTAACCAAATATCAAGGAGCGAAAGCAAGTTCATCGATTATCCAGATTTGGGGAAACCATAGCAGAGACAAAATTTGGTTTTCACATCCGGCGAAACATATGGAGACAAGATTAATCACGAAAAGGTAAACATACGACGGAGGAAAGATCGATTGAATTTCCAAATAAAGTTTGCGAATGAGATAGATCGAAGAAAGTGAAAAGCGACCCATTTTTTTTCTTTTTCTTCTCTGGCTATAATATAGATGTTTCTAGTGAGGCGGTGGTAACTATGAGTATTGTTGACTCATGGGATATAAAGAGTGATAATCACTTAAAGACGAATAGATTTTAATCTTTGCTTGGGTCAATGGAGGCGATTTTAAACCAGAAGATAAGTTGGAACGACAAAATTAAAGGGTTCAAAATTTGTGAAAACTAATTTTTAAAAATCTGTGTCAAAAAATCTGATGTGTCAAAAATAAAGATGTTGATGTGTCATCTTCTTGTGAGACACACTGAGTCTTTATATAATAGATTCTTATTTACCTTTTTAAAAGTTGTATCTACGAGCTTATATTTAGTCTAGGTTTGTTTTTGGTCAAGCTTTGTATATGAAGTTGTGAATTAATAAGTCACATACAAATACAATCTTGCATCTTAGTGCATCTCCAACATGACAGCAAAACATCAAATATGGTGTAATTTTTGCACCAAACATTTTTAATGGGATTCCAAAATTAACACAAAATATAGTGTTCTGAATAGTATCACAACAAATTTGGTGTGATACTACTATTTATAATATTATTCACTTATTTTATTAATAAAATGATCAATTAAATAANATGAATTCTCATTTACCTTTGTTAGAGTTGTATCTACGAGCTTAGATTTAGTCTCGGTTTGTTTTTGGTCTCGCTTTGTATATGAAGTTGTGAATTAATAAGTCACAAACAAATAAAATCCTTTCACCTTATAGTATATAGTGAAAAGCAAAGACACAAAGTTCATGGGTTGACTTTTTGAAGCAAAGTGAAAAAAATAGGAAAAAAAGATGGTATCATATTCTCTACAGAATCATTATGGCATCTGATTCTCAGTAATTACATTTTTAAAGTTATATTTTCATCACTATTATTTTATACAGAATTAACGAAAAAAACTTAGTTAGCGGTTAAGGGCAAGCATCGAAACGACCAATGATTTCGCATGTATATGAGAAACCAAACCACAACCAATAGGAGAAGAACTAGCCGTTGGATATTCTAAAATTGATTCCTCACTATCATTTTCGGAGAATCAAATAGAAATAAATAACAGAAATTTCTCATTTTTATTGATGAACACAAAAAATAATTAGACATAAAGGAACGGAGGTTGGGCTTGTAACGTTACTAGACAAAAATTATTTATGACTCATGAGTTTTTTAGATTAATCGCGGCAAAAAAATCAAATAAAGCACATTAAAACAACGGACCGTAATCACGTGCCGTTTCTAGTAATCAAGCCGTAACATCGTGCAGTTTCACAGGCGGTGTGTCTACTAATCAAGCCGTAACATCATCGTGCGTTATTTCCTCGTATGTCTCTCTCTTCTCGACACTGCCGTAACTCGTCACAATGTCACGCTCGGAAACTCGCAGCGTCCATAGCCTGGCCAAACGACAATAGAATTAGACAGTTTTAGCAAACTCAAAATCAAAATTCATCTCTGGTTTAAACATCCAGAAATTATTGAACCGGAATTAATTTCGAGCATTATATGAATTGGTTTGATTTTTGATTTTGGAATTGACTTACTTGGATCTTTGATGGTTTGAGTGGCGAGGCCATTGAAGGAGCAAGTCCCACCGGTCTTACGAAAACTGGCCCAATAAGAGCTAAAGGCGTAGCTGGCGTGCAAAACGGTCAAATCGGGTTTGTGACATGGGCCTCCGGATTTTATCGGGTCGCATGTTTTATTCCCCTGTGAGCAAGCGTACGATAGAGCATCACCAAGCTGAGTCCAATTCGCTCCTTTAGCCACCACGCACCATATCTTCCCCTTGTACACCTCGTTGTTCTCCGGCGGCGGCAAAGACTCCTTGTACTCCGTAGTCTTACCCGACAATTCGATCTCGTACACCTGAGTCCCGTTCGGATGAAGTAGCCCGAAATGCCGCTCCGTGCCCGGACCCGTTTTCTGATTCTCGTTGTAGAGCGCGAAAATAAACGCCGGGAGGACCTTTCCGGGTCGGGCCGGAGTACCTACGGGCGGTTCAGCAGCGAGTTTCTTGATGACGTTGCGATTGTAAGTGGCGGCGTTGTAGATGTTCGCTCCAATTTGGTCGTAGTCTCCGTTATTAGGCCAACCCGTTTCGGCGACCCAGATCCGGAGATCCGGATACCCGAGGCGTTTCATGGCGAAGACGAAAGCGTCAATCATCTGGTCGAAGAGGTTGTTGTAGGTCAGATTCGTGACCGGATCCGTGACGGTGACGTTGCTAGATTCGAAAATCGCGTACCCGAGATTCACATGGGTCGGATCTTGGGCCCAGGCGAAATACGGGTAGACGTCAACGAAGAGGAATGATTTGGTCCGGTTTAAGAACTGGAGCATCGGTTTCATGACCGGACCGGAGATATCCGAACGGAACTCACCGCTCGAAGGAGGAAACGACGATTGTAGAACGTCGACGGCGAGTGAAGTCCCCACTTTGACTTTTTTGACGCCGAGTGTCTTTAAGGACCGTTGGATCTTCCGCATTGCCGGAACGAGGGCGGATTTGAGCTCGGAGTCTGTGGAAGAGAGGATCTCGTTGCCGACGAGGAGGTAACGGATCTTGGTGTTGGGATAAAACGGGAGGATGTTGGATCGGATCCAGTCGTCGGAGAGGGATTCTGATTTGGAGAGGTTGACGATGAGCTGGTTCGGGACCATGACGGAGACGGCGATGTCGGTGGCGTTTAAGGCGGCGAGGATGGTTGGGTTAGCGTCGTAGAGCTTGACGCGTTTTGCATTTAGGGATTTGATAAGGTTGACTGAGTCGGACGGAGACGGGAGGTTGTTTCCAAGCTGGCCGTAGTTGATTCCTGGACGGCCGGAGAACTTTGCTCCTGTGGAAAAGACAGAGAGAAAGAAAGGATTAACATTTTTAAGGACCCGCCATTAATGGAGGTTTGTTCTAGAGAGAGAGAGGTTATACCTGAAACAGAGATGAGCAGAGAGAGAGCAAGGAGATGTAGAACACTCATGATGAATAATTGATAACACTTCTTCTTCTTCTTCTTCTGGTAAGACGAGAGATTGTAGAGATATTTAATGAGTAGTGGTACGTGTTCCCATTAAAATAAATAAATAAATAAAGTCTGTGGTTTTGAGTATTAAAGAAGATAGTACGAATGTATTAGTAAATTTTGTATACAATGTATTAATAAATTCCATGATTTATGACCAGATTATTCAACTTTAAGTGTCTAAGTAACTGGGTTTCAGTATTAATTGAAAAGACTCTGTTTCCTGCCAATTCTAACATTTACTCATTCTCTTTTTAGTAATCATATTCTAGTTTTTTGTTCTTTCAGTCTAGCGTATATTTTAATTTTATGGGTGCTTCTTGGGTAATCAGGCAGATGTGTAAATGAAGAATTATTATCAAAGGATTCTAATTTAACTCTCATTGTTTATAAATGAAACATTTTTCTCAACAAATTCTCACTAACCAAACCCTCTTTGTTCATTTTTTTAAAAAAGTATTAATGCTGATTCCTAGAATAAGTATTAAAAATGTGATGACCAGATCTCACACTTATTTCTATGACGAAAGTGACTACAAGACACTAATTCCTATGTTCGAAAACGCGACCGATGAGACCGCCTAGGCGATGGAGTTCTGCTAGGATTTTGCCAAAATCGGAGGAAAGATCGAAAAAATGAAGTTGAATGACAAATCTACTATTTTATTGTTCATCTCGGTTGAATCTAAGGTACAAATTGTGAAAAACTAGTTAAAAACTCATGACGGCCATAGATAAGCTTATGTGGAGAAGATGAATCGAAATTATGTCAACAAATCGTGTGGAGAATATGATAACAAAGTTACTATTTTGCTCCTCGTTAACATAGTTAATGAAAAAAAAAAAGCAAAACCCCTTGATAGGAGAAATCAAACCCTTCTATTAATAACACCAAACCACAATATTAACCAATGTGCTACGAAGAGTCTTATAGTTTAGCTCGCTAGTTAAATAGTACTCCCTCTGTTTCAAAAAGAATGTCATTCTAGCATATTTTTTTTTGTTACATAAAGAGTGTCATTTTGTATTTTCAATGTAATTTTTTATTAAAAATCCAGTTTTAACCCTAGTGTTTTAATGTATTAATTTGAAAGAGAATTTTTTTTAATGTATTAATAAAGGGTAAAATAGAATTTTTATTGGTTTTCTTAATTTGTGTGAAAATTGTCAGAATGACACTCTTTTTGAAACGGAGGGAGTATAACTACTAATTAAATTTGATAATTTTAACATTAATTAAATATAATATTAAAAATCTCTAAAACTAATCCTCAATTAATTTTCACTTAATCTCTGATTAATCACCTATAGCCGCCCGATTAATGTCTAACATTTTTTTGAACATTGGCTAATACAGGGTTGATCGGTGTCTTTAATTCTAGACAAAACTCAACGGTCGTCTTGTAATAAAGAACTAAAAGTTCAATGAGTGTTGAGAAAAACGAAAAAGTAACGTTCTCATGCTTTAGTGACGTGACGTGACATTTTGCTCTAAATATTGGCAGTGCATGTCAGGTATGGCAAACCGACCCATATTCAACCGGAATAATCCAAAATTAATCGGTATGATAGTTTTTTTTTTTTTTTGGGGTATGAATTTAGGCGTCCGAACCAATTTACTTAAATATCGGGTATGGATACGTGTACTACTATAAGCATCACCACCGTTACGGTTAATACGATTAAGGTTATTTAATCATTGGTTACGGTTATAATTTTTTTTAATCTTAATCTTAACCGTTTAATATACGGTTAAAACGGTTACGGTTAAATACGAGTCCGGTTAATATGGTTACGGTTAGATATGGTTACGGTTACCTGATGACAATAAATGGTTAATGTCATGATTTATAATTAAATAATTAGAAGTCTATAACTAATATTCTAAACAATTTTATTAATATGGGTAAAAATAAACTAACTAAAGTTTTTATTAGTTTGTTTCAAAATATTCCAAAATACATTTTATTAATATACACCTAAAGAATAAGTAAACTATTACAACAATTTAGTTAAAAGAAAAAGTAAAAAAAAAAAAAGTCTAGCACGTTTAAGTTTTAATTAATATTTCTATTTGTTAGATTTGCATTTGCTATTGGTAAATTGATTATATATAATTTTCTTTGAATTTTTAATTTTACATAACTAATTATAATTATTAGTATATATACTTTTATTTTTAGAACGGTTACGGTTAAAATTTTACGGTTTAACCTTGCAGTTAACCAACGGTGTTGATACGGTTACAGTTAATTAACGGTTACGGTTAATAATTTTTTTAACCATAACTAATATATTTTTACGGTTAACGGTTACGGTTTTTAACCTTCTGACACGGTTACGGTTTGGTTACGGTTTGAAAACGATACGGTTACGGTCCGAAATACAATTACGGTCATAGGGGTGATAAATAGAGACATTTACATTCTAGCACTTGTTTTCGTTAAATTTAACTTCCAAAATATATATTTTAAAAATTTGTGGCATTTTAGCAACGGTAGACAATATGCATATTGCCCTCACTTATCTCGTAGTTTGTCAATTCTTTCACAGTTTTTCTCTTCTCTATAATTGTTTGCTGCATTTTTTGTATTATTTTTCTCTCCACGTATTTTGTTTGTTCATTTTTCATCTAATTATTTATTTTGTTTGTACTTATTATACTTTAATACTTATTTTACTATTGTTTATTTACATATGAATTAAATTTTGTGAACATAGAGAAACTGGAACGTGGATGTCATGATACATAGAAGTCAAAACTTGTGTCCGCTAGAAAACCAAAACGACAATAAAATATTAGAACCCAAAATGACATTAAATTGTCCCTTTCATCCAATCTATTTTTCTCTTCTTCTTTTTGTCCTCTTGAAAATAATAATAATAACTTGTTTTGAATACTTTTTTTTTGTTTTTTAGCTAATGATTCTGTTGTCTTGTATTCTATGTGATATTTTTGCTTCAGTGTTGTACTTACGTTAGACACGCAATGTCGAGACTGTTTGTTCGTCTTACTGTATTTTTTTTAATGCAGTCAGAGGAATTTAACATCTCTTTAATCTGTGTAATGAAAACTTTTACAACTACCCGAATTATTCAAACCCAAACCCGTCTTCTGTGCTGGACGAAAATCGTAGAGTTGGGTGAATTTGGGCCTTCATAGAAGAGATTGTCAAACAGATTCTGGTCCGTAAAGTTTATATAAAATAGGCCCAAAATTAAAAAAAAGAAACAAAAAAAAAACTAAATCATTGAGACTGCACAAATTTGCNAAATTTGCAAAAAGCTAAGTAAAAACATTCAGTTCAAAAGTATAAATGAATTCTTAAGAAAGAAACAACAACAAATTACTCAAAAGAATTGAGTGTGGCATTACAACAAATCTCTAAATCTGCTTCCGCCTCAGCATCCAACCAAATCAACAGCAATTTTTGCACAGCAAAAAGACCAAGTTTTGGCTTAATACCACAACAAAGAGAGGTCGTCAAGTTTCGACGGTTCTTTCTGCCATTTCTCTAATACTATCCGGAAAAAATAAAGGAAGAATCTAAACCAACCCAAGTAGAGTAATAAAATCATGTTCCCAAGACAGAAACTTTAAATGAATTGTTTTTTATGTATCTATCTGTAACGAAATGACCTGCGAGTATCCAGAACTGAGTTGGTTTGTTCCTCCTGACTTGGTCTTGGGTTCTGTTCTTCAGGTTGTATGGGTTCAATGTAGTTTAAAACAAGAAAAAGGGTTATATAAACTAACTGACCTGTTCCCCGATCAAATCTAGACCGACAATAACGAAAGTGAGTCCTTGGAACAAGAGGAAGTAGAAGTGGATCCCTTGCGCAGACAACAAGCTTCTCACCGAGGCTGCCAAGAGGATAAACGCGAGTGCGATTTCTGTTCTGTACAAACGGTTTCTTTTTGTTTTCCCAGCTTTCTTTGCTGCTCCTAGTTTGCTAAGCTCGGTTAGACCTGAATCAGAGGATGATCTTTGGATGCTTGTTGACTCGACCAGAGAGCCTGACTCTGCATATGCTACCAGATCAGCCTCAGAGGACCTCCCTAGCTTTTTGGTGACTACCCACTCGTAAGAACTTCCAAACTTGAACAAACCAGAGATCATGGCTCCAAATTTGGTAACCGACATGGTGTTTTCGAACAGGAGATACGGGACTATGAAAGGGAAGGATCTTGGGGCTGGGATGATGTTTAAGATGGACATGATCCCGGGTATGTAGCAAACAACCCAAGATGGTAAGTTTGCTTCAGGGAAGAACATTGTTAAAGGAAGAATGACGCAGAAGAGAGTGAATGAGTAGAATGGCAAGATAAGCTTCCGTAGCAAGAAGAACAGAAATATCATATTTGCTTTCTTGGCAACACTCACCTGCAGTAGGGAAAATACGCATAACAAGGATTAGACTGAGCCATTTCTTATTAAAACTCAATGAGAGCTAGAGGAACATAATCTCAACATAGTTCTCAACTTCACCTTTGAGCGAAGAATGTCCATGAAACACAAACGGAACAGTTGCATTGGACCCGAATGCCAACGATATTGCTGTTTTTTGTATGCCTCATAGGACTCCGGAAGTTCACAGAGACACTGTGTGAGAGGAAAACAGATATTTGAGATCAAAGATTCTGTTTTATCTCTTCTGGTGAATGAAAGGAAGCTCCTTTTTTGGTAATAAATGAAAGGAAACTTCTGAGCAATTTAGTTAACACAAGTACCTTCACATCATTCAGATATATGAACTTCCATCCACAAAGATGCGCACGAACGGCGATATCCATGTCTTCAACAGTTGTTCGCTCCAACCATCCCCCACAGTCCTCGAGGGCTTTGATTCTCCAAACACCAGCAGTTCCATTAAAGCCAAAGAAGTTAATGAAGACACCATTAACCTGCTGTTCGACTTCAAAGTGGAAAGACAAGTTTATGTTCTGTAGTCTTGTAAGCAAGTTTTCGTCTTTGTTCACAAAGGCCCACCGTGTTTGGACCAAGGCTAAATCATCATTCCCCTGGAAGAAACATAGAAACTGTCATGTGAGAAAAGGCTAGTGTATGGCAAGCATATTGTATCACTGTTCCCGGTATAAACCTTCAACCAAAAATGTAAACAATCCTTATCTCCAAGAAAAAAAAAGTCAAAACTTATGTCCTCCCAAAGAAGAAGCCTTCGAAGTTCAAGCAGGGTTCATAATTTAAAGTATGTGAAAGATTAATTATAACGAATTCATGATGTGAACAAAGAGGGAAATTGTGACTGTCATTGGTTATCTGAGGCTGTGACAATTTGACAACTTGTTTTGACGGGAAGATTAAACAAATTCTTTCCATTTTAGTGTTCGATGTTCATCCTAGAACTCCTGCAATGAAGACATACATATCCTAATTGTAGCGGAAGACCTACACACCCAGAACTGTCCGCACTATGTGAAACACTATGCCAACGTGTCATTTTTGCCACCGCTAACTTCTAACCAAATATGATTAATCAGACTAATTAATTGCTAAAGATCAGGATATAACCATTCTCTATAGTTTTGAAATGACCAACTGATAGCCTTAATCGATAAAGCAAACCAGTTACACAACATCTCCAATGAACATGGGATAATAAAGAAACGACAGATCACCTTGAAATGAGGCACAGTTTTCTTCAAAAAATCAGCTGGTGGCTGGAAATCAGCATCAAATATGGCGACAAACTCGTAGTCTTTGACGTATTCACAGTTCATTGCAGCTTTAAGGTTTCCAGCCTTGTAACCAGTACGTATGAGACGGTGTCTATACACAATACGGACACCCCTTTGTTGCCATTTCTGTACTTCAGCCTTTATAAGCACCTGAACATCTAACTCACTGGAGTCATCAAGAACCTGGATTAGCATTCTCTCCTTTGGCCAGTCGAGCATACACACAGCTCCAATAGATTGTTGGTAAACCTGCAAGTGCCACCGACCAAAATCAACGAGATGAGGTAGCACAACAGGAACTCCAAGAACTCAAAAAGGAATCAGCAGGCAGATCAAAGTATAGATACTATAATGAGGCGTTACTATCAATGAGTTTCAGATATGAAGCCGCACAAGAAACACTTACGAGTAACCATAGCAACAAATCCTACCTAGAGATGCTTGACTCCTGATTCAGTTCATTTTAACGATAGGATCGATTTCGAACAGCAAGATACAACTAAGGATTAGGGACCTACATACATGTGCTTACCTCCTTCTCATTGCACATTGGAATCTGCACAAGCACCATTGGGTAATCTTCCAATCTAACCCCCTCTCCAACCGGTTTAGCCGGGTACTCCATAGATGCCACAGGCTTAATGCGGCGGAGCTTGATCCAGAAGCATCCGAGCACGAGCACCAGACGGTCGACCGATTGAATCAAGAAGAGAACTATGCATACGTTGGTGAGGCTCTGAAGCGGTGGCGCGAGGTAAGACGCCCTGATCTCCAGCCACCAAGCGTAAACCACCTCGAGCGCAACCTCGGCGGAGGCGACGGAGGGAGGCGTGAAGTGCCATCCCTTGAAATAGGCGGCGAGCTCGAAACAGAGGAGGAGTATGACAAGGACGAGGAACCCCTTGATTATTCGGTACAGTCTAGCGGAGGAAGAGACCGAGGGCGGATTGTCGTTGGCAATGCGGCGATTGGCGGTGCGCACAAGGTAGATGAAGGAGTTAGCGATCCAGACGAAGGAGGAGGCGAGTTGCTGGAACTTGAGGAGGTAGAGGCGGGAGAGCTGCCGAGCGGTCCGGGTCCGGATCCGATCCTTATCCGGGTCAACGGCGGGAGTTCTGATTTGAACGGTGAGGAAAGCTTCATCGTCGCCGGCGTAAAGAACGTCGTGGTTGGTATCTCGCTGCTTGTTCCACCATTGCTGAAACTCCTCGTTCTGGGAGCGAGACATTCAACGAGAACAAAGCGAATCTCCGAAGCAGAAATCAGGAATCGGGATTAGATCTGAGAATTTGGGAGAAGAGAACACGATTGGGCTAAACTTAGTAACAAGAGATGACGTCCCGTCTTGCGTCTAGTGTCTGCTCCGGTTTTTTTTTTTTTTTNTTTTGCCTCCCTCCTTCCTTAATAACTAATATCAAATTAATGACTATTGATTAGTGATTTAATTATAGTTTAGGGTGGTAGAAGCAAAGCATGACAAGAAGATATGTTTTCTAATTTCTTTAGTTGATTGCTGTAAAGACTTGCTTGCGCTCATTAGTTTGTTTAGGGATGATGCAATCATGGCTTAGGCATTACATTTTATTTTAAGAAATTGTTTGCATTGACTTTTATTATTATTATATTATTATTGTTCGATTATAAGATACTGATATTTTTTTTTTTATAGGATATTGTATTTATTAGTCGCGATTTTAATTAGGAGTGTGCACAATTACTTGATACTTATCTCGTATCCGTTATTTGCCTCGTACTTGTCTTGAAAAAATAAGTGATTTCTTGATTTATTATTGGACTAAATACTATCAGTAGAGAATTTCTTTGTCTCTGTTGTGATGAAAAGTAATTTTGGCCTCATGATTTCTATTCTTTTTTTTTCCAGGGGATCCAGGTTTTAACGTTCTTAAGATCAACGAACTCTACAAGTTTGAAGAATAATTATGTGATTTTAAGATGTTGAATATGTATTTCAGTATTTGAACATGTGACTCTTTGTATGATGGTTTTTAGTTTTATCTCAGTTTCAAGAACTATTTTAGGTTTAAGCAATTAAGTATTTCAGATTCAAGTAACAAGTAATTATTTGTGACAAGTAACAAAACATCAAGTATTTCAGATTCAAGCAACAAGTAATTATTTGTGACAAGTAACAAGCCAGGTCAAGTAATTTACGAGTAATCAAAATTTTTGTGAGTACTTAAAATAACGAGTATTTGTTTTGGCCGGATCAAGTACAAATAATAAATCTAATTACTTGAACGGATCAAGCCCAAGTATCAAGTACATGAAATTTAGCGAGTAATTGTTCCGTGACTAGCCCTAATTTTAATACCGCTTTACATTGTCATTGATCCTCTAACAAAAGTTGACCAAAACAAATTCTATAATAATAAAGTAGAGACAAAGCAGGTGTATTAGGCTAAAGCCCAATGTGAGAGAAAGTTTACCAAATCTAAACCCCAATGTGAGAGAAAGTTTACCAAATCTATAGGCCAATGTGAGAGAAACACAGAGAGTATCTTATTGTGTAAACATATTATATATATATATATATATTAATAACTATTTTACAAAACATATATATCTATAAATTTTCAACTGTTTGATCAAATAAAATATCTATAAATTTTCTAATTTTATAATTGCTCTTGCGTCTATATTTTTTTTGTTCTTTTTACAACATGCCACACACAATACGAGTATACAACCACTACTCACACGATGATGAGATCTCTCGCTACTAATTATTTATTCTAATAAACGATTAGTTTTAATTTATTATATTTTCATTTTATCGGATGTTCTCGAAGAAACAGTTTAGTACTCCATATTTTTTTATAATAGTATAAAATTTAAGTAATCATGCCGTAACATCTAAGAGATCCAAAATGTCGTGTGGATGTATTTATTTGGGCCGAAAAATAGAGCACCCCAAATATAACCCACTAAAAAATCAACATTCTAATCAGTTTTAGTACTAGCACACAACAACACATCTAAGGTTCTCAAGATTGGTCTTCCGCAAGACAAGTTATGGCCCATTCTATCGAATATTTTTCAAGATTCAGTAGGAGATTGTTATGGAACAGTTAACCCAAAAAAAAAAGGGTTTGAAATATCATGATGATATATTATATTTGATCCGTTCGCTCTCTTCGGACCGGTATATTTGCAATTTGTATCTGCTTTGGAATTAGTCGAACACCCTGTTTGCGTGTTATAATTTCTTAATTTCGGAGACTTGGTTATTGATTAGACATTTTTGCTTGGATGGATAACTTCGTTGTTGCCGGTTCTAGTTTCTATAGTAGGTGAATAGAAGAAAGAGACGCTTCTGTGTTTCTCTGAAGTCTCTTTGAAATTACCATTGGATCCATATAGTTTCCAGAAATCACGGCGTGATCCCATTATGGAAAAATCCTAATTATTCAAAATTTGGTTTTTAGATCATAACCACTCATATTAGACTTTTTAATGTGTCTTTTCTTTTGAAGAACTTGCCACAACACACAATGGAGAAAATGACACAACACCTTACACAGCTGGTTAACACTAGCAACGATCTAATCAAAATTTCAAATAACGTGATCTAACATTGAATTTGACGTTGACGAGTTTGAGTAAAAAATAAAAATCAAGTTTAGCTAAGATTTGATGTTGCTTCATTAGTCATGAATAAGCTACCTATAGTACTAGTTATTCGTTGGAAATAAATCATTAATACATTTGAGGAAATTACACACATAATTTAGCACAAATATAGATGTCACGCTATGCAACTCGTTCTTACAAAAAAAAAACTCAATACCAACTTTTTGGTTGATGTTAATTTAGCACAAATATAAATGTCACATATAATTTAGTAAAAATATGAAAGTAAGTATTGTTGTTTGAGAGAAAATCAGAAAATGTTTTTTTTTTTTAAGTATTTGCACCGTGGGTCAGTTTTTCGAAACTATCTTTGTAATCTAGCACTTTCGAAATTTGTTAAAATAAATTAACACTTTCTTTTATTAAATGACGATTTTACCCCTCATGTTTATACATGCGTACGCGTGTCCTGTACACACGTTGATTTGCGCAATACTATACAAGGATACGACTGGAAAGTCAACAACTGTACAGTACACAAATTGTTAATGTTAGATTTTTTAAGTATGTTTTTAAAAAGTGACTATTTATCAAAAGTTCAATGTTTTTTTTTATGTTAAGCTAAATTTTGCTGTCTAATTCAATTTGAGTAAAACAATAACAGATTTGAAAAATTCGAAATACCAAACTGTTGTCTAGGATCTAAGACCGTTGAACCGAATATTATATCAAAAAGACAAAGAGAGATTAGTTATGGTGGAAATTAATAGATCAAATTATAGCTATGGTATTTTATAGTGGGGTTAACACTTACAATGATATGGAATCCAAACAAGAAAAAAGAAAAAAAAACATAAAGAATCCGATAATAATAATAGTAATACCGGAAGACAATACAATTGATCCCCACAAATGAATCGGAACATAAAACTAAAACAAAGGCACACAAAAAAGAGAGTAAAAAGAAGCTGTTATTTGATATAATTTATGAAGATGATTATAGAAACGAAATTTGGCAAATGGTGTGGTCCAATTCAAACTTCTTGTTATGTACACCCATCAATCCTTTTCTTACTTTCTATCCTTGAGACCTTTAATCGAAACTCCGATATTTTTTTTTATCAAAGTTCAGCTTTCATGTGGTGATGGTACTTGGTTTGATGGACCTGCATAGTACAAATTCCACATCTCAAATTACTATAGTGTGTTTCCCTTATATAAACTGAAACGGAAAGAATGAATTAGGTTAAATTTCCATACCTTGAAAATTATTATGTGATTGAACTTGGTTCGATTCACGGATCTGGTTTTGCGCAAAACCCATATGAATAATGCTGTGTAAATCATCTTCAGGAAATGTTGAATACTGCAAACAAAACAAAAAAAAGGTGAAGATTGTTTCAAATGGAAATATGAGGGTTTCATATTCCCTTTTATATAAAGAGAGAGAGAGATAAAAGAAGTAAAGACCTGAGAAATAGAGTCAGTGAAATGGGTAAGTGTTGGTAATTGAGAAATGAAGCTTCTAGTTTCAGAAGGATCGATTATGTTATCGGTAGAGCTCAATTGTAAAGTTTGATTATGATGATCAGCCAATAATAAGGTTTCTGATGAAGATTCTACTTGAAGTACTCGCTGATGATGATGATGCATTAGATTGTTGCTTATCTGTCAGAAAAATAAGAGAAATTAGTTTTAAAAAACAACACGATTGGTTCACAAAGTAATTATTGTTTTTTTTGTTTTTTGTTGGTGTGACGGTGACTTACATCCTTTGACACGAGAGCTTCCATGTTAAAGTCCAGCCTGGTGTTCACTGAGGATAACTTCATCGACAAGAACTGCCCTTAACAATGAAATTAAAAATTAAGAAACAATATTCGAAAGAGGACCAATAATCTTAATGGAATTACCTCAACTTGTCGTTGTAATGATTGGACATAGTTTATAATTTCATCCAACATCAGTGCTTTCCCAGTAACCTTTTTCGAAAATTAAATCAAAACTACAAGTTACAACTTTAAAAAAAATTAAAGAATTAATTAGTGATTAAAGAATCAATTAAAATTGCTCTCACCTTGTTGCATCCAGGGACAAGATCTTGAAGCAGCTTCATTCTTTCGCTTATCTTCTCCCTTCGAACCTTTTTTAAAAATTCCAATTCCAACCCAGATAATCAGGTTAAACCTAAAAACAGATCAATAAACTTTAAGTTAGAAATTTACTTACACGTTCGGCGAGACTGTGACTATCGGTGGCTTGGCCTCGTCGAGCTCTGACATGGATGAAATCTTTGTAAGGATCATCAAGTGATTTCCTTTTCTCTTCATTTTCTTCTGATTTTTTACTTCTCTTCCTATCCGAACCTTCCTTCTCTTTCACCTCCTGAGAACACAAAACGGCAAATCAGTTTTTTTTTTTTTAATAATACAAAAATCTTGAGTTTCTTCGAATTTCGTATTGAAAAGCTCGATTTTTTTTTGTTTTTTTCCTTAGAAATTACGAACCTTTGATAAATTGGGAGATGGGGAAGCTGTGGAAGGAAAATTCTCCTTGGATTTTGCCTTTCTTTTCCGGGAAAACTCACCGGACGATTCGCCGGCGGGGGGATTGAGAGCTGGGGTGCTCGAGACACGTGTAAGCTTCCCGTTGGTTGCAGCTACGGGTCCGTTATTAATCGGAAACGGCGTGTTGGTTCTGCCGTTAAAACTCCGGCTGCCGAAACACGAGAACTTCGCCGCTCTCTCCGCGAATCCGGGATCACCGGAAAATACCGCCAACGGTCTCGGCGGTGGAGAGCTCATCGGAGTTGCGTAACACGAGCCGGAGCAATTTTCGTTGCCCGCCGGCGTTCCGTAGATCTCGCCGATGTTACCCAATTTACCGATGAGCTCTCTGATGACGAAATTGTCCCCGCGGCCGCCGGAGAAGTTGGAATTTGACGGCGTTGGCGATGAGACTCCGAGTGAGCTCAGAGCCGAATCGAAAATGCTCTGCTCCGTTGACTTTTCCCAGAAAAAGCAATCCCGCGAAAGATTG
This sequence comes from Eutrema yunnanense, assembly GCA_002933935.1. Classification (NCBI taxonomy): domain Eukaryota; kingdom Viridiplantae; phylum Streptophyta; class Magnoliopsida; order Brassicales; family Brassicaceae; genus Eutrema; species Eutrema yunnanense. The sequence goes on from PKML01050628.1 coordinate 1,222,129, forward strand.
CGACTGAGACCCGGCTCCACTGGCTGAGTCTCCATTGAAGCCCAATTTAGCATCGCCGAAGAAGAAGACAGTGACGTCATCTCCGACGGATGCGAAACTCCTCCATTCATAAACAGCTCGTTGTCCATCGAGCTCAATTCTAGGAAAAAAAAACCAAACGAACGGATCTTAATTCAGTTAAAAGGTCCTAAATTAAGCGTGATTCATTCCCTAAACCCAGATCAGAGACTCATCTGATAGTTTGCAATTTTCTGATAGTGAAGAACAGAGGAAAAGAGGAACTCATTAATGCAGTAATGAAGCGTTTATATAGTACTAGTCTCTGTTTAATAATTATTATATTAATAAATTGTAACATTTAATGAGTTTCTGATAAATGGAAATAATTATTTATTTGTGTGTCGGACCGTAACGGTGGAAGTGGTTAGGAGAAGAGGTTTGCTGTGCCTTCGACGTTAAACGATATTAATCTGCTAAAGTTTACGAAACAGATTTAAATTTTCTGTCAAAGTATAAGATAAATCTGTTACTATTCATTGCCGACAAAACAATCTAAAATATGTCTAACAAAAACTAAGTTTGACGAATGTGTTCCCTTGTAGAAGTTCCTTAACCATCGCCGGGTCTTTTGTTCATTTGAAATATATTTCTTTGATGCTCGAAAAGCTTGTGATGGAATCAATGAAATATAATTTCACTAGGAGTAATTGTCTAAAATAACACATTTTAAAATTTGTGTTCCAAACTTAGCACCATTGGTTAAAATTGTCAATAATAACATAAATTTTATATTAAAATGATACAAAATCTTTTTTTTTTAATGGAGAAAAACTAAACCTTAAATAAATAGGAAATAGTGAACCCAAACATAATGTTTTCATTTTATTTTGAATTTATTTTGGGTAAACAGGTATTTTCACATAATTTATGATAATTTTGGAATTTTTAAATTTGATGTACAAAATAATTATTTTTGCTATTTTAGGGTATTTCTTTTTTCACTAATCCTATAACTTGTTCAAGAAGGCAGGCTGTTTGAACAAGGCGATTGCGTTTGTTTAGGCAATTGCTGAATTATTGGATATATGGTTTTGTTCTTTCTAGCAACATGAGAGTCTTTGTAGATTTTGATCAATTTTATACAAGTATACAAGGATGCAAATCCAGCCACTTGCAGTTCTAACAAGGTTTGATTGATGAGAAAGATTTGCAGTTCTATGCTTCTTCTGATGGTCCGCATCATTTACTTCCTTTTCCCCTTTAACGTATGTGACTTTGGTTTTGGGCTACTTGTCAAGTATCATGTAAAATTGTAAACTATTATATTACACATGAATTTTACTGCAGTCTTGCAACTTGAAAAGGTTTTGGATTGGCTGAGCTAAATCGTAGAACTTGGTTTCAAACAGGCTCCAGATAATATACGTGTTCAGTTTGTGGTGTTTAAAGAACATAACATCAATTTTAACGTCAGGGTAAGAATAAATTACATCACATAGAAAAAGATTAAATATATTCGCATCTCGGGCCAGATCACACAGATCTAGAATAGTAGTATTTCCACTATTAGTCCCACATCGTAAACGAATAGAAACCTCTTTTACTTAATGGACTTTAACTCAGTTGGGCCTTCAACTAGCAAGCCCACTAATGAATATCCAAAGCTGAGAATTTAAATGGGTTCCACCCAAAGTTGATAAATCATCACAAAGAAATGTAATGAAAATACTTGGGTCGAATCTTTAATATTAATAATGGTACTCGATTCTTAGGATTTAAAGGTGCTAGAAGATGTCTTTCCTCATACATTACGAATTGGAAGCATTGTTGTGGGGGATGAAATGTGTTATTGAAAAAGGGTCATTCTGTGATTTTTGTAATAGATTGTGCAGAACTGTTGAAGATGTTAGAGAATCAAAAAGATTGGTCAGCGTTTTCTTTTGTGTTAGATGAATTTTCCTATCTAAAAAATTGGTTTTCTTTTATTTCATTTTAGTTGATTTCTGTTGTATTAATGTTTGTGTTTATTTCCTTGCAAAATGGGCAAAAACACAACATCTGATTTTTTTCCACATGTTTATAACTCAGTTCCGGACGGGCTCTCTCTTGCGTCGAGCCAAGTCTTTATTTAGTTTAATAAATAAGCTTTGCCGTAAAAAAAATTTAATGTACAAGAGGTATAAGTGACATTAATTGTCTGATTTGTTGTAAAAGAAGAGCTCATTTTGAGTGTGTTCACAATTTGAATTTTTAAAACTTAAATTTGTTTTTTGTATAACTGCCCATCCATAATTAAGAACTATTTTGCAAATTTTCTGTTTTGTTGTACATTAATAATATAAACAACACGATTTAGGAAAGATGCTTCATTTTCTTATAGACTAAGACTGGTGTAGTAGAGTTTTTTTTGTTCTTCGCATGTTCCCTAATATTTTATACCAAAACTAGCAGAATTTGTACGATTCATTAAAAATTAGCATAAAGACGACTTATGAGGAACTAATAATCCCTTGACTCTTCGCGCTCAAATAATAATATATCGCAACCTGCATGGGACAACGAGCATAAACAGACACCAAAACAAAAAACAAAAAAACATTTGTCACGTTCTTGTTCTTACAAAAGATTATTGGGATATTGTCACTTGTTCGTTACCTCTTTTAGAGAACTCTTCACACCTCCCAAATTCCAACTTTTTCTTCCAAGTAAATTAAATAAAAGCTGTTCGGCGTGGTTCTTTTTCACTCTAACATCAACCGTCGAGCAAAATAGATAGAAGTTTTCGTTAATTATGTAGCAAGTAAAACACTATATAGATTACGTGGAAAAGTTTATAATTCATCGCTAGAGTAAACCGGAATTGTATCTATTTAAATGGAAATTATTAAATAGAAAAAAATAAAGCAGGAGAAAAAAACATAAATGGAAATTATGTTTTTGAAAACTTATCATTTATTTAGAGGGATTGTTTATCAGATTTATAGATAAAATGAATCAATTTTTAATCTTTTGATTGTAAATCATAAAACGCAATTTGTGAATAATTTAATAGAATCTTAATTTAAAATCTAATTATACGAATTAAAATTACGCGAGTTATCAATTTAAAATTTTTATTATTTTTATAACGTAACTCTCTCGTAGTAGTCATAATTATACGGATTATGATTACTACTTCGAGAGAGTTACGTTATTTTATTATTTGTATTTGTCTACTAAATAGATTTTGTGTGGTACATGACTTGATTTGTTTATTCAAGTTCTCTAAGGAAGCAAGAATGGAGGAATTTCTTGACTTTAAGGCTAGAATCTTTCTTTCAAGAGGGAACCCGGGGCACAAACCCACAATATCATCCACTTGCACAGACAACGTTTTAATTAGCATCTCTAACATGGAAATGCTTATGCGGATGATGGAGCTTTAATTGATTATTTCGAACTCTGGATAATTAGCAGCTCTAACATGAATTTTTTTGTTATTCGCTTATATTTTTTAAACTGATAAATTTGTCGGTGTTTGGTCTATAACCATTTTGAATCGAACATAGGAATACAACTAGTCTCCACTCAAACTGTGATTTTGAAATTTTTATCCTTTAAGAAAACTTTTGTTTGTCTGACTTCTGTTTTGTTCGAATTTATATCGTCTTCTTTAAGGTAATTAAATGAGAGAAACAAAATCAAAACTCCTCCAACATCATTCACGGTGTTAAAATATAGAACGTAAGCTGGATTATTTTCGTGCTCCTTGATGCATGAGTCCACACAATGCCTTTATTCTATAGCTAAGCTCTTACTCTTCTTGGAGAGTATTATCTTACACATGTTACGTTTTCAACCACTAGTAAAGAGACCGATCGAGTCTTTAAATATTGACTTGATCTCCATTTCAACCACAAATTTTCTTCGGGGAATTTATTATTCTGCTTGGCCTGAACAACTGAGATTATTAAAAAAAAATATCTAAAGAAAACTACGAAGACGCATGTTGTTTTGTGGAACACCTTTCCCTTTCATGAAGAGGCAAAGAAATGGATAAAATGAAGAGAAAAGAGGATAATGAGACAAAGGTGAAGGTCTCTTTTTCTGGTTGGTTCTTGCATCCTTTCGCAATCATCCATCTATCTCTATACCTATATGGGACCCTACCACATTTATATTCCCATTTTATTCTTCTCTCTGTCACGTGTCCTCTTTTCCTTTAATTCAATTTTCTCTGGATAAATCCTTCCTTCCTAGCGACAAACGGGCTGATTTTTTTATTTTTTTAATCACGTCTGTCTTGTAATTTATTGTATTGAGTGAACTTAATAAACTGAAACCTAAATTAATCTTTTTTTTTTTTAAGTTAGAGCTTCTTTTTTTAACCATTTAAGATGCTTATAGTGGTCGACATACCCAAAAAAAAAACATATAAAATTCGTCCTCTGAAATTATTATATAGAGCATTTTCTCAACAACTAAACCATCATGCTAGTTAGTTATCTTGTGATCTTTTTTTTATTTTTTATTCTAATGGTTAAATGTACCAAAAAAAATCCAACATGTGCCAAAAAAATCCACCAAAAAATTGGTTAAATAAGAGATAGATTGTAGATACATTTCATCAAAAGAAACCATAAGAAATCGAAAAATGGATACAATCTCGAAGATTTCTTGATTAGCTGTATCCAATATAATCCGAAGGGTTATAAACTCTGCAACAAGGGCAGAAGAGATCACTAGTCGGAAAGAAAGAATTTTCAATATCGGCGAGTCTTGAACATCCAATCTACTCCAAACAAGAAGGAAAATTTGGGAAAGGAAACATTCTTTTGACTCCTCTAGATGGAAGACGAACCTGAAGTGATAAGAGGAACAAGAGCTTTGCAATCAGAGAAGACATTTAATTCTCTGATGCCTAACGTAACTGCAGTTGTATGTGCAACTTTCACAGCTAAAAACTATGCAAATAAAGCAGTTGCTACATGATAATTAAGAGTTAAAACCTGCTCAAAAACAGACATGGTTGTGTCTTTGAACAACCATCCCATTCCACTAATACCGGAGATAAACCATGCTGCATATATAAGAGCAATTAGAGACATCAAGTGCAGAGAAATATCCTTCGAGATTTTTCTTCGGCTTCGATGGACTCAAACGAATATAATGTATTGAACCTAGAAGGAGATTTCAAGTAAGAGCATCATACTAAGATAAAATCATGCTAACAGAACGGCGCCTAAGAGCCTCAAACTGAAGTAATATATATGCATTGATTTTAAAATCGCGAAATCGTATCAGGTGTAGCATGGATCATGGTTCTATATATTAATAAAAATATACATATCCAAATTACCTACCATTTAAATATGTTTCATTTCTTTAATTAGGATTTCTTAGATTTATGTTCTTTTTAACGGTTCTTATGTGGATGGTGCTGCGCGGTCTACTACACATAAAAACTTTCATGTTTTTGTAAACCACTTTAAAAATGTTAGTAAGATTTTTCTATCTTATATTACATCAAGAATAATAAAATATTTTAAAACTAGATCAATCCGTGAGTTATGTAAGACTTTGGTTATATGTTATTAACTAATTATGTGTTATTTTTACTTTTTATATTTTTACTTATTTTGTATCAAAAATATTTATAAAGTTTGTAAGATTAAATATCTAGTTTTTGTTGGGGGTAAGTTTTTTTTTTTTTTTTGCCAAAATGTTGGGGGTAAGTTCGTTCGTAAGGTAACTAGACCGTGACTCGTGAATGTTGAATCCATGAAGAATCTCTTGTGACAGCATCAATGAGGGAGCCATATTCTATCCTGTAAACGCGAAAGAGAATAGCGATGCGGTTCTTAAACAACTTTTGATCGACATGAGATGACATACATATCTTCCAAAATCGTATATAAACTACAATACTCTGATTTAATTTGTTGAACTTACATGTGTACCTCTTCAGATAACATATTATTTTGTTCTCACGTTATGTCATACTGTTTATATATATATAAGCATATTTTTGTTCTTTCTGTTTTGCATACAACGGCAAAAAACTTGTAACTACACCGCCAAAAAACCTGTAACCACACCGCCAAAAGTGTGGCTACTAATCGAACACTTCATGGAGAAGGAAACCATGTGCATATGCATCTTTATGGTTTCTGTTACAAAAAACACGACAATATATATATCTTGACAAAATAAAATGTGTGATATCGACAAAATCATATGAAATGTTTAACAATGTATTTAATAATAACTAGCCTCCAGGTTTTAATTTTTACCAAAGAAGCTGTTCAATAGTAAACGCGAGGAAGCGAATAAACCCAAAAGACCCGTTGCCCGTTGGGATATGCCATTCTTTGCCTAACCGACCGGGCCAAAAGTCATCATGCTTACTAACCGTGAAGTGGTATATCCTCCGGTTCTGCTTTATCCCACCAATAACTACGTGTCTCCTTATCATAATTACTTTCATTATTTTAATATTCTTATAAAATAACTTTCGCTTCTCTTCGAATATTCGGACCCAACTCATCTCTCTTCACGCATTTTTCGTTCTCAAAAAGAAAGTTCTCTCCTTTTATAAAAAAACCCTTCTCTCTCTTCTACAAACCAACTTGAGATTTCCATTCCCTCTGCCAAAATCCGAGTGAGGTTTCTTTACACATTCAGAGGTTTTATTTTATCGAATAATAACCAGCGAGAAATGGGTTTTTCGAGGGCAAAACGTGTCACCGATCCACTCGCCGACGAGGTTAGGGCTCGTCTCGTTGGATGCAGTTTTAGCAGCGGCAGCGAGCATACCGGCGACGGAATCGAAGACGACGACGATGATTCCCCTTGTCTTTCTGATCTGGTCCAGGGCTTCTTGGAAGATCAAGTTGAGACAGTTCAAGATGAGTCACGCTGGTGTGATCACGACTCGGGATCCGACTCAGATTCTGACTCCGAACAAGTCGACCTCCCTGATTTTGCCGACGATATTGCCAAACATCTGAGGAACTCTCTCAGGGAAGACTCCTACGGAAGAATGGTGTTGCTCCACGTGGCGAGAGCGATGGAAATGCTCTCGTCCCTGCGATCTGATCACGAACAGCGTCTCGTTTTGCGACGTAAGCTCATGTCTCTTCTTAGAGAGCTCGGACACAATGCGGCGATCTGCAAAACTAAATGGAAATCCTCCGGCGGCCTCACTGCCGGTAACCACGAATTTATCGACGTCGTGCACACATCCGCCGCCACCTCACCTCAGACCGTCCGTTACATCGTCGATTTGGATTTCGCGTCGCATTTCCAGATCGCCAGGCCGACGGTACAGTACGCGCGCGTGCTTCAATCGCTTCCGGCGGTTTTCGTCGGAAAAGGGGATGATCTGAAGCGGATCTTGCGACTCGTGTGCGACGCGGCGAGGTTGTCGCTAAAGAGCCGTGGTCTCACGCTTCCGCCGTGGAGAAAAAACCAATATATGCAGACGCGGTGGCTTGGTCCATACAAACGCACCGCCAACATAACGCCGTCATCTCCCGCCGTTAACACCATCGTGTGTCGTGCCATCGGTTTTGATAACGCCGTCGGTGGCCGTCTATTTGTGCGGACTCGATAAATTTAAAGGATAAAGCCATGTGTCATTTTTTAACTCGAAATTCTCCGTAATAGTAGAGAATAATAATTCATTATTTAGAAATTCTCGTCTGAAGTTATTTTTTTTTAGAGAGAGAGAGACAAAACAAAGAAACTTAAGTCAAAAAAAAATCCGGATTTTACGAAGAAGAGATAATTCTACGCGGAAAATGAACATCGTGATGAAATCACAAAATGTTACGAGCAATTATCGAGTGCGACAGAGATGCAGATAAGGTATTAATTGATAACCGTCGGATATCGTTCAAAGAGTCAGATCCAAAGGTAGAAAAGTAAAAAGACAGATCAAACGGGCGTCAAGATTGATGTAGAGGATAATATATTTATATATCGATTATGTGTCGACGTGGCAGTAACGTACGTAGTTCTCGCGTACACTGAATGTGACTTGGGCGTGAGAAGTCACGTCGAGGTCTAGTCGCGTGGTTTTGTCGTGTAGTATCGACCACACCTGATCAAAGCCACAGTAGAGAGATAGAAGAAAAGTGGGTTACAAAATTTGTAGCACGTGGAATAAGATAAGGTTTATCAATACTTTTATATTTGTTTTTATTCTTTTGTTATATGCGAATATTCGGTTTTTCTTTTTCAGACCAGATTTTGTTATCCACAAAGATCACAACTGATCTAGCCCTTCTGTCTTTAAACTATTACGATTTATATCCCATCATTAGTGAAATTTTAAAATATTGTCGTATTTAACTAATGATTCAATTTCGATGGTTCACTTAGAATAATTAGATTTCTCTTTAATATAATTCTCTATTTTCTATTTTATTGTTAATTGATTTTTTTTCCGTCATTTTATTGTTAATTGATAATAATATATTTTATCTATAAAATTTACAAATTGATTCATTAATTTTGTTTATTTCAAAATTTTTATAAATTTACAGTGTTCAAATATATATTATAATCAATATTTAAATAAATCCATTAAACAATTCTTAAGTGGATAAATATAATAGATTTATAAATTTAATATATTAATTTTGAAATTCAACTCCAAAACGGATTGAAAAATGAGATTATTTCATATTTGAAAAAAAAAATATTTCTCAATTTTAGAATTGAAAATATAATTGGATTATAAAAAAATTATTCCAAAATAGAATTTGGAATCAAGTTTAGAGTAGGACTGAAGATATCCTTATATGCAGTAATTAATTATGTGATGCTGCAAATCGATTTGAGTACTTCCCGAGATAGATTTTAGAGGTAGGTCTCAAAGATCACCATTCATGCGCCGAACGAGTCATTCGATGATAATAATTGTTTATTGGTCTAGCTAGTCAAAATTTTAAACGTTGTTGAAAATTATTTTATATTGTTTCCGTTTTTATTTCATAAAAAGTGTTATTTTATGATTTCAATACAGAATTCTGAACAAAATTCCAAATTTAATCTTATTGGTTTAATGTATTAATTAGAAAGAAATTTTTTTTTTAATGTATTAATAAAGAGGTAATATAGAATTTTTAGTAATTTTTTTAATATATGTGAAATATGTTAAAATGACATTTTTTGTGAAACAAATGAAATATACTACCAACTATACAAAAAAAACTTATTGCATGTTCATATAAATATCATGTTGATATACATTTGACGAAACTTTGTTTCTCGTTGACATTAATACAATCCATGAAAGGAAATGATTTTCTTCATCGGGAATTCATAAACTCAAATATCAAAATAAGTTCATGAAATATATGGGGTATCAAAATGGGTCATAGGTCGATCCAATTTGATCCATGATCCATAACCATAATAGATCATTTTTTTGATCCTAATAGGTTGATGGGTCAAATGGGTCATGGGTCATGTGTTAAATGGGTGACCCGTTTGACCCATAATTATGACAACATTATACATAATTATGACATAATCACACATTATTACATTATTATTTAATGCAATAATCCATCATTTTTATGACATCATAACAATATTACCTAAAATAACATCATTTTTTTTCTCAAAAATCAGTAATCCATCATTTTTCCGCCAAAAACGTGATTTCACATTTTTCCACCAAAAATTTGATTTCACATTTTTCCGCCAAAAATTTGATTCCGCGTTTTTCCGCCAAAAACGTGATTTCACATTTTCCTGCCAAAAAACGCGATTTCATAATTTCCCGCCAAAAACGCGATTTCACAATTTCCCGCAAAAACGCGATTTCACAATTTCCCGCCAAAAACGCGATTTCACAATTTCCCGCCAAAAACGCGATTTCACAATTTCCCGCCAAAAACGCGATTTCACAATTTTCCGCCAAAAACACGATTTCACATTTTCCCGCCAAAAACGCGATTCTGCGTNCCGACATTAGGGTCATGGTCACATTTTTGACCCATTTTAACACCCCTATATATGGTATAACATATTATAATAAACATGTCGATGTTTGTAAAGCGTAAGATTGTTGTGCAAGGCACATGAATATAAAAGAGTATACATATATAATACCTAGGATATACATTATTTTAAAAGACACTTAACAATAAAATCGTACATAAATCAGTTCTTTTATCGAATATATTTTTTTAAACGTGGATTTTGCACCTTAACGAAGATCATATTATTTTGTTCGACAGTATGCTATTTTACATGATATCATACGATTTATTTAAATCATTTGTGAAAAACAGTATTTTATACAGTTTTTGACCCCGTCATTTTGCACATAAACCACCTTGTAAACTGTAACAGCTTAAACCAGTTAATCAAATGAATTTCTTTGTTTTTTGTTTGATTTTTCTTTTATCCTTGTCGATATAATCTAATATAATAGAATTGTCATCGCCACAAAACTTTATCCCTTTTGCTTTCATTAATTAAATCAATTAATTACTCCCATATATGACAAATTTGGTGACACCGATAAATAAAATGATGTTGAATTAACTAATTTACAACAATCATTTATCTGTTATCTGATGTTGAATTATTTCGCAGTGTGAAAAGTCCCACCAAGCACATAGAGACATTTTGATCTAAAACGTGTGCTATAGTTAAACTTTTCTGATATTTCTTAGCCAGCATCAATTAGGTAAAATACACAAGACTTTTATCCAAAAAAATACACTATCCTACTTAAAAAAAAAAAATTATAAAAAACATACATTCTCGGTTATCTACCTCTTGAAGACTTAAAAAGCAAAATACTTTACGTTATGTGTGTGAACAAAAAAATGAAAAGACGAATGGAGAAAAAAAAAGAATGGCCTTTGGGGAAGGAGAGAGAATTTGAAGTGGCCCCAATGAGGGAAGGGGGCAGTCAAGGACTCAAGTGTGGGGTCTCTTCGCTTCGCCTCCCCTTCGATACTGTTTTTTGGGTCTCTTTTATTTACTTGTTTCTTATTTTTTTTTTATAATTTCTAATAATTCATTCTCTTAGGAAACAAACGAAAGAGTGATGGATATATTGTTATTTGTTTATGTCAATAAATATTATATTTTTCTATTAAATAGTCAATGTCAAATAAGTTGTACTCAACACTTATAGAAGCCCCCAACCCCGATTATGATACATTTGTTATCCTAAACTAACAAAAAAAAGAGGAAAAAATAACTAAAAAATAGTAATTGGATTTTAAATCCAAAGAAAGTCACGACCCAAGGGTTGATATTATATAAGAAAACAGACAATCTCAACAAAATCATGCATATACATACTATTTGTTTTTCTATCTTTCTTGATCTTTTAATATATTTTCTTGCTCTTTTCAGATCTACCTTCTTTATATAGAATTATAAATATTACAAGTTTTTAAGTCGACCGGCCTATACTCCACGAACGAAGGGTGTCTGTTGCCATAAATATTTTAATAAGTCGTTACAATTGGCTAGTGGCTTCAACCATTTATGCCCATACCGACACATATCGATCAGAAGTTGTGGACGTTGAACGCTTTTAAACCATTAGATATTTTAAATAAATTTGTGTCTTAGAACTACACATGTCTTTTTTTTTTTTTTTGAGAAACCGTTTTCTTATTTCCACTTTCCAAAAGGACATCATTTCTGAGCTACATAAAACATAAAAACATAGAAAAGCTCTAACAGGTGAGCTAAATAAGAAGAAGCGTCAAGCCTTCCATAGACATAACCTACGAGTGAGAGAATATCTTAAGCTAACAAGATCAAGAGAGAAAGGACCCCATGAAAACGAGGGTAATAAGCCATTAGACCTTACGCTAGGGAGCGGGGTCATGACCAAACTGAATATACCCAAACCAGATAGAGAGATAAGATATAACTGATGGAAAATTTTGCCGCGTGACAGTGGGAAATCTGTCCAACCCTGTGAGCTTCCGACGAAGAATGGCTTGGATTTCGCGGATTGCCTGAGCCGAGGGCTTGATCACGGCGTTGTGTAATCTGGCGTTTCTCTTCTTCCATATTTCATAGATCACAACTTGTAAAAGCAATTTGCAAATGGTATTTAGCTTGGTGATAGATGAGGCAGACCTTACCCAAGTTACAATGCCATCATAAGAGAGAGGAGGAGATAAACGTTGATGAGTAAAAAAGGAACGCCAAACCTGAGACGAATAGCTGCACTGGAAGAATAAATGCGACCTAGACTCCAAATCGGAATTGCATAGCAAACAACCATCAGGTACTTGCAATCCCCAATTTCGGAGCCTATCCCGAGTAGGAAGCATGTCCCTAGCCACTACCCAATGAATAAATGCGTGCTTTGGAATCGCTTGCGGGATCCAAACAGAATTAGCCCAAGAAACCACATGACCAATAGGATGCAGAGTGGACATAGTCTTAGAAGCTGAAAACACTACCGGAACTCCGACAAGTGTGTTGCACCACTGAAAAAAGTCTGGAGACTCGACAACTAAGCACGGTTCCACCGGTAAAGCTGCCCGAAGTAAAACAGTAATTGGGTGTCTTCCACGAGGTAGGAGCCAAGTACCGTCACGTACTGCTTGCGATACCGTGGCTGAGTAATGAATTCCCGAGACTCTCGTACCATGAGCACCCATTAGATCAATTAGAGGTCCAAGATTTGTCCAATCATCATGCCAAAACCTTGACACTAAACCTGAACCAACGTTGCAACATAAGAAAGGCCGAGCCAGAGCTCGCAACTTCAGTAACTTCCTCCAAATCCAACTCCCACCAGAGTTGTCTCTAATTTCCCAAAACAGTCTACCACGCACCAATACTTTTTGAACCCAAGACATCCAAAGGGATCCAGCTTTAGTGAAGAGGATCCAAATGAGCTTCAGACCAAAGACCTTGTTCTAAGCCTCAAGACGCCTTAGATCAAGTCCATCTTCCTCTTTTGTGGTGCAAACCGAATCCCAAAAAACCTTTGCACCTCGAGCCGAGTTTGGAACTCCCGACCAAAGAAACGAGAGTGTAAAAATAATTTATCTAGGAAGGTAATAATTGCCGTGGATGATATCTGATCATTCAGTCTTGAGGCTTTCAATTTGTCTTCCATTCACTTGAAGGAGTTGTGGGTTCAATAAACAAAGTATGAGATCTTCTAGTTCTAGGCTAAAGGGTTTGCTTCAACTATCAGATGGGCCTCAAGGTCAAGTTTGCATCCTATTTAGGGCTTCCTGATCACCCAAACTTACGAATGTCGTTTTTTTGGATTAATTGGATTTGTTAGGCTTTACACTTTTTTTCTTTTCACTGAGGCCTATGATTTCAAACCCCTATCATCTCTTCTGCCTGTTACATTTTCATTCATAAAAGGAGTAGAAACGGAGAATCGATATTCTCCACTTCCATTTATGAATAGATGCATATATTTCTTTTTTTTTTTTTTTTTTTTTTT